>JARHVA010001368.1:17500-617500 GCA_037957365.1 Torreya grandis | reverse complement strand
ATATATATTTTATTTTGAATCCCCTAAATGAAATTAGTTCCTGGTGTAACCCCATGAGGGTCATAACAGTAGCCTCAAATATTGATCCACCTATAATGACTTTTTTCACTACAAAATTTATTTGGGGTATTACTCATAAATGGTGGAATTCAATGACTAAAGTAGAACAAAATACTTGAGTCCATAATCAACAAGATCCTCTTGGTAATTTGTATCATATGTTGATAAATTAATTTTCCCCTCCAATGGGAAATATATAAATTGAACCCAAAAATGGCTGATGAAAATGCAATTGTGTGATCTCAAATAGTTTGAGCCAATTGTTATGAAGTTTAGAGAATTGGCTTATGAGGATAAATATTTTATCCATATGGAGATAAAAGTTAAATTTATTAAGGCTCTACCTTATAATCTCATTGATAAATTTACTCAATACATTAATGTTAAAGGATTGACTTTATCTGCTATGTCTCTCATAGATGTTATAGATTTTGCATGTCAACAAGCCATGCCACTTATTTTTGAAGCTAAACAATTACAAAAGCTTAGCAAGCATCAAGCCTCTCATCTTGCTCTAGTATTTCCAAATATTGCTTCCTTTGGATACCACCCTTTTTTCCAACCAAAATCCAAACAACATAAGCTACACTACCAATGTTTATCCTTCAAGCACCATTTTTTTCCTTGCAAACATTCTTATGAACCTGCCCAGTGTTTCCTTCACAAATGTTGTACTCCTTATCCTACTAATCCCCAAATCATCTAATATATCTATAAAAAAGTTGGTCACATTTCTTCTAATTGTCACTACAATAATTGTGCTATAAAATGTGTTTATTATATGCAAACAATTATAACTCTAATGCATTTTATACATGGGGTTCAATCTCATTAGCAAGATAAACCCTAACTCATCTGATAGCTATAAACATATTATTATTGCAACCAAATACTTCACCAAATGGGTGGAGATAATTCACCTCACATACATAATAGGAAAAAAGGAAAACAAATATCAAAACTCATACTCAATCATATCATTTCCATTATGATATACCCTTTACCATCATTTCCAACAATGGTAAATCCTTAAAAAAAGTATGTTAAAGCCCTTTTTACCCAATTTCGTATTAGGCATAAATGTTCCATGCACTATTACCCTCAAGGTAATGGCCAAACAAAGGCATTTGATAAAATGATGGATTCTTTAGTGAAATGATCACTATATTTCATAGTGTTTCCCTTTGGTGGGTTTCCATTTTGCTATTTTAATTACATTGCCATGTAATTTTAAAACCCCTCTTTTGCCTAGTCACTTATGAATAAAATCCCTTATTATGGTCAAATTTATCATATATTCATTGTATAACCTTCACAAATGGATAAATCATCTATGATACCCATATTTTCCAATCATTTCACTTAAAGCACACTTGGGTCGGTTTTGAGATTTCACTCTTTCTTATGGTGCATACATATAACTCTTTAGACATCTTGGTATTTGGGTTCTTCTCTAGTAGCTAGGTGTAGGCTCTCTTACATTAATCATATTTATCACCCATTATTGGTTTTTTTTTAATTGATATGGAGGAAAATATAATAACTGAAAAAAAAATCCAAATCATAATAAAAAGTCATACTAAAATATATGATATTTATGGCACATATCCTATTCTAGTCCAATATGAAACTTTGTAGTTTCCCTCATGATAGTGTCATGTTATATTTATATATATTAGAGTAGTATGTCTCATTCCATTATTATTTATCTATATATTCTTACATTTTAGTGATGCCTACTTTTTCACACAAGTACGCAATCTTCACATAAAGATCAACAACTCTGTAAGGGGTCTTGAGGAGTGAAGAACATGTTGGGGAGGTACAACCCTTTTATTTTTCATACATATAACCTTCATGGGATGATATATAAACTTCACTTGTTATCCCAATATTATGATTATTATGTGGGTTTCTCTAGGTATTTGATGTCAAAATCCCTTAGCCTTGTTGACTTGATTAGAGTGTATTATCTCCACTAAGGATTTCCACATCACCTTTGAATTATCTTTAATTTTTACATATTCATCACTTATTTCCTAATATCCTCTTTATAGATAATTATTTGAGATTATCACATCACTATTATCTGCACTCCCATTTCCCATTAGTGTGCTTTATATTTGATTTTTAGCTTCTATTTATATCATCTCTTGGATTTTCATATTATGAGTTACATTATAAGACCTTGGGGAATAAAAATAGGTCTTCCTCACAAATTTCCATCATGATGCACTTTTACACCATATATTTTATCATATTTATGTCTCTAGATGGTTGTGTTTTCCTACATCATTGAGGTCTTTACTTAATTTGATACATGTCCTTATTTCATTTGAGTCTTTTCCTATCTTAAATTAGATGTACTTTATGACAATTTTTTATTTTCCCTATGTTTGATTCAATTTTGATTTACTTGTCTTGCATTGGATGACATTTTCAGACATTTTCACATATCTTTATTTGATTATCTTTCACATTTTATTAAATTTCATATCTCTTTTCCAGTTTATGTTTGTATGATAAGATTTGTTTTACATTTTGATGTGATTTATAGATTTTACTTACAAATTTTTACATATATTATGTTTTCTCTTAAGATTTTCTTCTTACTTACATTTTTTATATATTTTTTAATCATTCATTCATCTTATTTTTCATAGTTATTATTATTTTTTACATGCATTTGATCACATTTGTTAGGAGAGAATTTAAGATACAAAATAATATAACAATTCTCATATAATGATATTAAATCTAAGTATGTGATAAATGAAAACCCACATAAATTTTTTATACATATGTGGATAATAAATTATCCAAAATTACACACACACACACACACACACACACACACACACACACACATCGATTCCATATCAAATTTGGGGATAGAAAAAGGAGCTAGTTTTATTTTTACAAAGTGCCTTCGAAGATGGCCGCAAAGGACCACTACTAAAGAGGTTAGAAAATTTGTTTAATGGTTTCTAGAGAATTATACAAAATAATGAAATCATATTCAAACCTTAGTTTTGGTAAAATCATAGTTTAGGTATTTATTTTTTATTTCCAAAAGGGTTTTAACAAGGTTGAAAAAAACTATAAATTATTCAAACTTAAATTGTTTCATAATGGATGAGTAAAAATACTCCATCTTTTGTTTATATTTTTTGTTGACATAGAGTTTTTTTTTAAATACCATTTTTATAATCTATATAGAATTATTTATTATTATTATTATTATTATTATTATTATTATTATTATTATATTTTTAAAAAATATTGATTTGATTATATGGTTTGATCTAACTTTAGAATAAAAAATAATGATCTTACTCATGTATAATAAGACATCTTAATATAACCTCTATGGGTGGTTATTCCTTATTTAATTTTGATAATAGACACCATGAAAGAAATATCACTTAGCACATAAGTGTTGTACCCCACCTCCCTTAATTATCTAATTTATTTTATTTTACTTACTACTATTATTATTTTATTTATTTACTTTTATCATTATAATCTACTAAAATAAATTCTAAAATGAGTTGCTTTTTATGGAAGGATGGTTTAAAATTTTAAATGTCCTAATTATATGATGATAAACCAACCCGAAGTTCATATACAAAACATATGACAATGTTGGTTCAAACCTACTTATTTACTTATATAAATTCTAATGAAAGTGACCCCATATTTAAGATCTTAGATCATATTGATCTCAGACATAGAATAAAATAAAATGTTGCCTAAAACTTTAGTGTAACAAGGATATTTCCAAACTCTAATGGCCATCATTTTAAAAGAAGAAAGTTTCAGGCAAGGAGGATAGACATGAAGAGAAATTGTGTTATGGCATTCCTCACTATTTTTTTATTTTATACTTGTTTTATTTTTTATATGTTTGTTTTTTGTTTTTTATATGTATGAGGAGAGTTTCAAGATTCAAGAGTCTAGTAAAGGTAAAGTATACAAAAAAATAACATCAAATTATTTCATGACCCAAATCTAATTAAGCTTAATGGATAATTAGCAACTGATATTTCACCAACTATCTTAGTGTGTTAGTAACTTAGGTCATGCCAAAAAATGGATAGATTTTTTGTTCCCATTATATCTATAATATATAATTTTAAGGTGGTCATCCCAAGTATCAATCCCAAACTAGGGCACTAGGGTGAGATTCATGTGCGACCCCACCCCAGATGCAAAACTTTTAGTATTATTAAAAAAATGTATCTATGGCTAAAGGCTTTCAAACCTAATAAAAAAATATATTGGATGATTAATATTAACTGATAGGAAAAAAATTATGATGGTTATTTATTCAACAATGTGCTTCTAATGTTTAAGAAAATTAGTGGAGGAGAAAATATTTGAACAATGTATATGTTTATTACCAAGAGACTTTTGAAACAAAAGTACATGCTTATTATAAAACATTATAATTTTTTATTAGATAGAGATTAAGAGGGTTTGACAAGTATTCCCCAACCAAATTCATAATAAAATTCCAAATAGATCATAAAAATAAACAATATAAGAGATATGTCCATTATAAGAAAGGCCAAAAAAAACTATAAGATCAGTAAAATACACTAAAAAAAGATAATAGAAATTAAATTTAGGCCATACCTTTGAGACACAGAGTATATTTTATGTCTTCTTTAATCTCATAGATAATTATAACAAGGATGGTATCTTATTTTTCATGAAGGGTTTCCTCTTTATTTTTATATTTAGCTCGAGTTCTTTTGCATGGTCCATTAGTAGCTTCATACACTATATATTTCTCTAAAAAAAATTCTAGTTGTGTTTACCTTTTCCCTCAACCACTTTGGGGGTGTTCAAAATCTCAACCACATAATATTTGGTATTGTTCTTCATTTAATTAATTTCCAACATTTATTATACATAACTTCCTAAAATTGGAGGAGGGATTAGTTGTTGTTGTAAATGGCCTAATTGAAATCCTTATCATGTCCTTTGATCTTGTGTTGAATATAAAAAATGGCTTACTTATATTTCTTAAATTTGTTCACCAGATCCTTCATGAGGTTAAGTTGAGTAAGGAGATAATTTTTAATCTTTGAAACCTTGACAATAAGGGTATCATTCAAAAACTTATTATTTTCATCTAGTTTTATGGGAGTTAATTTGGAGTTGCCAAGATCCTTTGTTTTTTCCCCTAAATTCACTTTACTTTTCTCATTGCCTTTCTTAGGATGTTTGGTTTTGATGCTACCATTGAAATGGGCCAGGGTCTTATATTCCTCCCCTTCATCATCCCTAGGGATTTCATCAAAACTAAAAATGTGTTTGACCCCATTATTCAATCCTTCATCCCCATCATTAAAATTAATGATCAGATCGACCATTGGGAGAGAATATTTAACCAGGAGAAAAATAAAGGATTGAAGGAGTAGAACATTTTTTTTCCCTCATGATAGTTCATAATATTACTTTCCAAAGACATCAAGAAGAAAAAGGGAAGGCTAATACGGGTGTTGTGCCTAAAATAATTCACTAGAAGAAAATGATGTGAGTATATGATGTGATACTTACCTTCTAGGATGATGTGCTTTATGAGTTAGATGCAAATATCAACCCAATGGTAATGGAGGGTAGTTATGAGGAACCCATCATCAAAATGGTAGATATGCTCCTAAGCATTGAAAAAATATTAAACTATCCCCCTTTTCCAGTACGTCCAAAAGAAATCCATTTATCTATCATTATGAATTATTTAATTTTATTATAATTATATAAGAGTAGGGACTTCCTTTATTATGTTTTGACCTTTTTTTATGAAATAATATAGCATTGTATATGTATTCATAATTATTTATATAAATGGTTATTTTATTTCATTTATTATTTTGTTGTTATTAACAAAAATATATTCTACTTTTAACTTTGGATAAAATTAAATCATAAAAGTAAGCTTACACCAAAATACCAAACTGACATGCATGGTAAGGCTTTTAAAATTTTGATTGTATTGAGGCCTCTCTCATCATCTACCATTTTAGGATTATAACTTTGATAAATTAAATTGCAATTATATTTATTTCCTTATTTTTATTTATTTATTTATCTATTTTTATATATAAATAATATTAATCAAATAATGTTTTTGTATACTATACTATTTTTAATTCCAAATTTACCTCAAATAAATAAATGTGTGTGTGTGTGTGTGTGTGTGTGTGTGTGTGTGTGTGTGTGTGTGTGTGTGTGTGTGTGTGTGTGTGTGTGTGTGTGTGTGTGTGTGTGTGTGTGTGTGTGTGTCGAATAAATATAAATTCTAAGACAATATATTAAATGATTCTTATTCTTAATTAAGAACTATTTCATTTTCATACCTAAGAAATTAAAAAACTATAAAATTAGTCTTAACAATTTTATAACCAAAAGTATAAAGGGATATATATTATATATTTGGGGATTATTACTCAATTTCAACTCTTAGTAAAATTCATATAAGGGACTATACAATTATTAGAAAAATAAAACACTAATCATCAATATGAAATGAGGATTTTACAAAGGGAGGAGAGATTTAATATTCTCTACAATGGATTATACAAACTCAAAAAATAATTTTCATTTCAAATTTTAATCATTCCAAGGTAAAAAAGAGGATTTAAAATCATGCAATTTATTTTCCTTTCCACAATTTGTGTGAGAGAGATTAGTTTTATTAATATCTAAACATTTACCAAATCAATAATAAAATGGAAAAGAAGCCTATTTCCAATCTTCTTGCTCCCAAACTCCTCTAAGCTTTTATTTATCCACTTTAAATCCCTCTAAAAATGAACACCCAAAACAAAACTAAGTGAGATAAAAAAGAGAAGGTCCAAAATTGTATCCCAATTATTCTCCACCTAATCTAATAAATGGGAGAGTAATTTTATTACAAGAGTCACCTCATGTCTTATAATCCCATACCTCCACTTAAATACATTACAAGTCCATTTTTGGCTTACTTTTCCAAGTCACCCTCTAATTAAAAATTCAAAAGGGTCCTTTACACTCAAAAATAACTTCCCTTGCATTGTCCAAATTACACTCCACAAGTGCATCCACCCACCCTAGTCTAGGACCTAACCAATAACTCCTCTATCCTTCCTAGATAGATTAAGAACAAGTTACCATAAATTAAATTATAAAATTCATCATGATTTATGTGTATTTAAATTTTTATTTGGTTATGATTTGAATTTAAAAAAATATATTATTCTAATTTTATTTCAATCAAATAAAACTTTCAAAAATAAGGGAGGGAACAACATTTGAATTCCTATGCATTTTAAGGATCAACATGTAGGAAAATGTGTTTTGACAACAAGGGCACATATGTTTAAACATAGGGGGCATTACATACTTACCCCTTATAAAATCATCATCCTCTATGTAGAAAACCAACACGAATGGTTGAATAACCAAACACTTCTAAAATCATAACAAATTATAAATAATATAACTTACACCAAAAATAATACAATATTTTTAAGATATATTGCAAAATCCCATAAATTCAATTATAGAATATTAATGTCCTTGTGTAAATTAATTTATTCTCAATGTTTTATCTTATTTAATTTTTATAGTTATTAATATCTTTTATTTTTGTGAAATTTGATTCTCTTATGAATAAGAAGGTTTTTAAGTCAATAGTTAATATCATTTTCTTTTAATTATATCACATAGTGTCACACTATACTATCATCCAATTTTCCATAACCAACTAAAACCCAAGAACATTATGTTGATGTATACTCTTAATAAGTAGCATATACAAATTAATATTGTTTTTTTGTTATGATATAGAGACTAATCTATGTCTCATCCCATGGTAAAAGTGCACTTTTTAATAATAGTACCATTCCATGTCCAAGATATACTAAGCAACATTGAGCAATGTTGAGCAATATTGATAACCACTATCTATCACAAACCAACTGATATCATAGAATGGTGATGTCAAACCCTCTAAAAGATAATGTGTACAAGTATCAATATTTTTTAATATCATACATAACAAAGTTCATGTCTTCCTATGGTGAACATACAAGGTGAAGAATAAGTACCAAATCATGGCAAAACCACATAGAATAATACCAATCAATGCTAATTAATAACATCAAGTGTTATCTAAATAGATTAATATTAATGTTGAAATAAACAAATAATTATCATACTATAAAAATAACCTCATTATACCTCTAGATAAACAATGAATCAAATGTTATATCAAAGTTGAATATAAGAGCACATAACCTCCTTAAACCTCACAATAAATAATGAATCAAATTCCATATCCAAGTCAAGTACAATAGCATATAGCCTCCTTAGACCTCCTAAGAAATAATGAAGTAAATTATATATTTAATTCAATTATAAGATCATATTACCTCATTAGACCTCCCAAGAAATAATGAATTAAATGCTACATCCAAGTCAAGTATAAGAGTACATAACCTCCTTATACCTCTCAATAATAATCTTACTTAGACCTCTCAAAAGTAGGATATCATGTGATTTAGATAAATATTGTATGAAACTACCATGTTTAGTGGGTAGGAGGATGTATTAATACTTGACCTCACAACCTGGATCATCACACATTCTATCTATATTCTAAGCTATGTCTTCTCCCTCATACAATAATAAGCATACAATGTTCACATCATGACATTAATAAAACCAACATTCAAATTGAGAAGTAAAAATGACACCATAAAATATAATAATAACTAAATCAAATTCCAAATGGAAATAAAGAGATATTAAATATCAATAAATTATCAAAATTATTTAATAAATTTAAATCTAAGTGGCCACAATAGAAAAACAAAAGTTCAAATCAAAGTAATTCAAACCAATGAAATATCTTCATAAAATAAAATTTAGATTCAAGAGAAATAATAGTGTTGGTTCTTTAAAACAACTTAGAATGGTAATCAAACCAAAAAAATATTAGGCACAACAATCTTGAAAAAATTCACATTACGAAAATATGTGGCTAAGAAAGCCACTCAATAGGAGAAGGAATAAATATGAGTCTCAATTACCTCTAGAGGTAAGAGAAAACATCACTCTCTATATGTCTCCCAAAAGGTTCACAAGGTTGTATCTAGTATAAGTCACAATGGTTGTTCTTTTGACAACAACTAAGGGGTTGGTGAAGGAACACATCATTCATAAATTGACCATTGCATGAAAACATCCCATGGTGTCTAAAGAATTCATGGCACATACCCCTTAAATAATTAGGCATCTACCTCATGCAAGGGGGTAAATGGGTTTTAGGCTTACAAGAAGCTTCACTTCCTATCCTATAACCTAGTTCAAAATAATATAAACATAGTTCAACTCCACCCTCGAACCCCATACTTATGTTAGTACCCAATACTAGATCAATGATATAAGGTTACACAACACAAGACATTAATACATAAATATTTTTTTATACATTATATTTTTTCATGGGTGTAAGTTAATTTACACAACATTTACATAAGGTTTACACATAATATACATCACCATTTTATTTATGTTCATAATGTTATGGCTTAGCTTAATAACACAATTATTGTATTTACACCACAACATACACATCAAAATTACACAAAAATGGTGTTTACATATAGAGGTTGCATTGTTTATGAGGTTTTTTTACATGTAAAATTGTGGGGTTTTACATAATAAGTTACCATTACGCATGTACATAAAAAATTACAAAATTTAAGGGTACACATGTTTAGTTTGAGATACATTGTTTACATTGGTTCACAACCACAATAAAATATTTAGCACAATTTTACTAGAGATACAAAAGGATCCATGTAGCATCATCAGTCCAACCAATGTACATATATCATCCCTAATTACATTTATCATAACCATATTCCACTAATATTGTCAAATAAGGGGAAATATTCACACATTATGCACTTAGAATCTAGTGCAACAATAGTATCTTATGGAAATATGCATGTTTATATATCTGATCACTTTATAATCATAAATGTTATAATTCCCTTGTTAAGATAATTCTCATGAATAATTATTAAAAAAAAAATTACATGATCTATTTTGATATTTATTGTAAAAAATAACTAAACCAATCATACTTATATTCCAATAATTTCCAATGTTGAACCCACTCTTTGATACCAAAATGGCATGCCTAAATTTTGTGTCTCAAAACTTATTCAATTTTTTAATTTTATTTTATTAATTAATTTCAATTATTATTACTTATTAATTGTAATTTCTTAGTGGTTAAAATATTATGTAGCATTAAAAATATTATCAAAGGGTATGTGCATAGATTCGAGAGACAAATTCATGTACATTTATAATAATGCTAATGCATTATAGACATTACGTGTATGCATAATGCCCATAACATGTACACATTATTTTAAACTAGGATAAGAAAAAATCAAACCTAAATACATATGTTTAATAATGTATGTACATTATGTTTAGGTAAAATAATGTGTATGTGTTATAGTGTGTACATGTTATAAGGCATACATGTCATCTTCACATTGCACAAAGAAAATATAAAATATATATTGGAAGGGGAAAGTTGTATACTAAAATAAATGTTAAAATATATACTTTAAATTTAACTTAGGAAATATAATAAATTAGGGTCGCTCTACATATGATAGATTGGTCTCACAGTTGAATGCCTTACGATCTAAAATATAGTTTTTTAAAATCTAATCCAGTCAATACTTAGGCATTTTTGGGGTCTTAGTATTAAACCTATGACTTTTAGGGCATAGTTTTTGTAATTGATGTCCATATTTCATAAACATATAGTTATTTTTTAGGATTTTGTGCCTTCTAAATTACTTTTTGGCATTTATAGGAGTCTTAGGTTTGTCAAAATTGAAGTTTACAAACCACTCACTTTAAACTCAAGCCAAATTTATGTGATTAGAGAATCATAGGTTACATTGATGACCTATACACATCAAATTACCAATTTATGTTCATTTCACTTGCTCATCATCCCTCCCTCATCCCTAATCACTTATTCTTCATCTATCATCACCCATTTCACTCTCTCTTCACTACTCATTATCCCTATTCACTCCCTTATTGACCTTCACCATCTCTCATCATATTTAATCACTCCCTCATCATCCCTCATCATATTTAATCACTCCATCATCATCCTTGATCACTACTTCATCATCCCTAATCACTCACTCCTCATCCCTCATCATCCCTAATCACTATCTCATTGACCCTCACCATCCCTCATCATCTCTACTCACTCCCTTATCATACCTAATCACTCCCTCATTAACCTTGACCATCCCTCATCACCCCTAATAACTGCTTCATCATCCTTCATCATCCCTATTCACTCACTGCTAATCCCTCATCATCCCTAATCACCTCTTCAGTAACCCTCACTATCCCTCATCATCCATAATCATTACCTCATTAACTCTCACCATCCCTCATCATCCCCAATCACTTCTTCATCATCCATAATCACTCATTCCTTTTCCCTTGTCATCTCTAATCACTCCCTCATTGACCCTCACCATCCATCATCATCCCTAATTAAACCTCTATATCCATTATATCTATAATTAATCCCTCATCATACCTCATCATCTCTACTTACTCCCTCCTCATACTTAATCACTCCATACAATAGCTTGATGGTGGGTGTAGTAGCTTCTCAATTGTGCTCGATTAGATTATTTTCCAATTCCAAATTCTAATCACTCAAATAAGGCCCAAATATAATCTTATTTAACTCATCCTATATCACTAAAATAAGGAACTCAAAGATATTACATAATTATTTGGTGCGATTCAAAGATCTATTTAGTGATCCATGCCTAAACCATGGAGAGGGTGTGTATTTAGAGCCTTAGACTAGAATAAATAGGCAATAAATTGAGAAAATGGTGGGTCTAAATTGAATTAATTACATTTTTTTTTTATTTGGGCATATAAAAGTCCCAATCCAAAATTTTAGAATCTAAATTTATATCTATATAGATAGGGATGATTAGAGACTAGTTGAAAATTCCAATCCTCACCCCATAGTAGACCATATTTCCAGATAGATAGATAGGTGGTCACTAACCGGGTAGAGTGTGTTCCAATATAGTATTTTATGAAGTGTGTTTCCAAACCAAAATCTATCTATACCCAGCCTAATTTATATCCAACTTGATATATAAGGGAATGAAGGGCATATGCCTTAATCTAGTGTATTAAGGAGGGACCACTTAGATCTTCAGCATGTCCTAGTGGACTCTAAAGGAAAAATTAAGACCTTGTCATACTTTAAGTATTACCTAGTCCCTAATATATTTTTAAAAATGATATTGTAGGAATGGGGTACCTATCATAGATATATAAGGGGTACCTTTCTGAAGGCCGTACCCTAATCTCAAACTTTCCCTACCTATTAAGCTAATGGAATATTTCCCTTCCTAATTCATTTATATTAAGGAATAAGGTAGGGGAATCTTACCTTTTTTATATCTAACTTTTCTTCACCTTATAAATATCAAGGGAATATCTCCTTCTCGATGGATATCAAAGGATTAGAGCATAACTATCAAGGTAAGTTTGCCTTCAAAATATATATATATTCTTTAATTATATATTAAGGCATGGATATCAAGGGAATCTTACTTTTTTTATAGATATATTTATTCTTTCCCTACCTAATTATTTATTCCATACTAGATAATGTAATGGAAACTTCATTCTTTATATATATCTTTGTTATTATCATACCTATTTTCCCTTTCTAGAATAGATTCTTAGCTATCAATGGAATCTTTCTTCCCAATTTATAGCTTATATATATTATTTCCATACCTAATTAACTATCCCCTACCTACTTTACTTTTGGTGTTGAAAAGGTAAGATTTTTTCCTAATGGATAGAATGAGAAATGAAGTTTTTAATCATGTTATTTATGTAATAGATTTATAAAATTGAGTATTCCCTACCTACTTTACCTACTTGAGTATGCCCTACCTAAATTAATTAGCCATATTTTGATCTTGACTATGCCCTACCTACATTATTATACTTGAGTATGACCCACCTACATATCCTTCTTTCCCTACCTACTTGAGTATTCCCTACCTACCTACTTGTACTTGAGTATTCCATCCCTACCTATCCTTATTTCCATACCTACTTGAGTATTCCCTACCTGATAAAATACCCAAGATATATATTAATTTTTAATACCCATATCTAATCATGATTATATATATCTTACCTAGCCATATATTTAATACTTAATACCTAATTGAATACCTTATTAAATACATAAAGCATGTCTTGAAAGGAGAGGGAAAATTATAACCTATTTAGATAAATGAGTGACTAAGGATGATTGGGCACAAGTATAAATCCACTACACCCACCATTAATGTATTGGATGGAGTGATTACAAATAATAATGGATGAGGAAAGATTGATAATGGAGGATGAGGGTCAATTATGGAGTGATTATGTATTATAAGCAATGAAGAGGGAGTGATTAGGGATGATTAATATAATAAAATATGATATTTTATACAAAGGAGTGGGTCACTAATGGTGTATGGATATAGATAGCCATGTGATCAATTCTTTGCTTTGGTATTCCAATTATAACTAAATGTGGATAACCATTCAATCCCTATCTATCACTCAAATAAAAATGTCTCATAGTGGTTACATCTATCTTGATTAGTAGGCTCCCTATCCCCATCTAGATAAAGGAATTAAATCAAATGGGAGGGAGAGATCCCAAATATATCCTCATAATTTGTCAATCCTAATCAATTCTAATTAATAGGCTCCTCATACCCATATAGATAAAAGAAAGGAAAGGGGAGAGATATCCCAATTAAGAATAGGGTATAGACTTGTTAGTCTTGTCTCATGTGTTTGAATTAGTAGGCTACCCATCCCCATGTGCATCTAGATGAACAAAAGGAAATGGGAGGGGATGGAGAGGGCCCACTCAATAATATTATATTATATAAGTGTTAATATCACAAGTGCCCCTATCTGTATATGGGTATAGTATAATGAAAGATGCTCAATGACATTTACCTCCCCCATTAAGGTATTTATGTTATAGGACTATATGCCCCATATATCAATCATAAATTTTATAGGGTTCACTCTATGAAATGAATGGAGACCACCAGAGAAGAGATCTCATGATTCCTTGATCCCCTCATTCCAAGACTTAACCTCAGACCTAAAATAGTGTTGGGTTAATATTTAGCTAGGTTCTTATCCCTAGGAAGGATTAAAGAGGTGATATCAACCTTGGACTCAAAGTAACTATGGGTTAATCAACCATGTGCATTAACCCCAAGAATTAATGTACTTACTTGAAAGGCCTAAGTGGGAGAGGGAGAGGAGGAAGAACCTACTTTAATGACTAGATTTACATGCCCCCTCTCTTTTTTGGTGAAGGAGGGCCATATAAAGTTGAGTTTAAGTGTCTCTATCTTGGGGGAGGAGGTCCTAATCACCATCTACCACTCCCCTAATATAATACCAAATACCCTAGTCACCCCTATCTATAGACATGGCCAAACCATATAGATATAGTTTGTGTAGGTACTATCCCCTATAATATATTATATTTGATAGACCAAAGTGATACCCTACCCATGTAGATCATGTTATCCCAACTATGACTAGTGATGTAGGTAGGGTCATATAGATAGGCATGGTTAGATAGATGGGCATGGTTGGGTTGGCTAAATCGATACTCTATATGGATTAGAAGGGGATACAAAAAAATAAATTAGAATCTAATTAAATTAGAGATAGAGTTATCACATATATAATAGAATATGAGATTAACTATATGGAGTATTTGGTCACTACTGGTGTAAGGATATAGATATCCATGTATTTAATTCCTTACCTCAGTATTTCATATAGTCTCATCCTCATAGTGGATTAGTTCCACTCTATCATATCCCACTCTAGAATTATAGTGTCTCATATCATATGTTATGTTTCATAGTAAACTATATATATAATCATAGTTAGTCAATCAAAATAGATAATAGCTAGACTATCTCTCTTAATTCTAATCAAACATATTTATCTATATCTATCTTGATCGATTGGTAGGCTTGGTCAGCTATATAGAGCCTCATATTTTGTTGGGTCAATCTTTATCAATATAAATTATTAATATCCCCATCCCCATATCCATATAGTTAATGAAAGGAAAGGAAAGGAAAGGAAAGGGGAGGGACAAGGCCCAATTGATAATAACTAGCTAAATCTAAAGGATTATCTTTATTCTCAGTCAATCTTAGATTCTCATAGTTGGTCATATCTCCAATGAGAACTTAATATTATAATAGATAATAGTTGGTCAAATATGAGGGAATATTTATATGTTCAATCCAATCTATATATGTGTCTATGTATACATATAGATAAAATATAATTGTCTAGATAGAAAGATAGTTCTATCTATCTAGGAGGATCATATCCCAGTTAGATAGAAAAGACCTCTAGAGGTTGAGGGGGGAATTGATATAGATATCCATAAGGAAGGGAGGGATATAAGGCTCAACCCATAGTAGAGGTTAGTATATCATATAGATGGGAAGTAAAAAAACCCTATCCACTTGGTTGTTTGGCCTTGAAGAAGAGACCCTAAATACCATAGATAAGAGAAAGGCCCCACCTCCTTTATAAATTCAAACCCTTACCCACTATTTAAAGGGTTGGGTTGCCCAACTAGATATCTTATCTATCTATATAGATGTCATGTCAAATTCATTTATATTTGTAGTCAACACTCAGCCAATAGCCTACCCATCCACTATAGATATTGAGGCTATAGATGGGCTTGAATAATATAGTTAAAAACCAACCCAAACACTTAAGGAGGGGATGTAAGGAATCAACCAACATAATAAATCAAGTAAAATAATGATCCCTACACTCATGTTATGTATATAGAATATATAAATTCACATATATCATATCTAATTACTCATTTTTCCCATCTTATACAGTCATGTTACATATATAGTTAAGTTACTTGGGTTACCCATCACATAGAGTCACCCTATAGTGACTTGTGTTACTCATTCTATAGATTCATGTCACTAGTCAGTCTATAATCCAAATATAAATATATGAATTTAATCTAGTCATGTTACATGAAAAGGGTTACTCAAAGGGTGATATGAACTAAAAAAAAGTGAGACTTCCCAAAGGGTAAGGTGTTGAAGAGGGTAAAGAGAAAACACCTTATGCCTAATTGGAATTTACTACCCCAGGGATAAAGAAGATCAAATGTTAGTCCCTTGAATGAGTCAAAATGATTGATTAATGGGGATCAACATTCTTATTAAATAGTTGATAGACCATATCACTATCCCCCATACAATATTATAATTGATAGACTAGATTGAAACCCTACCCATGTAATTCAAGTTGTCATGACTAGGAATAGTGATTTAAATAGGTTCAGATAGATAGCATGGTTAGATAGATGGGCATTGTTTAGTTTGATAAGAAGTTAATATATATGTATTGGATGGGGATATATACAATTAAATAAAACTCAAATTAAATTATAGATAGTCATCTTGGCTAATCAGGAATGATGAAATAATTATTAGGGATGATGAGGGATGGTGAGGGTCAATGAGGGAATAATTAAGGATGATGAGGGAGTGATTATAAATGATTAGGTATGGTAAGAGTTAATGAAGGAGTGATTATGGATGATAAGGGATGAGTATGGAGTGATTAGTGATATGAAGGATGATGAAGTAGTGATTAGGGATGATTAGATATGGTTAGGGTCAATGAATAAATGATTATGGATGATGAGAGGGTGATTAAAGATGATGAGGGATGTTGACGGTAAATGATGGAGTGATTAGGGATTATGAGGGATGGGGGGAGTGATTAGGGATTATAATTTATGGTGAGGTTCAATGAGGGAGTGCTTATGGATGAATAGAGTGGTTAGGGATGATTAGGGATGGTGAAGGTCAATGATGGAGTGATTAAGGGGAATGAGGGATGAGCACAGAGTGATTATGGATTATTAGGGATGAGGAAGGAATGATTAGGGATGTTTATGGATGGTGAGAGTCAATGAGGGAGTAATTAATGATGATGAGGGAGTGATTTTGAATGATGAGGGATGGTGAGGGTCAATATATGAATGATTAGGAAAATGAGTAATGAAGAGAGAGAGTGGTTAGGGGTGATGAGCAAGAAGTGATTAAGGATGATGGAGGGATGATCAGCAAGAAAAATTAACATAAAGTGGTTATTTTATGTTTTCAAGTCATCAATGTGACCTATTATACTCCAATCACACAACTATGTCTTGAGTTCAAAGTTATTTGTTTGTAAACTTCAATTTTGATAAACCTAGGACTCTTAGAAATGCCAAGAAACAATCTAGGAGGCATAAAAACCTAAAAATTATTATAGGCTTACAAAAATTGGAATTCAACTATAAAATTATGCCATAAAATACCTAGGTTCAATATTGAGACCCTAAAAATTATTAATTAACATGACTAGATTGTATTTTTTAAAAACTATCTTCTACATCGTAAGCATGCAATTGTGAAACCAAATCTATTAGATGTAAAGTGACCCTAATTTATTATATTTGATAAAATAAATTTAAATATATAAATGTAAACTTATACTTAACATTTATTTTATTAAACCACCTACCCCTTAAAACTAAACCATACTCCCTTCCTAATAGATCTTATATGGTTTTTTTGTGCAAACTATAAGGAACATATACGTGTTCCTTTCACAATGCATGAATAAAAACAAATCACCCTTCAAATATATATTTTATAAATTTTAGTGAAATGTCATAGGAATTCATATGCACTATAATTAATATGAATTATAATTCATATGTTTTATATTATTTACTTGCTATGTTTATTTTGAATTAAAAAAACCCAGCCTTTTGGCTTGGAAATGGCTTGGATTCCTGAGCCAAAGGCTTAGACCTATCAACACATAGTCAAATACGATATTTTTTATATAAAAGAACAAAATTAAACTTCCATCACCAAATAAAATATGAATAACAATGATAAAATTCATAAAATTATTATCACTATGATAATCATACATTCCTCTTTCCAAATATAAGTTTTTTTTATAAATTTTTGACTATTGTAAGGTTTTAATCTATGTTGATTTCTAACTATTATTTTTTAGGCCACTTCATGCCTATATATTATTGTGTATATTTTTTTCATTTAACCAAATTCAAAAATTAATATGGTTAAGAATTAAGCCTCATTCTACACACAATTAAAAAAACTAGTTTACATTTTTTGAAGTAGTTAGGGGATGCACGGTTGGTTATCCTTTTTATCAATTTTTAGGATCTATTTAATATATATATATATATATATAGATATATTCATCAAAAATTTATAAAAAATATAGGTTAAAAACTATATGATCCTATCTAAAGTTTCTCTAAATAGTTTTAAACAATATTAAATGATGATTAAAAATTAGGGCCACATAGCTAGCTATTTACTCTATTTTCCTAAAAAACAAGAGTAGCTATTGAAATTTTATATGTTTGACCAAGTTATATAGTTAACCATTTTTTTTTAAATAGTGTCTTGAAAACTAAACTCAAAATTCTATAATTCATGTTCTTACACCATCCTTGGATTTTGAATGTAATCATCTCAAATTATCTACAAAAGTTCATGTTTATAATTTTTTAGGAAAAAAATGTCCATAGGTAGGCCCCTTTTTATCCCCCATATTTTTTCACTTACCCCAAAGGAGTGTGACACACATAATTATACAAATAATTAGGTTATTTTTTAATTTCATCCACTTTCCACCACAAGTCTTCCCTAGGAAACGAAATGTAAACGTAATGGGATGAGATAATGATATAAAGTGGTTTCAAAATTTGTTTACTCAATTAAGAGGGACAAGTCATAATAATGATGTACCCTAAATATATGGTCAAATATAATAATAATTTATTTATTTAAAGAACAACAAAATTATTCACACATAACCCAATTAATACACTCAATGGAAACAAAGTGAGACAAAATAACAATCACTTTTACACAAGGTTATCACTTTAACGCTCACTGTGGGATAGTTTCATCTAATACTATATAAATCTACTCTTAAGGCACACCAGATAATGCAAATAACCAAATCTAAAGTCAAATTGGTTGAAAACAACTACACAATGATCAAACTCAAACTCTAATTAATTATATATATATATATATATATATATATATATTCTAAACAAAAATGTAAGATCCCAACACAAAAGAAGACAATAAGCACCCTTATCTTAGCATAAGAACCTAGTCTTGATACCCCCACCATAACTTGGGTAGCCTACATATCCACTCCATAGAATTAGTATCTGGCATAGTTCTCTTTGAATTTATGATGGACTTATTCATGAGATGTCATCATCAAAAGAGGTTTGGTGATATAATACAAGAAGGGAATGAATATGCCACTCAAGTGAGCTTTTATAATCTCTAGTCATATACACTAGATGAGATGACATACCTAAAGTTCATCAATCACAAACTAAAAATATCACAAGGTGCATGTTTCTACCCAAGCACTCTTACACAATGACACAAATGATATTCAAGCATGGAAATAAACCTATATTCTCTTATTCTAATGAGTTTAGTGTCTTATAAATATCTAAACTATGTTGCTCAAAGAATATCCATATCTCTATCCAGTCTCTAATGATGTTCAAGGTTAAAACAAGATATAACATGTTCTAATCCCAATAATCAGCAAGGTTCACTATCCCACAATATCCAACCAAGTAAGACACATGGCTAGAATTGTAAAGAAACACATGTGTGAAGAATAATGTTAAAATATTTGTTTTAAAGCAAGTGCTCTAAGGTTATACGTTTAAACACGTATTCCAAAAACACCCTAAGGTTAGTTGTCAATTTCCCATACTATGAGGGAATCCTACTAGTTATTTTTAAGTATTTTCTCCAATAATATCCTCAACTTAATTGATAACACCCATACAAAGGGGTGTCATAAGGGTTGGTATGCTAAACCCATGCCCACCCCCTGAGCTACCTACATATATGTCATGATCCCATCACACACATAATTAGGGATGAAACTAGTTTACTCATTCCTAAACAAGTGTTATATTTAACATGAAGATGCATGGACTTTACGTAAATAGTCACATGACTAAGCTTAACACAATTACCCCTTATGGGCAACACTGCGACCACTAGTTATCCCTCTAATCGCTACTAATAATTATAAGGACATCAAAACATATGGAAAGTATGTGTATAAATAAATCCAATATTGAACATGAATACTAAGACTCATACCAAGTGTTCACTCTAAAATAACTTCAAGTAGGCCCCATCCGAAATCTACCTAATGGAAACTAAAGCCAAACATATGCACATGCATTTGTGGACCAAAATTAAAAATAAGGAAATTATAATATAAAGGAAAAAAATAGTTTATGGTAGTCATAACCCAAAATTTCATAAGACACTAAAATAACCGTTGCAATAAAATTATCTTCCAAATGAGACAAAATGCACTAATTTTCACACTAATAATCAGGTATAAAAGTACCTATTATTTAAATGAAACAAGAGGATACATTTTTATTTTCATGAAAAATAATTCTCAAAGTTATAAATATTATGTTAAGGTAACAAAATACTTTTTAATTTGATAAATAAGATAATTTAGTCTAGCATCCCATAGTGACTTTAACTACTTAGAAAAATTGCCTCAAATTTTTAGATAAACTAGCTACAGAATCACTCTAGGAAAAATAGTAAATCTAACAATAAGATTTATTTTACTTTTTATCACTTGACAATTCAAATCTATTATAATTTTCTTACAACTTCAAAAAAATTAAAATACCATTCCTAGGTATTTTAAATACGTTGATTCCAAATTAAGTTTGGAGCTAGAAAAAGTAGTTTTATTTTTGCAAAGTGCCTCTAGAGATGGCCCCAAAGGATGGAAACTAAAGAGTTTTAAAAAAAATTATTTAAAGGTTTTTAAATAATTACAAAATGTAAGGAAATCATATTTAACCCTTAGTTTTGATAAACTCATAGTTTAGGTATTTATTTTTAATTTCCAAAAGGGTTTTAACAAGGTTGAGAAAGACAGTAAAGTATTTGAAATTTAATTGTTCCATTATGGACAAGTAAAAAAAACTCCACTTTTTGTTTATATTTTTTGTTTACATAGAAAATATTTAAAAATTTTCCATTTTTATAATATATATAATTTAATAGTAGAATAAATTATTATTATTGTTATTTTATTTTATTTTTAAAAAATATTGATTTAATTATTTATTTTGATAATTTTTTAGGGAAAAAAGGAATAATTAGAATCAAATTAATGACCTTAATTAAGTTTAATAAGTCATTTATTTTATTATTTTTTGGAATCTAGTGTTTAGATCCTAAATAATAAGGGTTTGGAATGATAGGAAAAATCTAATTTGATAAGGAAACATATAGATTTTAACTGATAATAATACAAGATAAATATAAATTAACTCATCTAGATTTAGACTAAAATAGAGGATTTTGAGGTTGGAAATTGAAGAATAGGACTGAAACACTATCAAGAATTTGAATCTAGCATCTATTTTTTGATTAGATAGGAGCACTAGAAATAAGATACCCTGGTGTCCAACGTTATAGTCCTTCCTAGATATGTTGTCTTGAGGATTTAAGCTTTCTGGGTTTTGTTCACTTGGTCAATATGAGCCTATGTACCAAATTTCAAGGGTTGGATTTTAATATATCTCATAGTAGATCCATTTTAGTATTCAATATGTGTATTTATCTACACACATATAAACAATGAATGCATTAAAAGTAAAGGGGGAAAAACTAGGTTCGAGGAAGAATGATCACACAATCAAGAACCTCTACTATTCTGATTGTTACCTACATTAACCCTTAAGCTAGTGTCTTAGATTTGATGTAATTTTCCCTTAGGGAATGTGCACAATAAATTCACATGATAAATACAAGAATGAATTTTTCCTAGGTTCCTTCTTGATCAACCATGTAAGTCTATGTGTGATGCAAAATGTTGAGCTATACTATTGACTAATTTTTATTGTTTAATGTGCCAAAGTAGTAAGTGCTAGATATAAAATGCCTTATGTAGTCCTTTATATATGAGACTTGTTATTTTGAATTTGGGAGCTTTATTCTCATTTGGTTGACATTGAAAAACTTAGGAATAAAGCATATAAAATGGGTAAGACTCATCTTGTGGGATAAACTAACTATTGGAATCAAATTTAGACTTGGATAACAACATCAAAAACTAGACACTCTAGGTTTCAATGTTGTAGTCCTATTTAGGCACTATTTTATAGAGGGTTTAAGACTTGGGGTAATGGAATAAGCATGAAAAGAGTAACCTAGGTTAGAAAAGGTTAAGTCTGAAAGGTTACAAATGACTGGGAAAAGTCAAAAAGGTGTCTAGGGTATGAAACAAGACCAAGGCAAATTAGAAAAAAAGACATGGTTTAGATGTGAATAAGACTCATATTCTCTAGTCAAAGTCTCTTATGAAAGGAATGTGAAAATACATTATATGCATGGTTTCTTGATCAATTTAGGGTGTATACATTTTCTCCCCTTTTAATATAGTGATGCAATGAAATGAAGTACTAGAGTAAAAGAAAGAAAGAAGATGTGTACATAAACTTACCTATATGGAGATAAGTGTAGTGAAAAAGGATCCAACTTCCTAGCTAGGGAAGTGGATAGGGAAATAAATAGTGCCTAAAGAAATAAGTAATCCATGTAATAGATGCCCCTTATACTAAATTTGAATAGTGCCTAGAGACAGAAGGAATGCCTATAATAGATGCCCTTATACTGAATCTAAATAGTGCCTAAAAAAAGAAGGAATCCCTATAATGGATGCCCCTTATACTGAATCAGAATGAGAAATGATAAATGCTTAGAGGCCTAAAACCAATGTCTACCCTCTATCCCACATAAAATCATGTAATCTAGAATATGTGTGTAGAATTTGTATGTTGTGAAGAACAAAATTTATCATGTCCCCACTCTAAATAATATGAACTAGAAATGAGAAGTGCTTAGAGGTCCAAAACCAATGTCTACCCTCTATCTCACAAAAAATATTGGGTCTAAGTAATGTTATAGACCAACCACTATAGATGATCATACGGTCCAACCTAGTGACAATTTGGGTATGCCTGGGTGTAATCTAAAAACTTTGGTAAATGTGTAAGAATAAAATAGCCTATCTTGCCATTCTAATTTGTATAATCCTAGATGCTGAAGAAAAAGATCATCTATGTCATGACCCTAAATTTGGTATGTGATTGATGCATCTAGATAATTTGGAAATCTATATAACCATATGTGTCATGATCTATCATGCCATGTTGCATGTGCAAACTAGAGATCAAAATAATATGCTCTACATTATGCATATAATCTGCCATCTAGTCTTATAAATATCATGTTACATGAAGTTGTATGTATGAGGCATGTAGTAATTTACATTCCCCCAAATTTAGTATCTATGTCTAAGTTTGTATCAAAGTCACTTTGAGTCCATATAATCTGAACCATTTTGTATAAATAGTTTGTGTATCTATAAACTGATGATTTATCCCTCTAGATGTCCAAGTGATGTTGAGTGGCCCTTATAAACTAAATCACTGTATAATCTTGACCAATTTGAGTTGAGTGATGCTAAATGACTCATATAGTCTAAATCATTGTATAGTCTTGACCAATCTATACTTAGTAATGTTGATGATCTATATTTTGGAGGTGTAAAAAAAGGTGTATTTACCTATAGGAGTGGATAAGGATACTAGGTAAATTGTAGAGATACTAGGAATGATTCCCCCCTTTTGGGGAGAGGGAAAAGATCTATGATAGAATAGGTTGAGACAAAAGTGATGACTAGTGATGTATGAATAGTAACTAGATTGGCATGTAGTGAATAGATCAAAAGTATTTTGTTTGATTGGTGAGAATTGAATTACTAGGATTGAAATGTGTTATTGATTGGGTAGGACCAAATCTTGTGTATGGGTATAGTATAGATTAGAAAAATTCATGTTGTGGTAGGCAAATGAGGTGGTAGTAGACTGAATGGATTGAAAAGTTGATTGATTTGGTTAGGTTGTTTGAATAAGTTTTTTCATTGGTAGGTACCAATTTGTATGTCAAGGTACAAAGAGGTATAGGGATATGTGTATAATATATATGATGTAATGATAGATCAAGGCATGTATGATGTCAAAGGTATCATTTTCATGATTCCATCAAATAAAATGGTTTGTAAAATAGAGCTATAGGGTTTTAATTATGGGCAATATGGTGTTTTGCATTTCAAAAAAAAAATTGGTTGATATAGGAATTTTGATTGACTTTGGGATCATTTATGAATTGACTATTTTGAGATATTGGATCTCTAGAGTGAGAAAATGCCTAGAAGATGAGTAGCTTTTATAACCCATTATGAGTAGTTGGTAGCCCAGATTCAAGCTGGTAGAGATATTACCCTGGTGAGTAATGAAATTACCTAGTTTTTTCCTTTTTTTAAAATCCTGTATTTGGCATTTTTAAGTTGTTTTAAGTGGTCTATGAAGTGTTTATCTAGTTTTAGAACTCTTATCCTTGAGTTAGTGCTCCTCTCTGGGATGCAGCATTGCTATCTAAGTTTTAGTACTTTTTTCTAGTGCTAGTGTCTTTCTATAGTGTTTTTGTCTACTAAGGATAAATTTTTTAGTTTCTAAGTTATTTCATGTTATTGTATGGCTTAGATATTTTTATTGGCATGATTGACTAATATATATGTTTTTTTTATGTTTTTAGGGTGAGGTGTAGATGATAGAGTTCCATAGAGGCCAAGTGATGGAGACATTGAGGATGTTGCCCTTATCAGTTGATGAGAGAGTTGTGATAGATAGCGTAAGATTGGGTCATATATGTGACCTAGGTACTATGAAGTGGGATAGGTATTTGATCATTGCCTTATGTGAGAGGTGGAATGTAGACACTTGTATATTCTAGTTTATTATAGGGGAGATCATTATGACCCTAGAGAATGTGTATTAGATTCTAAATTTGTTGATTATTAGGTGATGGGTGACATTGTAGGATTATATGGGTGTTGATGACATTGATCATGCATCCCTATATTTTATTGGTGTGACTTTAGGTGCACATCAGAGTTTTTGTGATAGTGATGTATTACTATCAGTTAGTATGTAGTCAAGTGTTTTATGCCTATGAAAGTGGTTATCCATATTGTTGGATTTATTTGTTGCATTGGATGGTAGTAGAGTTTCTATTACCTATAGGATGCATAGGGTGGTTCATAGTGTTAAGATGTATGGTATTGTGTTATCATGGAGTAGAACTATGCTTGCCCACTTATATAGAGATTTATATAGATTTATGTAGGAGGAATTCAATGGTGGTGTGGGTGAGGCTACTCCATTGTACATTAGGCTTATGAGCACATAGTAGTTGTTTAACCAATTGGATTGTCGAGGGAGAGTTGGGCACCTCCATAGCTTTATGGGGAGTAGTGGACAAGTTCATTGGCTATTAGGTATCTTGGGATAGATCACTGTAGATGAGTTTTGGATAGACTAAAGGCCCATGATATCATATAGAGGCCTTATAGAGGATACCCTAAGTGAGAGGAAGATGGAGTGAAGTTGAGATATATGAGGGTTAATTGTTGGATACATGACCATTGGGTTAGAGTTTATGAGTGTTTTTAGTATGAGCATGTGACCAGGTAGTTTAGAGTTTGATAGGACATTCCTCTTGTAGCATGGGTATGGTTGAGGAGTTCATGGGCACTAGTGAGAGTAGGAGCTTGTGCGAGACCCACTGAGGCTGAGTTAGAACCATTACATTTAGATGTGTGAGATGAAACTATAGATATTATTGATGTAGATGACATGGGATGTATTAAGGCATATACTGCATGGTGGGTTAGGTATTGGTGGGCTCCATTATATTTTTTTTATGGAGTGGATGTTCTTGCGTAAGAGGATCTTGAGTTGATCTAGATGATGGTAGGTAATCCATAACTATATTTAAATTTTCTTTAGTTTGATTTATATATATATATATATATATATATATAATGTAGCATTGTATTTTTATGTGTGAAAGTGGAGTGGGAGGTGCACAAGATGAGGCACCTATTAGGGTAGGGAGGGGAGATGATGAGTTCTGGGAAACCATCATTGAGTTGACACTCTGGGTATGTTCTTGGTGATGTGGTGGATGGTTTGATAAAGTAGGCAATGGTTATAACTAGTGTCTATGCTCATTTTTTGATAGGGTTGTTATAGATACAATTACATATGTTAGGGCAACAAGAGAGAGAGATATGAGCTAAGAGTAAATTTGGATAGGCATAGGATACCTCTACCTAATTGTGGCATGGTGAGCATGAATATTGTGGTTGATTATATAGATCTTTAGTGGTGATATGCAGATTTACATGAGGAGCATGGTCAATTGTTGGAGCAAGATAGTCAACATAAGAGGCATTCAGGAGCTTAAGGAGGTGTGGGTACATTGAGCACAAGACTGGATTATGGGACTAGTACTGAAGGAGAGAGTGAGACTAAGAGTGAGGGCATGATTCCCATTCATGATTGATTATATTTGATATGTTTTATATGTATTTGAAAACCTAGTTATATATATATATATATATATATATACTAGTTTTGAGTTTAGATTTACTCATATTTGTGTTATGGAATCTAGAATAGATTGGTATTGTAATGTTTTTATTTTAAATATTTTATTTGATGTTGATGTTTGATTTGTAATCATATGTAAGAAAAATTTTATTGGGTTTTGTAATTGGTAAAATTGATTTGGTAAAGTGAATTGATTTAAAAGTAGGATATGAGTAAGGTCTATATTTTGAGATTTGTAACTTCTTTAGATAAGCTAAGTTAGTTTGAGATTGGTAAAGGGTTTGGATCAGTTGATTTGGTAAGATCTAGGCTTTGATAAGTAGGTTTTGGGCTATGGATAGTTAAAGGTAAATAGGAATGTTAGTTGTCAGTAGGGGATGTAAGATAGCACTATGTGCATATTACTTCCCTGAGAGTGGATCAAAAATACAAAGGTTAGAATTTTGGCTCCATCATTACCCTATTAAGTGGAGTTATATGTGTATTATATCACTATCTAAACCCTGATGACCAAATGAATAAATGCCCATACTTCTCATGCTATGTAGGAGCATATGATGTATCTAATAATACCTACTACGCACTAACTATAGTTATATGTGGAGACTCTAAAAAATCCAACCTTACTAAATGTGCATCTAAAACTATGTGTTGTGGAGGAGGCTCATCAATTTGTAGTCATAATGGATTATTACATGAAATAACACCTTGTGGCCTCTACTATGATGCATATGACTAAGCTATAGATTGAGATGTAATTATAACATGTGATGGGGGTTCATCTAATCTTGATTTTAGTAGGTTTTTATGTGAGATAGGACCCTTAAAACCTAGTTGAAGTGAATATCTCTCATGAGTAGGACTTTGTTGTAGTGCCTATATCTCTGCTATATATGTATATGAAACTACACTATGTATTCCTCAAACTATGGTTCTATATGTAGGTTGTTCTTACTGTACTAGTTTTCAAACCTTTTGAGGTGGTGGAATAGGAGATCTCCTATGAGCTTCTATCCTAAAACTTGCATTGTGCTCATGATGAGTGACCAATGATTCCTATAAAGGAATGTCTTGGGATGACTTAGTCATGGAGGAATGAGGTCTAGGTTTCCATAATGGAGGAGATATTTGTGACCCCTATGTGAATTCTATGATACCATTATTAACACATCTGGTAATGCAATCTTTGAGTCCAAAATAGTCATTATCTCTATGTCCATAGATACAATAAGGATAATGTGGCTGCCTATATAAGAGACATGGATCTCATTGATGAGTAGAAGGTTATGTGATTAACCTCCTATCTAGTAGTGTTAATAATATTGTAGATGGGTTATCTTGCTCTGAATCAAACTATAGTGGTGCTTTTCTATTGTTCTATGTAGTGCAAACTATAGGTTGTGCTCTGTAAACTAGCTCTTTGTTCTTAACTAGTTATTTTTCTATTTTTGGTCTCTTATATTGTCTAGGACATGGTGGATGTTGAGTGCTAGGAGTTATATCTACAGATGTTGATGTGAAATCTAAAGTGATTTGATCAACTGAATCTACCTCAATTAATCCCAATTTCTTTTCCAAAGATAAAACTATATAAAAAAAGTGTCTAAAAGAAGACTCTATCTAATATAGTAGATGCTTGAGTAGAGATTGGTGAATCCCCTTAATAAAGATATGCTAAATCTCTAGATCTATTGGTTTGTATATCAATCTTAACATGTGAACCTTGAATCTTAAGATATACTCACTAACTGACTCTAAATAATCCTTATGTAGTGTGGTAAGTTTCTCATATGTAACATGAGGGCCCATTTTTATGATGTAATATCTAATAAATGCCTCCTCTAAGTCATCATATGTGTGTAATGAACCAACAGGGAGTAGATGAAAGAACCAATTCTATGCTTCCCCCACTAATGTCTACTGGAATAACTTGAGTAGAATGAATGGGATCTCATGAGATGGAAAAGCCTTTCAAAAGGCTTAAAGGTGTACAAATGGATCTCCAATTCCATCAAAGTGAGGTAATGATGGTATCTGGAAATGCTTAGGAAATGAAGCTTTTATGAATGTCTTCAGAATAAGGTTTACCATTTAGATTATTAGCATCCATCCAAGACTTGTAAGCTTTGTTTTCCAAGGTAAGGATATGTACTTGGTGTTTTAATTCACCAATTGTATGCATCAAACAGATGATCTCTTGGGATGGTACATTAGTCTCTTGAAGTGGTTCATTCAATCATTGAATTTGATTATTAATTTTTAACCATAATAATGCTAAATTTTGTGATTGGATCATAAAGAGGGGTGTGCTCACTTGAAACTTATGAGTAATGGTAACTTGGACCTTACTAGAGGGATGTGGGCTACCATTCTCTTTAGATGAAGAGTGAGAACTAGGTTCTACCATAGTGAGGGGTGGCTTGGGAGATTTATTGGTATCTTTATGTTTTAGTGAATTACATGATAATTTAGTAGAAGATGTGATATTATTATTATTATTATTATTATTATTATTATTATTATTATTATTATTATTATTATTATTATTATCATCATCATCATCATCATCATCATCATCATGTACATTATTTGAAATATAATTATGAATAAAAGTAGGAGAAACATTTTGACATGCATTAGGTTTGAGAGGAGTGAGAGAAGAGGTAGAAGCATGAGATGCATTTTATTCATCGCTATATGCATAATAGTCATCATTATTATATGCATTATCACAATCTAAATTTTATTCATTTGAAATAGTAGAATTTGAAGTATCATTTTCATATTCACTTTCATTCTCATATTCATTGGCATGTTCACTATCATACTCATTATCACTTCCATCATTTCTAGGGAGAAGTGTAAGAGAATAATTTAATTCCTTACATTCTTTGGCTAAAATAGAGTTGAGAGAATGAGATGCATCATTTGAACTATGTTGTGGTAATTTGATTCTGTTGCATTTATATTGTTGTATTTTGAGCATAGAAGTAGAGAGAGAGAGAGAGAGAGAGAGAGAGAGAGAGAGAGAGAGAGATTAGGTTCATATAAAAGTAAATTATCACCTATAAAAGGTTAATTTGGAAGTGCATGACTAATTTGTTCATTTTATATATTGTGCATAGGAGAATGAGGTGAGAAGTATTTTTCTCATTTATCAAAAGTATTTTCTTTAGAAGAAAGGATGAAAGAGATAGGGTTGAGAGGAGAAGATGCATCTTATTTTTATTCACTATCACTTTCATATGCACGATAATATTTCTCATTACAATAATAGTAATTATATTCATTGTAAATAAAATCATTTTCCACATTTTTAGCTAATGTGCAATTTTGCAAATTTATCCACTCATTATCATAATTATGGAAAAAATTAAGAAGTTTGTCTATGGGATGAGAGGGAAGAAGTGCCTTAGTGGCCATTTTATTTATTTCACCACAAAGAATATGAAGAAGTAGTATTAAGCAAATAAATGCAATAATAACTACTAATATGGAAATTTTGAAAATACTTGTGACTATCTAAACAATTTGTAAAAAAAATTGAAATTAATTTCTAAAAATTGCAAGGATGAATGGTTTGAAGGTGGAGGACCTAGTTTAGGAATCTAGGGTTTTAGGCTAGGATTTTATAATTTTTTGAAATTATGGCTATAATTTTTAGATTCTAAAATTAATTTGAACAAGATAATTGCACAAAAATTGATACAAAAATCAGAAATCTGAAATTGAATTTTTTCACAAAATAACTACTAATTTAGAAATTTTGAAAATATTTTTGGCACACTAAACAATTTTCAAAAATTTCAAAATTAATTTTAAAAATTTGCAAGGGAGAGAAACTTGGGGTTTGAGGATCTAGTTTAGAAATCTAGGGTTTTAGAATTTTTGAAAATTATTGCTATAATTTAAATTCTAAAAATATGTTTGAATGGAATAATTACATAAAATTTAATATAAAAATCAGAAATTTGTAAAGTAATTTTTGCACAAAATATGAAGGAAAAAACCTAAGGGTACCTAGGGATTTAAATTTGTTCAAAGTAAGTTAGGTTCACCAATTTTTGTATTATTTTAGGGAATTTAGTGTTTAGATCCTAAATAATAAGGGTCTAGAATGATAGGAAAATCTACTTTGATAGGGAAAAATATATATTTTAACTATTAATAATAATAATAAAAGAGAAATAGATATTAACTTATCTGGATTGGAACTGAAACAGAGGATTATGAGGCTAAAATTTAAAGAATAGAACTGAGACATTGTCAAAAATATAAATTTGGCATCTATTTTTTGATTGGATAAGAGTGTTAAAAATAGGACACCCTAGTTTCTAATGCTATAGTCCTTCCCAACACTATTATCCTAAGGATTTAAGCTTTTTAGGTTTTGTTTACTTGGTCAATATGAGACTATGTACTAAATTTCAAGGGTTGGAAGTCACCAGAGCTCGATATAGATCCATTTTAGTCTTCAATACATGTATCCATCTATACACTTACTAACAATTAATACATAAAAAGAAAAAGGGGGAAAAATTGGGTTAGGGGAAGAATGATCGCACAATCAAGAACCCCTACTATTTTGATTACCTACATTAACCCCTAAGCTAGGGTTTTAGATCTGATGTAGTTCTTCCTTAGGGAATGTGAATAATCAATGCACATGATAGATGAAATAATGAATTTTTCCTAGGCCCCTCCTGGATCAAGCATGCAAGTCTATGTGTGATTCAAAATGTTGACCTATACTATTGACTAATTCATATTATGTCTAATGTGCCAAAGTAGTAAGTGCTAGATATAAAATGCCTTGTGTAGTCATTTATATAAGAGACTCATTATTTTAAATTTAGGAGATTTATTCATATTTGGCCAACATCAAAAAATTTAAGAATGAAGCAATGAAAAGGGGTAAGACTCATCTTGTGGTAGAAAATGACCTTTGGAATCAAATTTGCACTTGGATAATAACACCAAAAATTGGACACCCTGGGTTTTAGTGTTGTAGTCTTATTTAGGTGTTGTTGTCTAGAGGATCCAAGACTTGGGTGGATGGAATAATCATGAAAAGATTAACTTGGGTTAGTAAAGGTTAAGTCTGAAAGGTTATGAATGACTGGGAAAAGTCAAAAAGGTGTCTAGGGTATGAAACAAGACCAAGGTAAATCAGAAAAAAAGACATGGCTTAGATGTGAATAAGAATCATATTCTCCAAGCGGATTCTCCTATGCAAAGACATTATATGCATGGTTTCTTGACCAATTTAGGGTGTATACATAATCTCAATATAACCTCAATGGGTGATTATTCATTATTTAATTTTAATAATAAATACTAGAAAAGAAATCTAACTTAACTCACATAACACAAACATTGTACCATCCCTCCTTTAATTATTTATTTTATTTTATTTTACTTACTACTATTAATTAATTATTTATTATTATCATTATAAATATAATAAAATAAATTCTAAATGAGTTTCTTATTATGGAATGATTATCTAAAGTTTGAAATCACATAATTATCTAATGATAACACCACCCTAGGGTCATAAACCAAACATAATTTGACGTTGGTTGAAACCTACTTATTTACTTATTAGCTAGAGGCTATACAGTGGAGTGAATCCCTATTATTCATCTCATATGCGTCAAAAAAGAGATGTTATTTTATCCATTTAAACACTGACAAATATGGACCATAGTTTGGGATGCTCGATAGTTTATTGTTCCTTATCTCTTATATGTTGCAAGAGGACTTCATTCTCATGACAATGATTATTTAAATTATTATGCTCACAAAAGTACTTTTGATGTGGTTACAAGTCACCATGGAATGGATACAAAAGAATCTATAGCAAGCCTCATTTATCCACTTTGACAAGAGCTCCATTGAAGTTAGGGATATCATAATTGAATTGATAAAACACCTAATACAAATATCTTTAATTTATGTTGTGATTATCTCTCCAAACTACACATAGCTAGAGTGGTGTTTTGAGGATCTCCATTTGATCCTCAAATTTGATGCTCGAATCAATCTGGTGTTTTAGTAAATTAAACCCTTTATATTTCAGATAGAGGACAAGGATGGAGTGTATGGAAAAACTTTCTAGATGCATAAATAAAATTGGAAATTAGGAGCTTTGGTGATAGATTTATATCTAGGAATATACTAGATTATTCTTCTATCATCCCTCATGTATCTTCTCATCAATTTGCTTGGTTACCCAGGTCCTCTTTTTAATTCATTTTATATAAATATGAGATGTTCAAAATTAAAAAGGGCATGTGGTATTAGTTTGATATATATATATATATATATAAGGCTTCACCTAATTTGTGTTGTTAAAATTTTAGAGGATCTTTATTTTATTTTTTAATAATTCTATACATAAAAGTGCAGACTTGAAAAAAGAAAATGAAACCTTAAAAACATCAAAGAAACATCATAATGTGTAGGAGGAGATTGTCCTTTAAACACAACATTTGGAATCATTGAGTAAGAAGACATACTATAATATATTAGAAGAATAATTTACACTTCTAATTATAGAGAGTAGCTAATATAGATCTCCCTCTTTAAAAAGATGTTCAAAACATTGTGATCATCGATTTCATCATTTACTAATAATAAAAATGACTTATCTACTACTAATAAAAATGTTCAAATCTTATTAGATCATTGATTTTGATTACTTTTACTTCTATTTCTTTTAAGGGGAGGGGGTTATATATGCTTATGTTGTGATAGTAAGGTTTAAACATTGATGTAAAACTTTGAATACTCACATATTAGTTGGCCTAAGAAATCATATAAAGGTCATCTTCCACTTTTCTTTATTTTTAAAATTTAGCTATTATTTTGTGCATCTATTTTGTGAAAATATTATATATAAAAATTATCCCTATATCATTACAAGTTGTATCACAATATATGAATAACCTAATAAAAGGTCATAAAAGGTATGGGAAGGTAGAAAATAAGATAGTGTGGTCATTAACTAATTTTTTATATAAATCAAAAAAATTAAATAACCCATTATCATAAACTTATACAATTTCATTTATTTATATCAATCCATTGACTTGACAAAAGTTGAAGTATGATTATAATCATAAAAACTAAAATCAATTATAACATATATAACTAGGCCATACCTTCTATTGGATAATTTATTTATCTCAAAATTATCATACTTTATGGAATAAATTGTTTTGGATATAGATTTTCCACTACCTATAATCTTCAATCGTGAACTATTCATTTTCATCACTAACTCTTTTAAGAGAAAAATTAATTTTTTCAGTAGCTTTAATCTTTGCTAAAATTTTTCATCTCAAAAATATCAATTAAATATCTATTCTTTTTTTGAAATAATATTCTTAAAAGGGAAATCATATATTTTATCTTAGCCAATATTTATCATCTTCAAGACATAAATCATAGGGCAATGTTATGCAAGGAACATTAGAATTTAATCAAACATAACTCATATGCAATTTATTGTAATAGTAGATTACCCAAAACAAATTTGTTTTCTCATTAGGATTTTGTATCAAGAGAGTATATATTTTTTATAAGGTTGTTTGTATGGATTTTTTAGTTACAAAATAAAATCTGTAACATTTTTTGATTGCCCTGATTTATGATTTTATGAGTGCAAATAATTTAATCAGTTCTTGATTTTTTTGGCGGTTCCTTTGAATAAAAATAATTACAAAGTTGGGGAATTGTATGTGAAGATAAGGAGATATTATTTCCATGGTGTTATCATATTGGATGACATAAATAGTGATGGATTGCTCATATGTTTAGGTATAGGTTGGATTGAATTATAAAGAGTGTCCTAAATACATTAGTCAATTGGTCATTACTCGTGATCTGGTTTTTTAAATTAGAGACATTGATAATTTTACATTTGATATATATCCATAATTTTACTTAATAACATGTACAAAATAAACAACATAATATATAGTTTTTATTTTTTATTATTATGGAGAAATGAAGGGGGAATATTTGTTTCATGGTTTCCTAGATGCTAAGTAATTTACAACCCCAATTTGTGTGGATACTCAATAGTTTATAACCTCAATTTAAGTGTCCAACTATACAAGTAGATGGAAGGAAGTTAGGGAGACTATTTCTAGGGGTAACAATGTGGAAAGGGTCTATTACAATAGGTATTTATGCAATGGTATTCTTCCTTTATCCCAATGGTATCCACACATTTCCACATTTTCTCTCCACTTCATTCAAGTCTAGTATTTCCTTAAACATGATTGACTCTTATTTGACTCATGGTCTATGAAAATCATAATAACCAATACACAAATAAGTCTGGAAAGGAGTGAAGGTAAGGATAAACAAATTCATTTGACTATTTTTTGTTTTTTACTAAAAACTATTTATTTTATGTATAAAATGCTTAGGCAAATCAATTTTGGTGTAATGTTGTTAATTTATTCAGTATAAATTTATTTGAAGCAATCGATGTTGTAATTTATTATATTATATGTATTATGAAATATTATATTAAATACCTGACCAAGTAGAATGTATTGAACTCACTATAAATAAAATAATTGGTTAAATAATTTTTAAAAAATTGCTCGTATGGAAGGGGAAAATACCTACCCTCCTTGCTCAAAATAAAATGTTTATTGACATATAATATAAGAGGCTAGTTAGATTCAAGCACTATATACAAATTAATATTACAATACAACAATATTTAATAATCAAAAACATCTAATGTTCTAAAAAAATTATGTTCTACATACAATATCATCAAGTATTTTTAATAGTTGGTATTATTACTAGCAGGGAAAAGTGTCTAAAACAAATAATTTACAAATTAATTTAGAATAGAGTATTTTGTGACTTTGAACTCAGTTTAGTAGAGTAGATATCTAATTTAGTTAATTTAATATAGTTCACAAGTGGGATATTCAAATGATAACTATTAGATGATTGTCTTAAAATATGTTCCCCTCCCTGTAGTTTATTTATAGGTGATGGAATAGTTTATATGGATTTTCTGCATTGACACACTAGATTTTTTTTTTTTTTTTGGAGAAAACTCAAAACACATACTTATATCTATTATATTTTGTTGGTGTACTTATATCTAGTACATAGACTTTATACAATTGTTTTATGATCAATTTTTTTATATAAGGAATGGAATATGTTGGATTTTTTTCTTGGGTTGGATTGATTGAGCCTCTATCGTCTGATATCTCTTATTAGCAATTTTTTTTTGAAATGTCCTCAACTTCAGGGCATTGGTGGCATCTTTTATTGACTATTTTTTATTTAATTAATAAAAGACTCATGTTGATGTAGGAATAATACATTGAGGTTATGAAGGCTATAGAGTTTATCTTGTTGTTTTCATTACAGTTAAAATAAGTAACAATTTTTTTATAAATTTCATGCCATATGGATGGATAATGGGGCATCGCTCATGATACAATGTGAATTCCATCGTCAAGAAGACATCAATAAAGAGAAATGGTGGTCAATTAATAATTTTGCCCAAAAGATAGGGATAGTTGATAGGCTTATTTCTCAAGCAATAGGAGGTACCCACATCATACACTTAAAAGAGGAATATACTCTACAAATAAAATAAAAATAGTTAATAAATAAAACTATAGAAATTAAACATACATTTCATCCATCTTAACTTTCACCTTTAGGGAAACTGCTAATATAAATTCTAAGGGAGGTGCCCAGATATTTAAAGTTATGAATCATTTTTATTTTATACATATGATAAAATAAAAGGCTGCCCTAAAACTTTATCATAAAAAAGATATTTCCAAACCCTAATGGCCATCATTTCTAAATAATAAAGTTATAGACAAAGAGAATGGAGGTGAAGATAAATTATGTTGTTACATTCCTCACGATGTCATTATTTTATGCTTGTTTTATTTTGGAATAGTTTTTTGGTTTTTTTAAGGATGAGGAGAGTTTAAATTATCAAGAGTTAGTAAATTTAACGTATACCAATAATAATAATAATAATAATAGCAATAGCAATAGCAATAACAATTACAATAACAATATCAAATTATTTCATGACCTAGAGTCAATTGAGTCTAATGGAAAATTACCAGCTGAGATTTTATCAAATTTCTCAATTTTTTAGTGACTTAGGTCACACCGTAAAAAAAGGAAAAAATAAAAAATAAATAAGGATGGGTTTTTTGTACCATCATGACTAAAATTACTGATGTCGAGGTGGTCATCACAAGCACCAAGCCTTAACTAGGGAATTTGGATGAGATTCATGTGTGACCCCATCCCAGACGCAAAACTCTTAGTGTTATATAAAAAAATGCATCCATGGAAAAATAATTTCCAACCTCATCAAAAATATCTTAGGTGATCAACCTTCACTAATAGGAAATTTTTAATGATGATTATTTATTCAATAATGTGCTTCCAATATTAAAAGCAATCAATGAAGAGGAAACATTTTAATAAGGTATATGTTTATTGCCATGAGAATTTTGAAACAAAAATACATGTTTATTATAAAACATTATAGTTTTGACACTATGTCCAAAAAAAATGTTATTTATCTATTATTATGAATTATTTAATTTTATTATAAATATATAAGATAAATGTCTTCCTTTATTATATATTCACAAATTTTTTTATTTTTTTAATGAAATAATATAGTATTTTATATGTATGCTAATATAAATGGATATTTTTATTTATTTATTTTTATTTATTTATTATTTTTTATTTATTTATTTATTTATTTATTTATTTGTTTATTATTATTATTATTATTATTATTATTATTATTATTATTATTATTATTATTATTATGTTGTTGTTGTTGTTGTTGTTGTTGTTAACAAAAAATATTTTGCTTTTAATTTTGAATAAAAATAAATCATAAAAGTAAATTTATACTAGAACATCAAACCCACCAAACTAGGGTGCATGATAAGGATTTTAAAATTTTGATTATATTAATGCCTCTCCCACCATCTACCAATTTTAGGATTAGAACTTTCATTGTATTGAGGTCAATGTCTCAACAATCTCTGACTTATGTTTCTTGAAGACGTTTAATCTTGTGAGTCTATAATAGTTTCCAAGCTTAAAACAAGACAGAACAAGCTCCAATCCAAATAATTAGTGAGTGTCATTATCCTTCAATAGCTAAACAACTAATCAAACCATGTGACTGTAACTAGTAATAAACATATGCATGAAGAAGAATGTTAAAAGAAACACTCTAAGGTTAAATGTTTGCATCTGTGTTCTAGGAACACCATAAGTTTAGTTGTCAATTTCCCACACTAGGAGGGCATATTAATGGTTAGTTTTTTATGCATGTTATCCAATAACATCCTCAAATTAATTGATAACACCCACACAAAGGGGAATTATAAGGGTTAGTACACTAACCCTGTACTCACTCCCTAGATTAGCTACATATTTGTCATGATCCCATAACACACATAATCAAGGTTGGTTGTAGATTACCCATTCATAAATGAGTGTTATATTTAACATGAAGGTACATTTCCTTCACTTAAATGGTCACATACATAAACTTAACATAGTTACCCCTTGTGGGTAACATAATGGCCACTAGTTACCCCAAGCACATCTAAGGACCACAAAAAATTAAAAGGACATCCAAAAATATAATTAAATTCATAAAGAAATATAAGTTTGACTATGAATACGAAGGGTACACTCCAAAAAAACTTCAAGTAGGCCTCATTCCAGGTCTACCCAATGGAAACTAAACCTAGACATATACACATGAATCAGTTGGTTAAAATTTGAACCAATGTAACTAACATATAAAGGTAAAAAATATTCTAGTGTAGTCATGACATAAATTATAAATTCCAAAAAGCACTGAAATAACCATCACAATAAAATACCCTTCCAAATGAGACAAAAAGCACAAATTTTCACACTAATAATTAGGTACAAAAGTACCCCTAGTTTAAATCTGATAGAAAAGGATAAATTTTTATTTTCATAAAAACCAATTCTCTAAGCTATAATATTATGTTTAAGGAAATAAATTTTTATTTTTTTAATAAAGATGACAATTTAGTCTACCTTTCCACAATGACTTTAACTACTTTAAAAAATTGCCTCAAATTTCTAAATAAACTAGCTACAGAATCACTCTGATAAAAATAGTAAATCTAATAATAAAATTTATTTTACACTTTCTATGGTAATTTAAAGCTATTATAAGTCACTTTCAATTTCCATATTTTAAAAATACCATTCCTAAATATTTTAACTACGTTGATTCCAAGTCAACTTCAGGTCTAGAAATAAGAGTTAATTTTATTTTTGTAAAGTAATTTTGAAGATGGCCACAAAGGACCATAGTAAAGAAGTTAAAAAAATATTTAACAGTTATAAGAGAATTATACAACCCAAGGAAATCATATGCAAACCTTAATTTTAATAAACTCAGAGTTTAGGTATTTATTTTTTATTTCAAAAGTGTTTTAACAAGGTTGAGAAAATATAGTAAAGTATTTGAATCTTTAATTGTTTCATCATGGATGACTAATATATTTTTTATATTTTAGATCATTTTGATCTTAGGCATAGAATACAATAAAAAATTTCCCTAAAACATTAGTGTAAAAAAGATATTTTCAAACCCTAATGGTCATCATTTAAAAAAAATAAAGTTTAAGGCAAGGAGAATAGAGGTGAAGATAAATTGTGTTACCACATTCCTCAATATTTTATTTCTAAAAAAAAATCATTTTTTCTAGGAATGGTTAATGTTTTAGGCATAAAGAGTCTAGTAAAGATAAAGTATATCAAAAAAAATTAACATCAAATGAATTTGCAACCCAAATCTAGTTGAGCTTAATGGACAATCAGTAGTTGAGATTTTATTAATGTCTCAATGTGTTAGTGGCTTAGATCATGCTAGAAGGAAAAAATAGGATGGGTTTTTATTCCCATCATGTCAGGTTGGTTATCCCAAGCACCAAGCCTTAACTAGCACATTGGAGTGAGATTCACATGCTACCCCATCCCAAATGCAAAACTCTGTGTTATAAAAAAATACATCCATGGTAGAAGGGTTCCTGACCTCAGTAAAATATCTTGAATGATTGACCTTCACTAACATATAAATTGTGATGACATTTATTTAGTCAATAATGTACTTCTAAGGTTAAAAAAAATAGTGGAGGTGAAAACGTTTGAACAATGTATATTTTTATTTTTAATTTTATATAGTAAAATAGGCATGTTTTACAAGGATCCTGTAACCTGAGTTTAAACGTAATTAAAATATAATAAATAAATCCCTAAGGGATAAAAAACATAGTATGGTAGAGTAAAAATAACTAGCTAAAAACTAGTGTAGAAGAGAAAATAGACAAAATAAAAGAAATAAATTAGTTAGGAAGGTTAGTTTCCTCCATGAGTACCTTATCCTCCACCTTATCCATTAACCTATTTCTAATTATATGTGCCCAAGTCCTATTACTTGATCCTTCAGTGGCATCCTTTGGTATAATTAGTCTCGATTTATTCTGAGGTTGCTCGTTCTTTGATGACTTCTTGAGAGGATTCACGTTGAGAGGTTTTAAGGAGGGTTTTGGAGTGAGCTAAACCTCCACCTTCCTAACATCCTATTTTTCGGGAGGAACCTCAACCTCGTTATGTTGTAAAAAATACTATATACTTTTAGTGGCTTCATTATTTATAGAGTTCCACTCCTTTATTTGACTAGTCAAAACAAGTCCTACTTCATGAAGTTTAGTATTAAATCCCTCTAACTATCTTTTATTCTTCTTGATTGAATCATACAAGGGGGATTTTCCTTTTTCAAAAGATTCTGTAACATCCCCTTCATTAAAGATAATGGGTTTCAATTTGTTTACTATAAGTTAAAGAGGGAGTTCCCCTATGGTGATCTTGGAAATGGAGATTTTAGGGGAATGACTAGAAAGAATTTAGTGAGAGTCTATGGTTGGGTCTTCTTTGGTGGAATCTCCTCCATAGATGACCCTCCTAACAGGACTTATTTCCCATGTATGGTCTCACCATGCTTGACAAGCAAGAAAATAAAGCCTTGGTGGATGATAGTAGTCACTTCATTGATTTTAAAATCAAGGGCTATGATTTCTAGGGACTTTAACAAGTAGTAGGGAAAACTAATTTTAAAACCTTGTAAATGTTTAAGAAGTAGAAAGTGGTGCAAGAAGATAAGACTAAGTTTACCTTCCAAAGTAAGGTATTTCATAATTTGTAGGCATACCTCCAAACAGTACCTCTCCAAGTCCATTCATAGAAAGCCCTTTTTATCAATTTTCCAAGTCTCATTTGTCCTAAATAATCTCTACATCAGCTCTATTTTATTTGGTTGGTCCTTAAAAGCCTTAAACCCATCGTAATACATTCCATTTACCTCACCAATTAGCTCCTCAATGATAGTGATTTTAATACCTCTTCTCCACAATTATTTTATTCCATTCTACAACAAAATTCTTAGAAAGGCCTATGTCATGCCCTATGATTCTTTATATATATTCTACCAAACCTTATTACTATATTGAACCCCCAAGCATGAATTTGGCTTGATTCTATCTTTATCTCCCCCCATTTTATGTTTGCCTAAGAGAAGAGTATTTGAATGGTGCCCAGGGTCTTCCTTTTCCTAGATAAGCTTGTGGTTTATGGCATCAAAGGGAATTAATGAAAAATATTTCACCCAACTCGGAGCACTAAACTCCCATGTAGGACTATACTGAATTAACATGATATTTAGAGCACAATGAGTTGGATGTGATTTACATGTGTATGAATGCCACCACCATACCCTATGTTATAATAGATTCATTCTTGAATTTCCTTGGTGATGTGTGCTAGGACATGGTTACTATCATGCTAGGTGACTTTTAAAACAAAAATACATGTTTATTATAGAACATTATTTTAACACTATGTCCAAAAGTTTTTATTTATTTATCTATTATTATGTATTATCTAATTTTATTATAATTATATAAGAGTAGGGCCTTCATTTATTAAATTTTGCATTATTTAATGAAATAATATAACATTATATATATATGCATAATTATTTATATAAATATAAGATATATTGGTTGGGAAAGATGGAAGGGAGATCGATGAACAATGGTGATCAAAACCCTAGGGTTTCATAATGTTTTCAGGTGGAGACTTTCAATATGGCCTAATAGAGGGAGAGAAATACCTGGAGGGAGGATTATTTTATGGTAATTCAGCTTGGGGAGAGGTAGAAGAGCTAGTAAATAGTGAACAAATTCTAAATAATTTTAAATAATATTTTCGTGGATCCATTGGCAACCACTTCACATCTCAATGAACACCCAGTTTGGTGATCCCATCGCATGGGCCAATCATGAATTCTAATATGGATGATGATAATGATCAAAATAAACTCATTATTGATGGGTGGTTTACTTGGAGAGGTAGGGATCCCAATAATAATTAAAAATGGAGTTAGTTTTAAGAAGGAAAAACTCCTAAAATTAAAAAAAATTAAAGCAGAGTGGCCTCCTTAATTATATCCCTATGATCTCAAGATCAAGACACCATGAGAATAAGTCAACCAATTATATGAGTACATGTAGATAAAATGTTTTAAAAAATACCTATGAAATAAAACCCTTAAAAATAGAGTTGAGGACATTAGATCATGATTCAATATATTTAAGGTAAAACTCTCTACTATTGGGTGGCTCTATTTGAGTGTGTGTTGGAATTAAAACAAAATATTGATCATAGTACTAAGATTATAGCTTCTTTTCAAAGTCTTATTTTGATTATAAAAAATTTAGAGTATAATACCCAATTGTTTATGTACGATATATCTAAAGGTTCTCTCTTATCCTTTGTTATGAGACTACATGAGGGTGTTATCAGATCAGGGAATCCATCAACATCCTCATAGAAAGACGTTGCACAAACCAAAGATACCATTTATCCATTATCTAATAACATTAGATGAGGTCCTTATATAGTGGAAAAAATGGAAGAAATGCCAACAGTCTTGGTCACATAACTTGAGGTATCTAAAATCATTGAATTTCTTCAAATCAATACAATTATCAACCATTTTAATGGATTTTTAACCTTATCTAAATAAATCCTCAAATGTATTAACACTCATTGGACCAAATAATGTGTTCTTTTACTATGTTCAAAAGGCTTTTTCTTAGTTCAATTTCTTAAACTCTTAGAATATCAGGCAATATTAGAGTGGGGTCCATGGTTCTGGGCAATGCAAGTATTTTTATTACACCTTGGTTTTTGTATTTTTATACTAGTTCCTTTATTTTTTGGTGTTTGGGATCATTTACCAAACTTACCTCTTCACCTATGGCACTTGTAAGTCATCACAAGCATTAGGAATGTGTTGGGAATGTTCATTAAAATTGATAATACTCAAACTGATCAAGGTATTCTCACTTTTTCCCACATTTGTGTGGATATTGATTTAAGTAAAAGGCTACCGAATAGCATAATCCTCAAACATGGTAATTGGACTTGGACCCAATCTCTAGATTATAAAAACAAAACTTTTCGGTGTTTCCTTTGCCACTAAATAAGTCACTTGTATCAAATCTTCCCTCAAGCTAAATATTTTCCAAAAGGTAATAAAAGTATTGTTCCCAAATCAAAGAAATCATATCCTTGTGCACTATTAGGAGGAATTAACACAATCAGGGCTGAAGAACATCTTATAAATGGAATGAAAGAAAATAAAGAATAAATAAACGAAAGTAAAATATTAGGGAATCTAAAAGAAATAACAAAGGGAGATAACACAAATATACAAAGGGCCTAAATACTAAATCTCCAACAAAAGGGATCAAGAGATTGTATGAGTCAGTTAATTTTGGATCTGATAAGGAATCATATAGTGATGGTCAAGATATCCAACCCTCCAATCTAAAATTAGTAGTTAGAGTAACTCTTTCATGGGTTTAGACTGAGGTACAAAAGAAGAAAGGGAAGAAAGGATTAATGGAGGATGTTACACCCTGATGCAAGTTTACACTAGTTTCTAAATTATTATTTAGACTGTGTTGATTTACGACACTCTAGGTTCATTCTAGAGTTGGATCCAATGTTGGATTTTAGCTAGTTTGAGGTTGGGGTTTATGTTAGTTGATATTAATTTGATTTTTTGGGTTTGATACTTTTGGTTAATATCCTTGGGTGGTCTTTTTGACTCTTTTTTTGTTTCTCTTGTGTTTCTACATTGCCCTAGGCTTGTTTTGCCTTATGGTTATAGACCCAGGTTTTGTTTAACTCTTTTGGTTTTAATAAAGGGAGTAAGGCCCATTTTTACTCAATGTTTATTAAAAAAATAATTATTTATATAAATTTATATTTTATTTTATTTATTTTTATTTTATAAGGTGAATGTCAGCTTTTATAGGGACTTGAAACTATGGGTTTAAATAAGAAATATAGTCAATAAAAAAAAGACAAAAAGTAAACTAGACCAAGTAGGCCAACTAACCACTAGAGTTTCATAGACTTTTAATGGGATCAAAAAATAAAACAAAATAGTATTAAATAACCAATAATCACATTATATTTCCTTTGAAGGCATGTCAAAGACATCTTGTTTCTTAGCAAGCATTGAATCCTTCTTATTACAACTAACTTTCTACTTGATACTACTATATTTTCCTCTAGTATGGATGCTAGGTATTTTTTCCATTCTTATTTTCTATTCAACTATCCCCTTGTCCTTATTGAGCCTTATATTTTCTTTATTTTTGACACTTGTAGGGGATTTCACTAAGGTCATAGTTATGGTTTGGTTTCCTTTTTTGTTGGGGGTGTCCTCCATCTTGTGCCTACTACCTTTGGTCATCTTTAGATTTCCCCAAACTTCCCTCAACATATCCAACTCCAACTTTAGGTTATTCCACTATTCCATAAGAGGGACCATCTATCATTGCATGTTTTTCATATTATCATGTAATTCCAACAACTACTACCTAATTCATTTAGGGAGATCTACCAATTATCTATTATCTTCATGCCTCCTAACTTCAGGCACCTTCATCTCATGAATTTCAAAGTTAGGTTTTTTATACCCTGGGGAACCTCCAAAATTACGTTAGCCTTTATCTCAATTTTATTATCATATGAGGTAGAGTCATAGGTATTTATTTTTCCCTTCTTGTTAGCATCTCGGTGAAGGGGTGGGGAGACAGAGTGGGGGGATGGTGAAGATGGATCTTCTTCCCAATCTTCAATAGATTTATTTGGGACCTCCCTCAAATATTTTACCTTATTATTTCTTCCCAAGGTGATCTCAATGCCCCTTAATGCTTTCCCTTTTTTTATGATGAGGAATATTATCCCCTCTTGTATTAGGTTAGAGGAGGTTTTTTCTTATAAGGTCATAATGGGCCATTTAAGGGACATGATCAAGTACTAAGGTAGGATAATATAGTGTCCTTTAAAGTGGTTTAATAATAAGAAGTGATGGGAAAATATGTGAATAAATTTTCCCTCTAGGGTTAAATATTCCATTACCTAGAGGTAGATGTCTAGCTAATGCCTTGGAATATTGGCTCTAGGGTTACCCTTTTTGTCATTTTGGAAGGTCGATTCCATTTTTTAAAAAGTATACATCAAATATTTTTTTATCCTCTTTTCCTTGAAGGCTTTGGTGACTTCATAGGACATGCATGTGGTTTAACCAACTAGATCCTCTTGATGTCAACTCTAGTGCCCTTGAATTTGACTTTCCTTTGCTCCTACCCCATTGTAAAATCATTAGAAATAATTTTGTCATGCACTTCAATGTGAAGCATGAATTAGGTAAGCCCCATTTTTTGAGCTTCCTCTAGACCTTACATTTAATTTGAACCTTGGTTCATGATATTGGCTCACACTTGCACCTATTTCCTCCCATGGTTTTATTATTCTTTTTGCTCAAGTAATGTAAAATGTAGAGTGTGGAGTGAAGGGTTGAGATGCTGCAATTTTGATATATCCAATTGTTATAACTATGGTGATTTTTAGGATGAGGTCTAATATCCAGAAAAATTAAATGAGTGTCACTATCATGACTCGTAATGTGGGGTGAGCTTGGATTAGATGTGATATTCACTCACATGTGTGATTTTAGCCTTTGGCTGAATGAGGGGAGTTTTGTAAATAATGAAGGGGAGATATGGGAGAGGTGTTGGTGGGACTAATCCTCATGATTAATTTGGGTCTAATGACTCTAATGTTTTTTATACCATTTGTTATAGCATTTCCCTCTTGATATATATTGACAAATGAACATTCACTAGTGGTCCAAAGTAAACCCACGACATCAATAAAAAGTTGGTTAATAAAATGAGAGGGATTCACTTTGATTGAAAGGGAATTTAAGATGTTTAGTGAATCTCAATCAATTAATATCTTAGACATGTTAAGTTTGATTACCAATTAGTAACCCAAAGAGAAAATTTGGCCTTAGCCACATGGTTTGTTTGTACCCCCATTGGACCCATGTAGGTAGTTATAGCCACCCTAGACTCATCTCTGATGACTCCACCACCTCTCGCACTTCCTAGATTTCCCTTGGATGCTCTATCAAATTTTATCTTCGATCATCCTAGTGGGGGACATGACCATTTCATGAGGATTCTAGCCAAGTTTAATATGGAGGTAAGGTTCTACTTAATGAGGATGAACTATTTAGCTTTAGAGGAAACTATTTTGTCATTGGGGATCATCATTCTCTACTTATTAGAAATGAAAACCCATAATCAATAAAAATAACTCAAGGGTTGATTTTTTTATATTCAAAGGGATAGGCATTCCTGGTAGTCCAAATTTCTAAAAAGATGGGGAAGGGCCCATAATCACAAAAAGGATAAGGAGGGAAGATTATCAGGGGGTTCCAATGGATGATGAGATCAATAATGGAGTTGGGATTAACCCAAGACATATTTAAGACCTTAAGGAGATTATTCTAGATGGTTATCTCAAATGGGAAATTAAGTAAAAGATGGGCCATATATTCTAGGGTGTATTTGTAGAGGATGCACCTATTAAGGATGGTCATTCCATACTTGTCTAGGTTATCCATATTGGGTATTTTATCCTGGGATGCAAGCCATAAAAATATGTTTATCTTAGGAGTAAAGTGCTTTGTCCATATATTTCTCTAGTAGGTCCAATCCTCCTATTGTTCAAGTTTGACTAGGAACCTAGACTTCACAAAGTACTCCCCACTATCTTTCATGGGGAAAAGAAGGGAGACTTCTTTAGGGAATGTAGTAATGTAAATTTGCTAAAGATAGATATTTAGATTTTGGACTTCTTAGATAACTTCCACATTATTATTTTCTATGGTTAGGGTCTTCAACATTGTTCTCCCTTATAAAAGGGACTAGTAGTCCTTAACCTTATGGCCTATAGAGGTTTTAAAGATCTCACTTAGGTTGTTACATAGGGGGAATGAGGCTAGAGGAAAAAGTGTTAGCCATGGATCTTCCCAAAATACAACCTTTTCACCATTTCCTACCTACTATCTATTTCCCTTCCTGAGTAGATCTTTTGAGCTTGAGATGGATTTCTCAAAGGTGAAGCCATCCAAGGGGCCCTCTTCCATAGGAGGTTGTCTTCCTACCTTCCCTCTAAGTACTTATATTTAATGATCTTATTTTATTGGTTATCTTATTTCATTACTCTCAAACTAAATTTGGTCATGAGATTTTGGTTCATGTTTTTTACTCATTTTAGTCTGAGTCCTCTATAGGTGTTGGGAAGATAGACTTTTTCCAAGCTACTAGCAAGAATATATATTTGTCTTCCATATCTCTCCACATTAATTTTTTTTGAATTTGTTAAATTATTTCCATGATATTGTTAATAATGCATAACAAGGTCATGAAGTATATTGGTATACTTTACAATGAAGTTTTGATCAATTGGAGCTTGTTCACCTATGTAAGGAGTGCACATTTCCACCCACCTAGTTTCTTCTAGAATTTTTCCACCAATGGGTTCTATAATTATGTTTTCATTTTACCCTCAAATAAAGGCATACCAATTTAGGTTAAGGTGAGGTTTCTAATCTTGCAATCCATTATACCTGATAGCCTTTTTTAGAGGGAAGGTAGGATATTTAGGAAGAAGACAAAACTTTTATTAAAGTTGATGCACTAACCTAAAGCCTGTTCATAGTCTATGAGGATGTTTTTGAGGGATTTTTATTCTACCACAAACACATCTTTGAGGAGTAAGGTGTCATCCACAAATTTATCAGGAGTAACTAGGAGAGTTTTTTGGACTATCTTTAGCCCCTTAATTTTTTTTCGGTCTGTGGCCACCTACAAGCTTTTTCCCAAAATTTTTTCCATCATGATGAATAAATATGGTGATAAGGGGTTGCCTTATCTATCCCTCATCTGGTAGAGAAAAAACATTGGAAATGAAATTGATCAAGATTGATTACATGGGGTGGATATGCAACTATGAATTAGCCCCCAAGATCTACATCAAATCCAAACTTACTTAACACCTTATCTAGGAATATCTAGGACATTCTATTGTAGGATTTGTTCATATTAAGTTTAAGTAACATCCCTATTAGATTTATCCATTGAGTGAAGATTTTATTAGATAGTTATGATGGCATCAGTGATCTTCCTACCCACCACGGAGGTACCTTATTATTTAGCAATGATCCCTTCAAGCATATGTTATAGGTGAGTGACTAAGTTTTTTATACATATCTTGTAAATAGTGGATCATAGGATTATGGGTCTAAAATAATTTAATTAGTTTGCTCTAGGTTTCTTTGGGATGAGGACCAATAATGTATTGTTGAGATCCTTCAAGATAGTTCTAACCTTGAAAAATTCATAGGCTATAACTTTCACATACACATGTATGATGTCCTAGAACCTTTGGAATAATATAGGGGGGGATCCATCTAGGCTCTAAGCCTTATTTATTTTCTTGGAGAATACTACATTTCTAACCTCCTCTAGAGAAGAGAGTTTTGAGAGTTCTCAATTTTTTTCCTGAGAGATGACTGAGGGAAGGTTTTAAATAAGTCTTGTCTCCATCTTAAAGTTAATAAATCTTATTTACTTTAGCATAATTTTGAAGTTTATAATTATATATTCATTGATAACTTCTTCATCTCTAATTTAAGTTCCATATTCAAGAATCAATTCAAAAATTCTACTAGAGTTTCTATTTCTAGATTGTGCTTGATAGAATAATTTTGTGTTCCTGACTCCTTCCTTCAACTAGGTGCATCTATATTTTTGATTCCATAATAATTCTTGTTTATATTATAGTTTATGGTAGGATATTATAAGGTCCTTCTCAAAAAAATTTAAGCTTTTATCTAATCCATGGATTTCTATTTGTTCCTCTAGGGTACATAGTTCCTCCACCAAGGCATTCTTTTGGGTGAAGATATTCTTGAACACTTATTTTTTCCACATTTTTAGTTTGGCTTTAATATGTTTGAGTTTTTTGGCCACAACAAATATGTTTGTGCCCTCGATGGGTTCCCTCCACCAGTATTTGATTTAGTCTTAAATGTTTGAGTGGTGAATTTGCATCCTCTCAAATCTAAAAGGATTATAAAAACTCAAAAGAACAGTGTCCATTTCAAGTTTTAATCATTCAAAGATTAAAAAAAGAGGAATTAAAAGTATACAATTTATTTTCATTTTCAAAATGTAAGATAGAGATTAGTTTTATTAATTTTTTAAGCATTTACTAAAATCAACAAGAAAATAGGAAAAAATCTTACTTCCAATCTTCTTGATCTCAAACTCCTCCAAGATTTTCCTTCTCCACTTCAAATACCTCCCAAAAAAATGAACCCCCAAAACAATACTAAGTGATTAAATAATCTAAGGTCTAAATTTCCTATCCCAAGTATTTTCCACCTAATCTAACAAATGGGAAGTTAATTTTCTTACAAGAGTCACCTCGTGTATTACAAGCCCATGCCTCCACTTAAATATATTACAAGCTCATGTGGCTTACTTCTCCAAGTCACCCACTTAGTACAAAGTCAAAATGATCATTTACACTTAACAATAACTTCTCTTACATTGTCCAAATTACAATCTACAATCACATCCACCCACCCTAATCTAGATCCTAACCAATATCTCATCTAGCCTACCTACATAGGCTAGGTACAAGTTCATAATAAAATATATTTTAAAATTCCTCATGTTTTATGTGTATTTAAATATTTATTGGATTAGGATTTGAAAAAAATATAGGATATTGATCTAATTTTATTTCAATCAAATAAAACTTTCAAAAATAATGGACATAACAACATTTGAATTCATATGTATTTGAAGGATCATCATGTAGGAAACACACATCGAAACAAGTTCACAAAGGTTCAAAAATAAGGGGTATCACAATCTCCGCTCTTCATTAATATAAAGTATTTTATTAATTTTATTATGTATTGATAAAATATTTTATAGTAGGTACTTGAATATTTGCACGAGTAATTTTAATTAAATTGTTTATTTTATATTATTTTTACTTGTGTGATTTATATTAAGTTATATTTAAAGAAGGATCCATTTAAATGTATGTACATAAATGTACTTGTAATTATTCATAAATATTTATATATTCTACTCAAAATTTCTTGTTCCATTCCATATGGTCTTCAAAATATTTTCAATGTATGTATGTATATATATATATATATATATATATATTATGATTACAAGCATAAATACATTCATACAACTGTAAAATTTAAAACCTATAAGCTTTAAGGGGTTCAACTCTATCTTATAAGCTAAACTATGAAAATAATTGGAAGAGTGATATTTTATTGCACATAAATTTGTTTAATGAATTGAGTGTTTAGTTTAATCTTATCAATTTAAGTGCAACTACTTCTTGAAACATTTTATCATGGAAGGGTTGCATGCCTTCCAACTATAAATTAAGACCAACCCCTTAATTTTGTTTACTAAATACATGCATCATAAATACCTCAAATAAAATATTGAGAGGTAAGATTCTCAATATACCTATTTTGGATTTTTCACAAATTACTTAATAATTCCATTACTACCTCTTCCAAATCTTCCTTTAACCAAAGATGAAAAGCATCAATCTAGCTATACCACTATCTCAGGCTTGAAATTCCACTAAATGGAAAAGACAACAAAATTTAGATTAGTTTCTCAAGAAATCCATAACAAATGAGACTACATAACAACAACCAACTAGATACATCACACACTAAGCCACAAACACAAAATATGTCATAAAATTCATCCAAGGTGATGAATAAGATGGAATAGGCAAAGGAATAGTAAGTCATAATGATAGGCATTACATAAAATGTGCACTATAATAAGTTTTATGTTTAGAAAAAAACTTAAAATTTGTACAAGGTTATGAATAAAGTTTCATAAATAAATGATAAATACAAGTGGGCATTAACATTTTCTAGTTGTTATCTTTATTTGTATATCACTTAGTGGTGCATTGGACATATGCAGATGTTCTAACTTGCTTAGAGGTTTTTCAATATGATTGAGTTCAATGATATGCACAAATTTATTTCATTATTCCATTATCTCAAAATGAGAGACAAGAAAATCCTTTGTAAATAAAAATCTATCCAATCTTTCTACAATACAAGCATTACCTAATCTTCTATTGAACCATGTTAGGATCCCATTATCCAGCTAAATGTCAATGAGATTGAGAGCACAAATATAATCCTTCATAAGACCATATTTATTATCAAGTTTCTTATTTCCCCCAATATTTTCATCTAAATAAATGATAAAATTTAAATCCTCACTAATCATAATCCAATCTCTAGGAAAGAGATGAATGATGTAGTTGAGATTCTTCCATTTCTTTTTCTTTTTCTCCAAAGTTTTAGAGAGTAAATGTTGATATATAATACATGTTGATTAGAATATCTAATTTGAGAAAGGATGGTTATTACTACATGTATAACCACATAGTTAATTGCAATAATTTCCATGGGTTTCCACAATAATTTATGTGGAAACAAGAATCCATAATTGAGTGGCTTAAAGGAGACAAAAAATTTATGTTTTTTCACAAATCCAAGCTTATGAGAATATCTTTTAAATTAATTTCTTCTTTGTAATTGAGTGATGGAACTCATGAATTATCTTTCTAGGGTATATATATAATATATCTCTTAACTTATTTTCTCAACTCTTTTCTAATGTTCTTTTGAATTTGAATGTTCAAGATTAGATTTTGTAGGATATTCCTAATATTATTTCAAAATAATATAATAGATCACTTATGAACAACATTTATATGGATTAATTAAGAAGTTTTGTCTTCAATATGAGTAAATGAAAATCCCCTAGGTCTGATGGGTTTCTTATTGAGTTTTATCAAATATTCTAGGACATCATTCATAAGGACCTACTAGAGGTAGTGGAAGAAAATAGGTTAGATAAATTCATTCTTAATAAGATAAATCAAACATATATTGCCTCAGTTGTTAAGGCACAAGATGTTATGAATATTTTTGGTTTTCATCCTATTACTCTTTGTAATGTCTTATACAAAATCAATTTTTAAATCATAACCAATAGATTAAAACCCCTCCTTCACAAAATTATCTCCCCTAAACAAGGATAATATGTAAAGGGTATAAAAATCTTTGATGTTATTGTGTTAGCTCAAGAAGCTATTCATTCCATACAAATACAAAAATCTCTATCTATGTTTATTAGATTATATCTTTCTAAAGCTTATAATAGGGCCGATTAGTATTTTCTCTTTAAAATGATTAAGTGTTTTGGCTTCTCATACGAGTGGATTATTTGGGTGAGAGGATGCATTTCCTTAGTGTCTTTCTCATTCCTAGCTAATGGCACCCTACCAAGACTTTTGGGGTTTCCAAAGGGATTCAATAAGGATACTCTCTTTCTTCATATTTGTTTATAATTTTGGTAGAAATTTTGGGAAGAATTATTCCTAGAGGTAGAGAATATAGAAGTATTGAAGGTATTACTCTTGTTCATGTTATTAACCTAATGATGCATTTGTAGTTTATGGATGATTCTTATTTTATGGGATAGGTTTCGATTTAAGAAGCTTTAAATTTTAATAAGAAGTTGCACCTTTTTAGTTTTGCCACTAGGTAGCTCAATAGTGAGATAAATCCAAAAAAAATTATTTCATACATCTACAAGACAAGAAGATATGATTCTTAATATGATCTATTTTTGAATAACTTCATTGCCTGACTTACCTAAGCATTCCCATTAAGGAAAGTAGAATTTTTTATTGTATTTAGTTAGTGGATAGGTTGAGAGTTAAAATTTCCAAGTAGACTCATAAATGTCTATCTATGGGAGGTCACATCACCCTAATTAAAGGAGTTTTGTAAGCTATACCCATTTATTTTTTTGATATTACATGTCCCTAAGACCATATTCAAACAAATTGATCATATTCATCATTTTTTTTAATGGGAAATGCCTCAGCATATCAAAAAGTACTCTTTAGTGAAATAGACTAAGCTTTGCCTACATAATCATGATGGTGGTTTAGTTTTCCACTAAGCCCATCTAAATGGTCAAGATTTAGTTGCAAATATTTATTGGAATATTCTCCAATATCCTTATTTATTGTGGGTATAAACCTTTAGACCTAAATATACATGTAATAAAACTCTAGATCAGATTATTTGATTTTTTCTCCCCTCTAGAAGTTCTCCTATTTTAGCTATCCTAAAATTTGGTAGAGGATGCAATCAATAAAAAACTATTTTAGATCACTAATAATGGCATGAAACCCCACTTTTGGACTAATTATTAAGATGGGTATCCCATATAGTTAAACAATATCCCCATTTCCATGGGCTTGTGGAACAAATTCATCAAGCTAATTGGATTATAGTTCAAATTATTCTAGAAGGTCTAGTAGAAAGTGGGTGATTGATAGGGAATGGATCCCAATTAAAGCTTAGCTGATTTAGATTATGATAGATTATGAAAACTATTTGATTCATATTCTTAAGGAGAGATATATTTATTTCCTTGATAATGATGACATTTTATCTTGGGTAGGTAACCGTAATGGAGATTATACTATGGCTAGTGGTTATCACTCACTCTATCCTCCTTTTGATCAATCTCTCAAGATGATATCTAAACAATTTTGGAATCATAATATTTGGCCTAAAGTAAGGTTTTTTCTTTGTTCACTCCTTCATGTTAGAGTTATTTTAGGAGAACAACTTCTAAAAAGGGGCTTCAATGGTCCCTTTAAATGTGATTTTTGCCATAATCTTAAGGAAATTATGTCTCATTTATTATTCTTGTGTCCCTTCATAATTGAGTTATGGCAGCATTTGGTAAGGCTTTTAGGTATTCTATGGTAGATTTTATGTCTCTAATATAACCACTTCAAGATTGGAGACATAATTTTCAGCTTGATGTTTTTCTGATCAGATTATTTGAATTAGAGTTAGTCTCTTATTGTGGAACACTTGAAAGGAACTAAATGTTATGATCTTAAAAAAAAAAGTATTGATAGTGGTTAGATTAAGAAATGAACCTTTGATAACATTAAATAATTAGTGAAGCACATTTTGAAACATCATGGGGTTTCATCCAAGTGATGGATGTTTATTATTTAGGATCTACATATCATTTCCTCTCATCCTCGCCCTAAGGTTGATCTCTCTCATTATAATTACTCCTTTACTCATATTCTTGGTTGCAATAAAACTCATATGTATGGAACTTCAAAGGGGAATTTGGGTTGTGCTAGCATTGGGGGTATTGGCTAGAAATTTAATAATTCCATTTCTTTCTTTTTCTCAGCAAGAATTGGTGTTTTTACTAATAATTTAGTTGAGGGATAGGCTATTGTGGAGGGTCTTATGGTAGCTTAGAAAGTGGAGTGGAATAACCTTCACTTGGTTATTGATTATAAGTTTTGGATATAATTACTCTCAAAACTTAGTCTAATATCTCCAAGGAATAAATAATTTAAAGACTTTTCCATAAAATTCAAGGTCTTGAATGAATTTTTGATAAGGTTATCTATTTGCATAATCTTCAATATAAAAATAAAGTAGTAGATGTACTTGTTAATTGGGCTCTTGATCAATATAATGTGAAGTAATGTGTCCCCCATCCTTTATGGTGGTTGTATAAGCTAAGAGATGAGTTTTTATGAATACTCACCATGGAAAATCACTTTACTATTTTCTCAATTCTCCATTAGTCTTTGTTTCTCTGTCTTCTAAAGAATGTTACTAGTGTTTAGTTATATTTTAATGGTTGTTACTTTATCTCCATCTCTCTTTGAAATGATGGGGCTTACTTCTAGTTCTCATCTTTTTAGAAAGCTTGATGGGTTTCCCTTTTGACCATAATGTTATGCATGAGCCTTAAGTTATTAGTTTTGTTGGTATTCTTGGCTACTACATGCATGACCCAATGACTAATTTTCTTATGAATAGGTGTGCTCAATCTTATTGGTATTCTTTAAGCATGCCAAAGGGGTAGGTCAGGTGTGAGACCTGAGTGATTTTGGTGGAAGAAATACCCCTACCTCTTTGGGTCTCACCTAAATGTGGCATCTCTTTTGATATGTTTTCTAGAAAAAATGTAATACCACATGAGATAATTACAAAGTGATATATGAGCCTATCTACTTTCACTAACTAGTTCCAATTTGCATTTTCTATGAAAATAATATGAATAGGAAAATAAATATTAATATAAATATATTCTTGCAATACACAATGCTCTTAATTCCCAAATGTAGGTTCTACAAACAAGACTTGAAATAAACAAAGAAAAATGGAACATCCTATCCTACTCTAATAAAATTATTTAAGAATTAACAAATTATTATGAGACTATTGATTTATAGTTCTAATTTTATGTTTGAGTTAGCTATACATATGTTGTATAGATGAGAATTATATAATTTATTTTCATGATTAGTATCTTGATGGATAAATGTTGTATACATTATATTATGCTTTATGATCATAATGATTGATTTCATTTATAGATTATTTATATTTAATAATAAATTTATGGTTATATGATGATGATTATTATGATTTCATACTGTTGATGCATGAATATGTATCAAAAGTACCCAAAGTGTTAAAGAAACACTTCTCATTTCTAAATTCTTGAAAATTCAATGTATGAGTTGCAATTTGTGATAATCCTAATATTTTTTGATGGAATAGAGGTAGAATAAGTGATTGTTATCTCAAATTTATATTAATTTGGTGGTTGGGAGCCACCATGGCCAAATAGCTAATCTATGTAAAATATGAAGTATTATGTGCTAATAATAGTGAATTATGATCAAAATATAATATAAAAACTAATCTAAGATGCATATTTATAATTACAAACTAAAATAAAGTGAATTGATAAAAAAAGAGTAAAATTTAGGGGAGGGTAGAAAGAAGGTGTTTCTGTTCTTCATTCCAAACATCATGACAAATTTCAAATTTCATCTAGACATGCACTTAACCAATGTTTGACATGAAGTAGCACAAGTTCAAATCCTTATCATACATCAAGAAAACATCTAAGGATATTGTGAAATAATGCAAATAAGAACTAGATTTAATATTACAACCAAAAAGCATTAGCCCAAATACAAGAAGAGTAAATAAAATGAAATGAACCTAATAACTTTTAATTAACCTAACATTATCAAAAGTTAACAACTTTGCATTCAAAGGTGCACATTAAGAGTTCATAAGAACAATTCAAATCTAGAAATTAAACCAAGTAAGTGAGAGATAATCCATGATAGCAAACACATAAACAAATATTGGACAAACTTTACAAAATTTCTTGTTTGTACTGCTTGCTCCAAGTTTATAAAGTAATTTTAGCTCTAAGAACTTCCTCCCAAATAAAATTGTAAATAAATATTTATATAGACCCTTCATGAAGTATGTTGGTCATTCCTTCTCAACATACAACTGGACAAGTGTTAGGGATAGTTGTCCTTTTTAAAATGTTCTAGATACTCACTAAGGGACTGACCCATAGGCAATGTACTTTACAAGATGTACATGCCTTTATAAAATAATATTATATTTAAAACATATATAATTTTAAGATAAAAAAGAATATTATTAAGTCAACTAATCTGACTATTAAAACCTCTATTTTAGTTTTGTCTCTTTAATAGGATCTTCATTTTGTAATGTTTCTCCTCAATTATCTCAAGGTTGACAATTGGTTTCATGAAGAGCTCCTTCATTTGACTTGCTAAGCTCTTGTGGTCTTTATCTTCCCTTATTAATGCCTTTTTGATGTTTTTGGCTTCACTAATATTTTTATTTACAATTAGAATCATATCCATGATCCTATTATTATTAGTAGTAGTCTTACATATGCATTAGTTCCTTAACCCTTACATAAACTAGGATGATCTTTGCCTGAATTCATCATCTATAATTAGACCAATTAGACTAATTATGGTGGGATCCTTGACTAAGATTCCTAATGTGTGCAGTGCTCTATCCTCCATTTATTTGAGATCGTTTTAAAGATCTACCATTTCCCAAGACCACTTGTTTGTATCTTCCCTTGAAACACTTTTCTCAGTTGTCATTGCTAGAAATTCTATTAAATTTCTCATTAGTGGACTATAATTTAGCTTCTAGGTTGAATTCTCTTAAACAGATGATAATTTAATCTTCTTTGGCTCAATTATAATGCTCACAGGGTGTAATTAGGGTTCTCATTCTTTCTAGGGTTTTTTTAAAGGTTTTCTTAGAGCTTTAATGGTGGTAACTTATCGATCTCATATGAAATTTATGCATTAGATTTTATTTAGATCACCTATTTATAATTTTACCTTGTCATGAATCTATAAAATCTATTGAATTGACTGCTCTAGCTTATATGGCTCCATTATGGAATTATGCTCATCAATATTTAAAAAATTATCATTTCCTTTTGAAAATCCTTATTTTATTTGCACCATCCGATTATCCTTACATGGATTGTCATGGACCATTGATCTTGATCTGAGGGATCAAACACAATTAGATACCCACTATTCTTGCTTTGTTGAAAATTCTACTTTGATCATGCACCATTTGATCATATTCATCCAATCAAATACATTACATTGATCTAGCATATGATGCTCGATCTTTAATCTAGGGGCCAAGGCTTAAAATGTCAACTTTGATCATGCACCATTAGATCCTTTGGGTATGAATCAATGTGCTTTGTTAATATTATGACAAGTGCCTAAGCTTTAATTTGTGGCCCATGGTTATGCCACTTGTCATTTCTACATTCACCCTGAGCTTTATTGAAATTTTAATGTTGATCTCGTACCATTAGATCATCTTCATTTAGATCAATGGCCTCCATTAGATCTTGATCTGAGGGGTGAATCACTATTATTTGCTCAATGTTATTTCACCAAAATTATGACACTTGTCACCTTATCAATTATTTAGGACTTTGTTGAAGATTTGACCTATTATGCACCATTAAATCAATTTTGTTCAAAAAAACACAAACTATTGATCCTATGGACAAGAAAGATATTTAAGTCATACTTGGGAATTTTAAGATAAAGTCTTAAGACTAAGGTTTTTATTCATATTTATAAACTCCAATTAAAACCTTTAAATTAGGTCTTTATCCTAAGTTTAGGATATAATAAATGGGAACCTGCATATAATAAAAGACATAGCTTAAAGTATTAGGACTAAAGTTTTTGTTGTGTTAATAAATACAATAGAAGCTTTAGGAAAAGGCTTTTTAAACTAATTTTATAACAAAGGTACCATGCATTAGTTAGATCATGCTAGTAGATAAAAGATACCGAGGGCCATGGGGTATAAAGAGGATCGAGTATGAATTTTTAGACTAAGGTTTGGTCATGTTAATAAACATGATTAAATCTTAGTATAAAAATTAAACTAAGTCCTAAGCAAAATTAAAGTGTTCTCATGTAAATTTGTAATCAATTCAAAGGGCATGAGCTAGGGTAATTAGAATTAGGGTTTTAAGATGATCGAACATGAATTCAACTTGACTTTCAATAGACCAAATGCTAGTTAAAGATCAAATTATTATTAAGTCATAAAACCCAGATAGTGCTCATTTCAAATGGACCTCATTAGACTTACAACTAGAAAACATAAAGATATAATGTTATCAAATTTTGACAAGGGAAAACCATAATCATGTACAAATGTGATAACCAAACTAGGTGTAGATGATCTTCAAATAAGGACACTATGGAAATATGCTAGCGACACTCTGATCAAGTGAATTTCTAATTTCAAGGTACAAAATTTGTATAATTTAACACAAGGGTCTGCAGTTTTTAGGAATGGGGGTATGTTGACCTCAACAAATGGTGACTTATTAAAGAAACATATTAATATGTTAGAATTCAAAGACTAGACTAATAATTAAGTTAGTTATTCCACTTGATCAGTCACCATTATTTAGATCAATTCGTGGTTAAAACAAGCCTTACACATGTATAATTGGGATCAAACATCAAGACCTAGTCATGTTGTGTGTGTTCTTTGATTCCATTTATTTTTTGTCATGGGATTTAGGGAACAAATTCTATATCTCATGACTTCAATAATTAAAAATGACCTATAACATATTTAGATGTTCATTAAGAACCATGTTTTAGCTAAGGGAAGTCTTTGGGCATTGATTTAATACCAACTAGGCATCCATAGCCCTGATAGAGATACCTTTGGCTCCACTCAAGGCCATACTTCACTACCATCCAAGCATCCATATCCCTGATGGAGATTACCATATTCACCTTTGCTTAAAAAGATATTGAATTTTGCAATAAGGTTATTATTTTTGTATTTTTCAAGTCATTTTGACTTTCTAGAAAAGTTTAGGAATTGAGATAGCCAATTTTTGGGATTTTTTCAAGTGTTTAATATTCATATAATCATCCCTGGTTGCAAAATTAATCCTAGGCAGTAATGTTTATTAAGTACAAACATGATTATGTTTCAATAATTCAAACTTTCACCTAACATGTGCAATCCTTATTAAAATCAAATTTAGATCAAAACAAGGTTTAATATCTTAAGGAACAATTAACTTATTCATTATTCTTTTCTATCTTCTCCAAACTATAAAATCAAGCTCATATTTCAACAATCCATGATCAACCAATGTTGAGAAGTCATGCTTGCATTTATGAACTGTGAAGTTCCTGAGAAATTAGGTGGACTTGAATTGAGAGTTATCCAAAAGGACTTATTGAAATCAAGGAACAAATCACAAAGGGAAAACACAAAAAGTAAAACCAATAACAAGCAAAAAAAATTTACAAACACTATTTATAAAGAAGGGTCAGGGAGGAAAGAAACAAGAAAAAAATTAATCTAAAACCCTACACTAACTTCACAAATAAATTAGCTCCAGGATCAAATGGAAATTTATTTAATTTACTATAGAATATTGAAACATAATTTATTCCATTTAATGGCCTCTTTTTGTAGATAAGAACACGTGTATGCTTGTGCCTTATGTATGATACAGTTTGGCTTCCCACCTCTATTCTCAAGTGCATGGATTGAAAATATGGCTTCAAGATCTAATCATCTTCTTTCCAAATTCTTCTTTCTTACATTAGTAAATATAGCTCTGCTTCATTTAAAGATTGATCATGTCTTGTCTCATTTTCCTTCCATGCTTTTATTGTGAACTCAGTTAGTATACTTGGATTGATGTCTTCATTAGGCTCCAACTCATATAGATTTAGGATCTATAGAATATCATTGCCTTCTTAAAGAATAGTTGCAATAGTAATATAATTTATAACACATTCCTCAATCTCTACATGAAGTGGGAATAGACTATCAATCTTTGCACAAAAACTCTCCAAGTCATCCCAAAAGTTATCTTCATCATGATCAATAGAAAGGATATGAGATTTTCTTAGAATCTTACCATTTGATAGATGTTCATTATATATTTTTGACCCTTTGATGGAGTCATATAAAATTTCCTGATCTATTGCATTTGCTTCATCTTCATCTTCTTTTCCTGTAAGCATTTCCATGACATCTTTAAGAACTCCATTCATCTCAATTTCAAATTCTTCTATTATTTCAAAAAGGATAGGGTCTTCCTCCCTGATTGGGGTAGTATATCCCTCTTCTAAAGTATCTTCAAATTCATCTTCATATTGAAATGAAAAATCATAGGTCTCTACCATAAAAGTTGTTTCAAAAGATGTAGATGTCTTAGAAGAACTAGATGACCATGTATCATTATTATGAACCCTACAAAAATTAGCCAAAGGCACATCATAAGTTTTTATGTCAAGCACATTCATAATTTTAGGTGTCTCATTGTTATAATTTTTCTTGTTGTTTTGAAACGTATATGTGGGTCTATTGAACCCCTAAATAAAATAATTTCTATTAGAACCTTCCCCATTGTTACCTAATTGCTTTTGTGTCTCAAGAAAATTAGTGCTCAACTTTTGGACCATTTTTAACATGGAGTCATTTTCACTTTTAGATACCCTTGAATTGTGAACTTGAGGACTAATACCAATTGTTTGCACCATATCCCTTTGATCTTATGGATGAGATCCACTTGTAGTATTATTCAATAATCCTAGGTTTTGGCTAGGATAAACATGACTCAAAGGTAATTGGTTTAAAACTAGAGTTTGATTTAAAGTAAGCATGCTCTGATTAACATTAGGAATAACATTCAACATGGGTAAATTAGGATTGATATTTAAAATGGCCTATTCCATTTGACCCTGGGATTGTATTTGGTCATTAATTACCATAGCCTCAACATAGGATAAACTAATGTATTAATGAATCTAATATATCTTTTCAAAACCCTAGAATTAATTGGATCTAAAGCATCTTTATAAATATCTAAAGTTAAAGCCTTAATAGGTTTATAGGTAGTTATGGCTCTATTCAACATATTTTGAAATATAGCATTAAAATTTCTAATGGTTTTGTTTGAATCCTTTTTTATAGTAATGAATTGTTGATAAAAGATGTATGGACTTATGATATTTCTAATTTGATCAATGAAATGATTATTGAAATCATTCTAGTTAACAATGAAATCTTCAGGAAGATTAAGAAACTAATCATATGCCTCATCTCTAAGATTAGAAGGAAATAATATACAAGCAACATCTTCATGAACAACATTTAACAATCTTAAGGAAACTTTAAAGTACTTGATATGTTCTTCAGCAATCATAACACTCGTAGGACTAAAATAAGGAAAATACCTTTCAAGATTTTGAGAAAAATCATGTACCTGACTAGGAACATTAATAGAATATCTACCTAGCCATGTCATACCTTGGTGAAGATATTACTTGCAGTTGTTTTAGCTCTAAACCCTATTCATAATATAGCATAGAAGCCAAATATTTGCAAAGACAAATGGATCTTCAAATATTCACAAAAAAAATCATATAGATATTTAAATAATAATGACTCTTGGCTAAAGAAAGCCCAAAGAATGGTATAAAACCATTAAGATCAATTATCTTTACACAAATATGCTAAAATAAACACAAATATACAAATAATACATTGATATTTGAATGTCATTCACTAAAATTAGCAAACATACTTCAAATTCACAAAGTTTTAGCTTAGGACCTCATTCTAGCACCAATGAAGCCCCTCTTATTGATTCCTAAATATGTATCATAGGTTCTCAGAGTGTTTAAGAAACACTTCTCACTTCTGAATTCCTGAGAATTCAAATCATGAGTTATAGGTTGTGATAATCTTATTATTTATTGATGGAATAGAGGTAGAACAAGTGATCTATTTCAAAAATTTATATTAATTTGGTGGTTGGGAGCCACTGTGACCAAATAGCTAATTTATGTAAAATATAAAGTATTATGTGCTAAGAATAGTGAATTATGATAAAAATATAATCTAAGAACTAATCTAATATGGATATTTACAATGACAAACTAAAATAAAGTGAATTGATAAAAAAGGAACAAAAGGTAGGGTAGGGTAGAAAGAAGGTGTTTCTAATCTTCATTCCAAACATCATGACCAAGTTTAAATTTTATCTAGATGTGAACTTAACCTATGTATAACATGAAGTAGCATAAGCTCAAATATTTATTACACATTAGGAAAATATCTAAAGATAGTGTGAAATAATGCAAAAAAAACCAGATTCACTTTAAAAAATTACTCCTGTAAGCAAAAAACATTATCCCAAATGCAATAAGAGTAATGAAAATGAAATAAACCTAAGAACTTTCAATTAACCTAGCATTAGCACAATTCAACAAATCTGAATTCAAAGGTGCATATCAAGATTTCATAATAACAATTCAAATCTAAAAATTAAACCAAGAAAGTGAGATAGAAGCCATGATAGCAAACACATAGACAAATATTAGACAAATTTTTTAAAATTCCTTGTTTGTACTACTTGCTCCAAGTTTACAAAGTAGTTTTATCTCTAAAACCTCCCTCCCCAATACAATTGGAAACACCTCGTTATATAGACCCTTCATGAGGTATGTTGGTCATTCCTTCTCAACATGCAATTGGACAAGTGTTAGAGATAGTTGTCCCTTTTATAATGTTCAAGATACTCCCTAATGGACTGACCCACATGTAATGTTCTTTACAAGATGTACATTCCTTTACAAAAGAATATTCTATATAAAAAAATATACAATGTTAAAATACAAAAATAATATTCTTAAGTTAACTAATCTAACTTTGAGAACCCTCTATTGTAGTTTTATCTCTCCAACAAGATCTTCATTCTATAATGTTTATCCTCAATTAGCTCAAGGTCGATAATTGGTTTCATGAAGAGATCCTTCATTTGACCTGCTAAGCTCTTGTGGTATTTATCTACCCTTGTTAATGCCTTTTTGATGTTTCTAGATTCACTAATGTTTTCCTTTATAATTAGAATCATATCCATAATCTTATTATTATCAGCAATAATATTACCTATGCATTGGCTCCTTACCCCTTACATAAACTAGGATGCTCTTTGCTTGAATTCATCATCTATAATTAGACTAATTGGACTAGTTGTGGTGGGATCCTTGACTAAGCTTCCCAATGTGTGCACTACTCTATCCTCCAATCATTTGAGATCATTTAAAATATCTACTATCTCCTAGGACCACTTTCTCACATCTCCTAAGACAACTTTCTCATATTTTAAATTGCTCACTAGTGGACTATAATTCAGATTTTGGATCAAATCTCTTACACATGCAATAATTCAATCTTCCTTGGTTTAATTATAATGCTCACAAGGTCTAATTAGTGTTCTCATGATTTTTAGGGTTTTTTTGAAGTTTTTTTTGGAGATTTAATAGTGGAAACATATCAAACTCATATGAACTTCATGCCTTAGATTTTATTTAGATCACATGTTTATACCGTTGTCTTGCCATGAATCTACAAAATCTCTGGAACTAATTAGTCTAGCTTATATGGCTCTATCATGGCATCTTCATGGCATTCTATTCATCAATACTTAAAAAATTAACCATTACCCTTTGAAAATATTTCATTCATTTCACACAATTTGAGTATCCTTGTACAGATCACTATGGACCGTTGATCTTGATTTGAGGGATCAAACATGATTAGATGCCCACTATTCTTACTTTATTAAAAAAATTACTTTGATCAAGAACCATTGGATCATATTCATATGATCAAATTCATGTTGTTGATCTAGCATACAATGATTGATCTTTAACTTGGGAGCTCACACTTAAAAATTCAACTTTGATCATGCACCATTAGATCCTCTAGGTACAAATCAATGTACTTCATTAATCTTTTAACAAGTGCTCAAGCTTTAATTTGTGGCCCATGGTTATGGCACTTGTCATTTTTACATTTACTTTGAGATTAATTAAAATGTCAATGTTGATCTCATGTTGTTAGATCATATTCATTCAGATGAATGTGCTCTGTTGGATCTTGATCTGAAAGGGGTGAATCACCATTGGTTGCTCAATGTTCATTTTCCAAAATTATGACACTTATCACCTTCTCACTTTTTTGGGGCTCTATTAAAGCTTTAACATATTATGCATCATTATATCAATTATGTCTAATCAAATGTGAACCATTAATCATGTGGACAAGAAATATATTTAAGTCAAGCTTGGAAATTTTAGGAAAAAGTCTTAAGACTAAGGTTTTTATTTTTATTTATAAACTCGAATTAAAACCTTCAAATTAGGTTTTTATCCTAAGTATAGGATATAATAAATGGGACCCCACAAATAATAAAATACATAGCTTAAAGTCTTAGGACTAAAGTATTTTTTTTGTTAATAAATACAATAGAAGCTTTAGGATAAGGCTTTTTAAGTTAAGTTTATAACAAAGGGACCATGCATTCATTAGACCATGCTAGTAAATAAAAGGGACCGAGGGCCATGAGATATAAAGGGGACTAAGTATGAATTTTTAGACTAAGGTTTGGTCATGTTAATAAACATGATTAAACTTTAGTATAAAAATTAAACTAAGTCTTGATTAAAATTAAAGTGTTCCCACATAAATTTGAATTCAATTCAAAAGGCATGAACTAGGGTAATTGGAATCAGGATTCTAAGCTAGTCAAACATGAATTTAACTTGATTTTTAATAGACCAAAGGTTAGTAAAAGATAAAACTATTATTAAATCATAAAACCTAGACATTTCTCCTTCCAAATGGACCTCATTAGACCTATAACTAGTAAACACAAATATCTAATGTTAGAAAATTTAGACAAGAGAAAACCAAAATCATGTACAAATGTACTAACCAAACCAGGTGTGGATGATATTTAAATAAGGACACTATGAAAATGTGCTAATGACACTCTAATCAAGTGAATTTTCAATATTAAGGTACAAAATTTGTACAATTTAACACAAGAGTCCCCATTTTTTAGGAATGGGGGTATGTTGACATCAACACATACTAACTACCACTTGATTTGATTGAGGTTATTATAGGATTGTTTTTCCTTCATAGGTAGTATAGAAGGAGAGTATCCTTGAAGAGGGGGGTGAAGATACCTACATTGGGGGTTGAAAGACTTTCATCAAACCTGTACACGCTACATCTATTTGTATGATAAAATGATTATTGCTTGCATTGGTTGTTTGGTAACAGTTGAGACTTGTTTTCTTTGATTTCATTACAAGTCATGATTTGTTTATGTATGTTAAATATATAATCTATGTTTGATTTGGAATCTTGGTATTTTATAGAGATATTGGGAAGAATAAACCTTATATTTTATCTTATTTTGATTTATTTATTGACTTAAAATATATCAAAAATATTTCCCTTTCAAAAATTTCTAAATTGTTTTAGGGTTAAGGAAATTATTTAAAATTATAAAATCTAGTGTGTATGTGTGGGTGTGTGGGTGTGCATGCATATGTATATGTATATGTATATGTATATGTATATGTATATGTATATGTATATGTATATGTATATGTATATGTATAAACATCCACGTAAGTCATAAGTGTGAGGATGTTTACAGACCTGGGTACAAACTCTTGAAGAGTTAAATCCAAGTATGAATATAAATAGGTAGTAAACTTTTAGTGAATATATTTGATTAGTTTAAAAAGGATTATTTTCATATTTAGATTAGATGTTTACACTCATCTATGAGTGTCAATTCATAATTATTGGGTAGTGAGACTTGAACCCATACTCTTATTATCTCCTTTTGTCTAATATAGAATAGTCATAGTTATCAATGATGAAATCCGAGCTTATATTAACCATTTTATATATTGTTTATTTTCTTCAATGACCCAATTTATTGTGGGTTGATTTGCATATGGTAATGTAAGTTTGGTCATACTTGGTATTGTGTGTGTGTGTGTGTGTGTGTGTGTGTGTGTGTGTGTGTGTGTGTGTGTGTGTGTGTGTGTGTGTGTGTGTGTAGATATACACCTAGATATGAAAGAAATAATGATTATACATGTATATTAATATGAAAATATATTTTAGAAAAAATTTATTAAGAAAAATAAATACTAAATGTATATGTTTTGAAAATAACTATAATCTATTTTGGGTTATTAATTGAATTATATTCTATATTTTGACACATATAATACTTGAACATAAAACTATGAACATCTGGTTATTCATACATGCATTATATATTGTATTCAAGTATGATGATTTCTAATCATATATGTACATATAGTGGAACCTAATTATTGGTGCATAAAAATGAATAAACATATTTATATGATTACTCATGAATTATTTATGAATTATATTTTACCCAGATATGTATGCAAATATGTAAACAACTTACTATGATAAATTAAATCTAAATATTTATTTATCCCTTTAATGGTTTTTTGGATAGTTCTAGGTTGTAGTGTGGGTCTAGGACTAATTATCTGGTTTTATGTTGCATTTTAATAAATTATTGAATACTTATAATATATTTGTTTTGGTTAGTTCTTGATGATTGGAGTGAGTAGTTAGCATAATTCCAAGGCTATAATATTTATATTTTTGGAAATTACAATAATTATTATTATAGATAAAATAGATGAAACTGTGTAAGGATTATAAAAGAGCTTGTTAAAATATATAATGGTCATGGATATTTTGAAGTTGTTTAAGTTATATGAATGGTATTTTCATGTATATGAGAATAAACACCTTGTATATGTTGAATGAGTTATTTTTGGGATGAAATAAATCATATCGTTAGCTGAATTCTAGCGTGTGTGTGCGTGTGTGTGTGTGTTTTAATGAATTATGTTTGATGGATGTTTTAAAAGGGACTTAGAATGAATTGATTCTTATTCTAATCTCTTATGCATAATTGGTTTGAATACAATTCATTTGAATATCCTATGTTGTCACTTTGTGGATTATGAAAAATAAATAGGAGTGTTTTATGATTTATGAATAGTGAAATCTTATATCACTATATGGACTGAGTGTTTTTTTCAATCTATGTTATTGAACTTTTTAATTTCTATGTGAGAATTATTAGACTACATTTTGGATAGCTAGAGATGGTTATATGAATATACCAATGGATAACTCATATACCTATCCCCTGATATCATGTTATAGTCATGATTCAATAGTAGATAGTTCTATGTGAGTGAAAATGATTTATATTTTTATATCTAATTATTATAATTAAAATTTTGGCAAAAATAATTTTATAGCTGAGATATTGTCATTCCATTGTACTTCTAGTTTACATGTGTTTTACTAATATTATTTAGATGTAAAATTGTATTTCATGGTCTTTATGATTACTGCATGTAATAGTGTTGGTACACACATACATTCTAGTTAATTTATTTATATTTATATTGTTATTATATGCCCCTTCATGGAGGGTATAACCTATAGACACCTAAATCTGGCCACCGATAACCTCTAACCAAGATTTTGGCCAACTTCCATCCAAAATACACAATTTTCCCTAAAAATACTAAAACATGTAAAATGATGTGAAAATGACATATTCAAATGTTGGTTTTGGCTAGGTTATCCCTAAATGGGGCAATGCAATTTATGGGCCAACTAATTTTGAGTCAAAATGCCAAATTTGCACCTACGTGCTTTGGATTGCTCTTTCTTATCAAATATTTTATACAAGACTTGTGACTTTGTTATTTATTTTTGACAACATTATAAATGGGAATACACATCCAACGCATCTAATATGGACTTCTAATTCCAATCTAGTCAAATTTAGGACCAATAACAAGACATTCTGATCAATTTAAGTAATTTATGCATAAAGTGATTAATCATGTTTAAGAGATAATTAACCCAAATCAAGGAATAATTAATAATTCCATAAAAACTTGTTGAATAATTTGTTTTGAAAATAAATATTGAATATTTGCGTCATCAAGTGACCTCATTTCCTGGGAAGACATCCCTAGACCATAAATGTGACTAATATAAAGATTCATGCCTTCCATGCCTCTTAATTGCCCCTTATACCAATTCCATGATGAGGATAATTACAAACTTAATTCTAAAAATTGAATTAATCCTCAACCATAAATCTCAATCTTGAGATGGATGGTTGAGATTGATTCTAATCAAATCCAAAATTCTATAAATAGGAGGCCTCACAACATCATCTCTAAAGCTTTCTTGATGCAAAGTTATAATGCCAAATTGGTTCCAAAATCTTCAAAAAAAATAGTGTTATAATTTCAAATTGATTCCAAGCCAAGCCACAAGCCAAAGGTGTCAAGGAGAGATGGAGGTAGCCAAGCTTCCATTTCCAAAGACTTCATGAGCACAAGCTGAGCAATCCACCACTACAAAAGAATTTGGAACATCTAAGGAAGGTGAAGGAATTCTTGTGTTTGATTCCTCACTTTTTAGTTGTGTTTATTATTTATTTTTGTTAACTAAGCTCTCCCTAGTGTATAGGCCAAGAGATGTTATGTTATTAGTATGTTTATTTCACTTTGTTTTCATTTTGCAACTAACACCATACTAACCATCCTCTCTTGAGTCAAACTCTTAGATCACATAATAGCATGCCCAGTGGGACTAAACACATCCTACACATGAAGGATATCCTTTTGCAAATTTAAAAAAAATATTTGAGCCTTTAAAACTCTTGTAAATTGATTTTCTAACTTTATTTTACCATGTTTGGTTGCCACAATTTTTACAAAGTAATCGATGTCAGCAAAAATACCAACTTCAGTTACCTAGCTTAACTAATGTCGATCAACGAAATCGACATCAATTAGATCTCGGTTGGCCGTAACCAATGTCAGTGGTATTGGCTGACATCATTCATTGTGTTTTTTCAAAAACACAACCTGAGACTTATGTTTTCAAAGTTTGTTATTTCAAACTCAAAAGAGCTTCAAATCTAAAGGGCATGCTAACAATTTTGTTGTAGGTCCAAGCATGATATTTGCTCAAAACATGTTTAAATCACTTTTACATTCCTAAAATTTGATTAGGAACTTTTTTTTGGTGTTTAACAAAGAATTTAGGTGTTTTTGGTGAATGTTTTTCAAATTTTACACCTAAGAACAAGGGGTCAAATGAACACCACCAAACATTTCATTTAGGTTTGAAATTGAACACACTTATCAATTCTTGTTAAGAATAGTTGATTAGATTAATCTTTTTTGTAAAAAATAGGAACATTGTATGTATGCTCTTCCATTTGTCCCTTATAAGGAACCCTTGGAAACAAAAGTGTCATTCCTATTTCAAATAGCATATTCCAAGGCTTAGAAAAAAAGTCATCTAAAGCACTCCCCCAAAACTCATCAAATTTTAGGTGATCTTGAAAATAACCCTAAAGTCTTTCTACTTGCATTATTTATTTGTTTTTATGCATCTTGGCTTGGGAAGGGGACTTCATCACCTCCCACAAGTTCTTTAGAGAAGATTTGACCCAGGGTTTCATCTCTCGGCATTAACTTCATTTGGATCCTTTGAAGTTGCACACAAGATGTAGTGGCACTTTGAACATCGCACTACACTGAGCGAATAATAGGATGTAGTGGTTGCAAAAAGGACTAGACCTTTTTACAATTAGCCAAGTGATACAGACCCAAAATCCATGCTTTTCTTTTGTATTATTTGGCATTAAAGTCATTATGAAATTGGTTCTCTTAGAATTTTTGAAACTTGATAGTTTAGTCGACCCCATTTTGTCATACCCTTGTTAGGATTTTGGATGATTATACTTAGTTTATTTTGATAATTTTCTCATTTGATATGTTTTTGAGACTAAAACTTGTTTGTTTATTTATAAGCCATGTCAAACCCAATTTGTATATATGTCACTCTTTTGTCTAAAGAGGTGTTATGATGGAAATTTTACACAACACTTGTGCCTTGAAATTTTGTTAAAACTTGTTTATGTGTGTGTCATTTGAGTTGCAGAGGGTAGCGTTACACTGCCCAAATCATATCAAATCATTTTGAACCTTTTTTGAAACATAACATTGACCATATCATTCAAGAATTCTTACACCATTAGGCTACTCAATTTGTTTCAAGACTTGTTTACTATTGTATTAAAACCATTTGTTTCAAATCATTTTGTGTATACCATTTAGACCTTTGTCTTATGTCATCATGTTGTCTAATCTTGTCTAGCCTGTTTAGTCCAATCCTAGTTTTCATCATTGAGTTTTCAATTAGCCTTGTCAATTTTAGATCCAAACATTGATTGATTTCTATTTAGGCCTCAATTCATGGGGTTGATACATAGATATTTCTCTTTTGGGTTGCATAACTTTGGTTAATCAATTACCCAAATCTGAAAACTATTGATGGTTTGTTTGTTTAATGCCTATCCTCATCATTATTTGTGCCTTTATTTGGGATAACATAGCCTTTTTCAAAAAGCCTTTTGTCTTACACTTTATGCCAACTGATCATGTTTATGTTTGATTCTATGTGTCGGGTCTATGTCAAAGTTGTTTCCAAACTTCTTAGATTAAATCATATAACATTAGCATTTGTTTCAAGTCTATATTTTGATGTTGTTTGGCCAAGAGTCCTAGCACATGCCTATGTGTTTGAGCCTAAATTTTGACTCCATATTTGGAAAAAAGACTTAGCAACTCAACTTTTTTCTTTCCTAGTTTAGACCATGTTTGGAACACTTTGACCTAGACTTTTGATATGTTAGTTTTTATTCAGACACTCTACCTTTTATGTATATGACATTAGACATTAGACATTTGACGTTAAGCTATTTTATGCCAAGTCTTAACATAAACCATTTTGGGAGATAAAACTCCACATTCAAACCACATTGGAGATAAAGCTCCACCTTTTGACCAAGTTTGAACTATTTATCCTTTGGATCATTTTTCAAATTTTGGAGAACTCTAAGCCTTTTTATTTTCAGACATTTCATCATTTATGTAGATATGTCTAGCTACACTTATGTAGAGTCACTTACAATCTAACTTATGATATAATGGCCACATAAAATGACTTTTATGTCTTTTGAAAAGACCCCAGTGATGCTAATATGGTTTGTGAGATATATTTCTATCTACCTCATATTAATCATTCATGGGAACAAAGTCATGAAGTAACTTATGATCCAAATCAAGACCTTGATTTGTATGAAGAGGATTGTGAGGATGAATTTGAAGACCCCACTATAGATAATGATGTTTGATATATGAATCCATACCCTCTTTACACAAATTAGTACATGGAACATAGTCAAGAATTAGCTTATGAGCCAACTCACACCTAGGATGATATGGTTTATGAGGAAGACTTGGATGCTTTTGCTTATATAAGTAACCAAGTTTCACGACATCCTTTTTCTATCCAATAATTGACTACTCCTAACCCTTATTTGGATTATACGAGCCATAAATCTTTGAAATATCCAAGGAGTACCATTACCATTCCTAAACCTAGTCCTTTGGTTTGTGTGAGAAACCAAGCTCCACAATACCCAACCATTTTTATACTAAGACCTTGTCCTTGGGTTTGTACAAGAAGCCAAGCTCTACAATGCCCCTTCATCATTCTAAGACCTAGTTCATTAGCTTATGTAAGAAATAATGCATCACACCACCCTATCGTTACCATCTCAGGACTTTATCCTTTAGCTCATGTAAGAAATTATGCTCCCCAATGCCCTACCATTATCCTACCATAGACCATTCCTCATCCAATACCAATCCCAACTAAACCTCAACTGATCCAATCATTTAAAGACCAAGGTATGTTCAGAACTGGTATTTTCCAACTCATTAGAAACCAAGGCCAAGAGAAGCAACCAATCTAAGATGTTTCTATTGAATCAACCACTTGTGATAAGTCAGCCTGTGATAAATTCCCTATTTATCCTATACCAATTGTCAAGGAGTCTCACTCTGATGAGCTAGTCTTTATTGAGTCAATTCTTAATGATTATAACCACATTTAGTAAAATCATTACCTCGACCATGTGCCTATTTTATAAGAGCCTCCTATTGATAAACCAGTCTTTGAAGAGTTGTCTCTTGACCTTTTTCCCATCTTAGAGGAGTCTCACTTTTACAAACCAAATTTTTTAGAGCCCATTATGCCATTATAGGTTGCTACTTATCCAATACCAATTATTTAACAAAACATCATTATAATAGGGTACCCATTAGATGAATAATTAAAATTAGAGTCAGGTTCTATTATTGAACTGGCATCATATTTAGCATCAAAATTAGAATTAACATCAGTCTCAACATTAGATTCAAAGTCCCTTGAGTCAGAATTATATTTAGATAAAGAATATGTTCGTGACTATTAAAAAATTGGTTATGCATACCTTACAAATCAATTCAGATACATTTATGATCCTTTTATAGTTTTTGAGGATGAGTACTTCAGCTTTGACATAAGTTTTCCTAGTATCTTCTATAAGGATTGTGCGGCCTCTCCCCATTCCATTATCATTCCACAAGCCATTACCATCAACTAAGATAGCCATATTATTGACATTCCATATCCCACAAGTTTTGATTGGGATTAATAGAATCATACTTTTTTAAACTACATCCATGGCAACATAGCAGTTAAAAAGGAGCAAGGAGGCTAAGACAACATTCATGTAGTAGAAGAACACTCTCCTTGTGGGACCTTTGGAAGGAACTAGGGGGCAATCAAAGTCAAAACTCAACATCTTCTAGTAAGACTTTTTTGGAAGCACTAAAATAAAATCAAAGTCAAAAGTCCACATTCTTTAGAGAAACCTTCTTAAAGGTGCTACGAGACAATCAAGACAACTTCATTGGTGAAAACCTCATTGAGGCACCAATAGCTGAGCACAAAAGTTTTTCATTATTTATTAAAGACAAAATTAAAGATCAAATCAAAATAGCTTTCAATCTATAGCATAATTATATGGTAACTACTCTCAAGATAAAACAACAAAAAAATCTAGTGGTCCTATTTAGAGAACAAGTCTTTATCCCGCCACAACCAAAATTATGTTAAATTTGGCATCAGCAACATTACGTCTGACTAAAAGTCCTGATCTTTATTTTTTCCCCACCATTATACATTCCATTATAATCTACTATTCCATTTCACAATCAAACCTACCATCCATTATTTTTCCCTATTTATCATTCATGGTCACACTTTCCTTTATAGAGGCTACAAAGATACCTTATCTCAATACATGAAGGAATCAGAATCAATGACTAATGAAGACCATAAAAACATTCTTAGCAACCAAATCTATAGGCCATTCTTGATAGAATAGTTAATTATATGAGGTTTTGGCTATCAACTGACATGATTGAGTATTGTATTTTTATCATTTGTTGATCAAGACATACATCTCCCCATCAACAAGAACAATAGAATCAAAAACCACATCCAAACCAAAAACATGTACCACTTACATTGCCATTTTTGCATATGACTATTTTCCATTATCATAGATCCTACCACTTACCCCATAATTTGGGGGTAACCCTCTTACCATTTTATTCAATTTACCAAACCATCATTATCCTTATCAAGACCATGCCATCCTATCATTCCATTCCTATCTAGACCAAAGCCTATTTTTAGTCATCCTACCCAATCTTGTTCTGATCTTGGTTAATTTGGTTCTTCCCACACTTTTTATGAGGGTATTTCAATGAAGTTTCAAAAATCAATCAATTTTATGTTTAAATGATAGTTTATGAAAATAGTGTGACAGTTAATATGGCAAGATATCTTTCATCTTATATCCACATTTGTTTATGTGAGCCTGATTATAATTGCCTATGGGAAAATTAGTGTCTCATCAGTCTTGATACTAATTATAACTGCCTATGTGAAAATTAGTATCATTGACCTATGTCATTGTATCTTAGTTATAACCACCTATGGGCAAACTAGGGGCAACACTTGTTTACCATGTATTTTTATATCACTTTACCATCATTATTTTCATTTGACTGGCCATTTTCTAGATTTGAGAACTTGTTGGGACCTAGTTGGTTTTTCCCCACATTTTATGTGGGGGGAATTACTATGACTTGAGGTCATTTGAGGACTATGTGGTTCATGCCCAATTTATGTTCTGGTCACCTCAGTCCCCCTTTTCATACGCTCTCACTATTTTATGAGCAACCTAAGCTAAATTCTCTCACCATTTTTCAAGTAGGGATCTTGTCATTCTCTAAAGAGTCAATATTTTTAAAAATGCCAAAAACATTCATAACATTTCAAAAAATCCAAAAAATATTTATCTTATTTAAGCCTAGTCAGTTATCCTTGATCCACCTTACTAGGGCATTGTCATTGTTAGGATGCTTTATTTTGCTTTTAGGCTTTTTTTTTTTTTATTTCATGTTGTTTATTTATTTATTTTATTTTTTGTTTATTTATTCAATTTCTTATTTGTTTGATTTCAGCACTATTGCCTCAACTCAGTCTGTATGTGTCCATTAGATGATTCCTAGCACACATTATTATTGAGTCTATCCATATTCATATTTTAACATTGTAATCATGGTTTTTATCATTGGTGAATTATTTTCAAGTGTTTATTAGATTAGGAGTTAGTCCTTGTGTATATTTTGGACAAATATTCATGGTGTTCTATCATGAAGCCTACCATCACATGCTATAGAAAAAAGTAGCTTCAAGAAGGTCTACAATTAATAGAGTCATAGAAGTTTCTCCTTGGCACCATGGCAAATCCTTCCATCCCACCCTTGATCAAATTAACCCAATGACCATTCTAGTTGTATCATTGCCAGTTAGGATGTGCATATCCTCATTGATAGGTATAACTAAATCATTTACACTGATCAATCATATTCTTCTATTTATCTATTTCATCACTTTATTCCCACTCATATTTAATCTATATTCTAGATTATATCCTTGAGTTATGCTTGCTAATCAACCCTAACTAGGGCACAATCATCTTTAGACAATCTAGGTCCTCTTAATGATTATAACTACTTATGGGCAAATCATTATTTTGACTCTTACTCCTAATTATAACTAATTTTGGGCAAATTAATAATATTTTTAAATCAATTCATGCAAGCATTTTCTCATTTGGATTAATTTCAACCATGGTTTAATTCCACCTTTCTTGTTTCTTTTCAAGGGACCATCTATCAACACATGTGATGGCCACTCCCTCAAGGGGTCATCATCATAGGCTTTCCAAAAACCATTTGGAGCTTTTTTATTCAACCATCATCTTATTTTTGACTTATAGGTCACTTCTCATTCTTTGATAAGATGTTACTATGCTTATAACTTGCAATGACTTCCCAAATAGGGGTAAATTCTAGACATTAAAATTTAGCCATTGATAACCTCCAACCAAGTTTTTAGCCATTTTCCACTCAAAATTCATAATTTGGCCTAAAAACCTTAAAACATACAAAATGATGTGAAAATGACATATTCAAATGTTGATTTTGGTCAAGGTATCCCTAAATGGGGCAATGTAATATATGGGTCAGCTAACTTTGATCAGCTCATTTTGATTCAAAATGCCAAATTTGCACCTGTATACTCTAACTACTCTTTCCTATAAAATATTTTGCACGATACTTGTGCCTTTGTTATTTATTGTTGGAAACATTCTAAATGGGAATATGCATCTAACGTGGACTTCCAATTCCAATCTAGTCAAATTTAGGACCAATAACAAGGCATTCAGATCAATTTGAGTAATTTGTGCATAAAGTACTTAATCGTGTTTAAGAGCTAATTAACCCAAATAAAGGCATAATTAATAATTCCATGGAAACTTGTTGAATAGTTTGTTTTGGAAATGAATATTGAATATCTACATCATCAAGTGACCTTATTTCTTAAGAAGACATCCTAGGCCATAAAGGCCATAAATATCAGGATTCATGTCATCCATGCCTCATCAATGCCTTCCATGATGCCCTCCATGCCTCTTAATTTCCCCTTCTTCCAATGCCAAGATGAGGATAATTACAAACTTAATTCTAAAAATTGAATTAATCCTCAACCACACATCTCAATCTTGAGATGGATAGTTGAGGTCGATTCTAATCAAATCTAAAAATCTATAAATAAGAGGCCTCACAACATCAATTTTAATATTTTTTTGATGCAAATTTATAATTCCAAATTGGTTCCAAAATCTTCAAGCAAATAGTGTTATAATGTCAAATTGATTCCAAGCCAAACCAAGCCATAAGGCAAAGGTGCCAAGGAGAGATGGAGGTAGCCAAGCTTCCATTGACAAGGACTTCATGAGCACAAGTCAAAGAAGTGACCACTACAAAGGCATTTTGATCATCCAAGGAAGGTGAAGGAATTTTTGTGTTTTATTTCTTGCTTTTTAGTTGTGTTTATCATTTGTTTTTGTTAACTAAGATCTCCCTAGTGTCTAGGCCTAGAGATGTTATGTTCTTAGTGTGTTTATTTTACTTTGTTTTTATTTTAGAACTAACACCATACTAACTATCCTCTCTTGAGTCAAATTCCTAGATCACAGAACCATTCTCAATATATAAGTTGCAAGAGACCATGGTTCTATGGTTGGAGGTAAAGCACTTGAATGATGCTCTCCCTTTGTCAGTTGATTCAACCTTTGGGATTATACTCAGGCTATTTTTATAGATCATGAAGCTATTTGAGAATCTCATTTGTATTGTTGTATAGATTGTATTGTATTTATTATCTTCATACTAAAATCCAACATAATTTTTTATTATTATTAATGAGAATTTAACATAACAATGGCTTTGTAATTTTTAATTTATTCAAAAGTTATAATAGTAGTGGTTGTAATCTTATATATAGTTAAAATTTGGATTATGTCAATATTTTTTATACTTGATTCTATCTACTATACTTTGATTAAAAGATGTTCATCTTGAAATATGATAGATTGTTTAAAAATTATATGGATCACTTTATCAGCTAATGGGTTAATATATTATTGATTTTTTTACTTAGATACATTCAATAGTCAAACAATTATTGTTTAGATAATTGTAGATGATTTAATAAGTAATCTATGTGATAAAAAAAATGTGTGACTTTGGTTCTCCTAATGGATTTATAACAAAAAATCACTACAAGACAAAGAAAAAAAAACAAAATCACATTGCATAATCCTAATTGAATCTAGATAATATAACATCAAATTCAAAAAAATAGTTGAAAACAAAAATGTATTAAACATTTGCATTGTACAAGGAAACCCAAACTATGTAATAATTACATTCTCTAGAGAAAGATAAAATGCAACACCAACACTCTACTCACACAAGCCCACTATGGGAGCCTCATGGTACAAGTAAATGGTCAAGTATATATATAAATAACTAAAATTAGAATGGGAAATGGTATAACATACTAAAAAATATTGAAAACAACAAATAAATCATTCATGACAACAAGAAATATGCATATAGAGTAATATCTATGTTAAAAATAGACAACCACTCTTGAAAATAGAAAGCAAAGTATTAGTCAAAATGTCAAGGTGAATTATTCTAGACATTTTACGAAAAAAAATAAAACATGAATAAGAAACCACAAAAACTAGATTTGACTCTCAAAGTCCTCAAAACACTCTAACAAATGATATTAAATTAACAAGAAACAAAAATATCTTTTTTAAATTCATAGATTCTAGAAAACAAGATCCAAATTTCAATCATATAGTCCAACTACAGTTGATTAACAATCAAAACACATAACTAAGTGTAGAAATCAATACTTGTATATGAAATGTTTACACCACCCACCTGGCTTCATTCACATATGGTACATATATGAAAATGTATCTATCATGTTAATGTTAAATCTCATTAAAAATATAGAAAAAAATGTTTATTATCAATAAAACCTTGCACATCATAGTTGCTCACAACTCAAAAATAATCAAACCTGTATATAAACATGTGTATTTTATTTATGAACATAGTCTATTGTATCTCAAGTCATAGATAAAACACACACTAAAACCAAAAAAAAATGAAAAAAAAAAAGAGAAAACACATAAACATATTTTAAAACAAGCCCAAATACCTATTGATAAAAAAATGTATCGATTCTTTATCAAACTTGCAATTTTTACTGTGGAATAATAATGGCCTTAACCTCTATTTTCCTAATTTTTTTATTAAAAACACATGAAATTAACATAAATTTAAAGTAAAACCTAATTATTTTATTTTATAAATATTTTCAAACATGAGTTTGAAGGAAAACCTACTTTGTTTCATTTCTAAAGCTATGAACCAAATAAATTTGAAACAAAAACAAACCCTAGTCTATTTCAATGGCTAAGATTTCAAATGTACATACTTCTATCAAACCCCATTTTTTATGTTTCTAAATCTCTCAAACATATAAATTTTAAGTGAAACCATATCTATTTGATATATTTCACAAGTAAAACTTATAACCATATAAATGTGACAAAACCCCTATTTTAAGTTTCAAGAGAATTAAAATAAACAAACTCAAAGCATAACCTATTCTATATTTTAAGGAAAAATTAAAGAAATTTTGATATTTTACCTTTTGAAGCTCTAAAACACACATGCTTTAAGAAACCCTATTTATTTCATTTATAAGACTTTCAAATGCATAAAATTGAAGAAAATGATCATATTTTAGTTTCAAAAATTCTTAAATGCATATGTTTAAACAAATTATTTATTTCATTTCTAAAGTTACCAACTGTATAAATTTGAAATAACCTAAATATTTTTCTTCTAAGATTTCACATGTTTCATTGGACATATGAAAACATTCCAACTTGTTTAGAGGTTGTTAAAGATGATTGAGTTCAAAGATATGCATAAATCCATTTAATGTTTCCATTGTATACAAATATATAAGATAACTATTTTGATCATTATGTATCAAAAATGTTCTATTATATGAGACAATTACAAATTGATTTATGATCCTATTTTCTCTTTCTAGCTACTATTGTATTGCATTTTCCATGTAAATAATATGAACAAGAAAGTGAATATAAACATAAGCATGTGCTTTCAATGCAAAACACTTTTAATATCCATGGGTAGGCTCTATAAATAAGACCTAGAATGAATGAAAAAAATATCACTACAATATAAATAAGAAACAAAAGCACACAGTGTGAGGTCTAATTGAACATATCCAAAATAACATCAAATAAAAAAAATAGTCAATGAAAAATGTGTCAAACATTTGCATTGTACAAGTGAAATAAAATTATGTAATAATTAGATTATCTTGACAAAATTGAACAATCCCACTATAATAGACTCCTAGTACTAGTAAATGGTCGATTACACAAATAAATCCATGTGAATTAGAATGAGAAATGTAGTTTGGTATAGTGCACTTGGTTTTATTTTCAAATACATTGAAAACATAAAATAAAACATTGATAAAAAAGATGAAACAAGAATATAGAATAATACCTATGATGAGTATAGACAACAACAAAAAAAGTAGTAGTCAAATTTCATGATAAATTATTTGATAAATTTTAAGACATGAATAAAAATGAATGAGAAACCACATCAACAATTATTTAACTCACAAATTAATCCATCCACTTTAATAAATTATTGGTAATTAACAATCAACATAAATATTTTTTAAATAAATAGATTTTAAAAAATAAGATCCATATTTTTCCCATATAGCTCCATTGCAGTAGATTAACAATCAAAGCACATAACCAAGCATATATATCAATACCTACATTTTCAATATCTACACTGCCCATATGGATTTTTTCATAGATGATACATTGAACACAATGTATATATCTTGATTATGTTAAATCTCAATAAAAAATAGAAAATAAATGTTTATTACCAACAAAATCGTACATATTACACCTATTCACAGCTCAAAAATAATTAGACTTATATATAAACATATATACACCCATTTTCATACACTTTTTATAGTCATGTCACCTATGTGCATACTCCATTATCTCCCAAGCATATATAAAGCACATACCACAACCAAAAAAAGAATGAGAAGAAAAAATTAAAACATGAATATATATTTCAAAATAAACTCAAATAATTATTAAAAAATGTAACTCTATCAAATATTGAATTTTCATTGTGTAATATTTATTATTTTAAGCTTCCATTTATCTAATTTTCTAACTAAAAACACACAAAATTATGTAGTTTTAAGACACATAAATATTAAGGAAAATCTATGTATCTTATTTCAGAAGGTTTTCAAATATAAACATTTAAAAAAAAACTATTATGCTTCATTTATTAAGTTATGTAACACATAAATTTGAATCAAAATCGAAACATAATCAATTTTCGATCCAAGGCCTTCAAATGCACATACTTGTTTAAAAAAATCATGATCTCAATCACATAAATTTGAAGTGAAACCAAATCTATTTGACCTATTTATCATGAAAGTTTGCAATGACTAAGATAACTAAACATTAATTTAGAGAGGATTTACTGTTGTGGCTTCAACACACATGAAAGGGATTAGAGTTTGATGGGTTTTATGAAATATTTTAGGGTTTTCCATCTCTAATTAGAACTAGATAATCTATAGGTGAAGGGGCTTAGACTGTTATGTTTTCCCTTGATAGATTAAGTCAGTCTATAGCCATGGGTATCCATTTCAGTTGATAAGTCATCAAGACAAAGAGTGGACAAACATTAGTTCAAGTGCATCTCTCAAGGAGGATATCTTATCCACAAACCTATTAACATAAATCCAAGGAAGGAGGTGTGCACTAACTATTTGACTAAATGCTCATAAAGATCCAATCATAATCTACTAATATAGATTTTACCAAATTAGTTGTGGAGTACAGAGAACAATGAGCAAGAAGTCCTTATTTCATCATATAGTTAGGAGGATGGTAAAAGGAATCAAAATTATTTATCAATTGGTTATCATAAGGGGAGACCTGTTCAAAGACACATTATTTGTACACATAATATTTTTAAAATTTTATCACTTACTAACACTTTGTCTCTTACAGGAACCCATCGAGTCTTAATCTCTCTAAGTGCATGCCATAAGGGGTGCATCAAGAAAGGGGTAGGTAGACCATTAGCCTTCACAAGATTGGTGTCCCTTTTGCCACTTGTTATCTACACACTTATCTCCTAAAACCATTAAACCTAAGCTTGTTCTTCTCCATTATACCCATTCCAAACATTTGCTATATTTTTTCCTCCTTTTCCTCACCTAAATCCCATTTCATCAGTTGACTATACTAGGTCAACTAGGTTGACCCTATACATTTTCAAGGTATTTTTCAATTAAGATATATTTGACCTTTGGCTGACCTAGTGAATTATTGATTGAAACTATGCTAAGTTGACTGGGTCATCCCTGTCGATCAAGATTTTTAGAAGCATTTAGGGTCAAATCCACTAATAAATGCAATTGCATTTCCATCATTTGATAAGAAGTGAAATAATAAGAGTGAATGAACATCTACTTATTGACCATTATACTTGAGAAGTAAAGCTTAGGGTTATATACTTTCTTTAAAGATATGAATCTTGTCTTGTGGATAAGTCTTTTAGATGCATTGATATGTTGTGTAGCCTAGATATTATCTTTGTCATCCTTACATACCATAAATGTTATAGGTAAAATCACTGATAGGGGGGTGAATCAAGGAGCTCAGATAATCCAAATTCAATTTTAATCCTTTAAAACTCTTAATCAATTACCACAAGAATTTCATGAAGCATACATATCATTCATAGCAAATAACAAGAGAGAGAATGTAAGATCAATCACATAACACATGGCATATATGAGAAACCCTCTTAGGGAAGAAAACCCACTAGAACCTACAATTAGACTACTATCTTATAATAACAAGAACCAATTTAGACTGGATACAACTAATCAAGAAACTATAATCCCTTATTTAGTGAGACTACAATCCCATAAGGTGATACAACACTTGTCTAGTTGAATAACCACAACAACTAGACTTTTATAAAGTTTCACCTTACAAGGAGGCTACCACCCCCTAGATGTTGAGAATCCAAAAAAACACCTATGAACATAACATCTCCTAAACACTGGTTGTTTTCCAATTTGATGGAGATATAAAGTATATCATATTTCTTCAAATCTGTACACTTAATACATCCAAATCCACCTTTTGGATCACTCCTCAGTTAAAAAACTATCACCACATCAATAACATGACAAAATGTTCATACACATAGTTTTAAATCTATTATACTCATCAAATCATCTACTGGGCACTCTCCCTCTCCTTTGCTCCATAACTCTCACATGTACACTCCTCTTTTACATCTAGAAACCATCTCCTTTAGTTTTACTATATATAAAGACTTCATAAATATCAACATCTTGGTCAACCATTAAACATGTCTTAACCCTTAAGGATTATAACATATGAATCCATAGCTCAATACCATTCCCAAAAGGTTATCCATAGTATCCATGGGCCACCCTTAAGCAACTACACCTTTCAATTAAGCCCTTCTAACCCTTATAAGTCTCATGGAGACCTATTCACCCATTTAACACTTCATTGAGAAAAAAAAGAACACAAGACCTCTTCCAAATGTATAGGTCCACTCCACATGACCCTTTTGACATCCTCAAATTCTTACAGTCATCATTGCACTCTTCTATGCAATCTAATTCAACTCAAATAATAGCCTTGTTCATAAGGACACCATGAACAAATACATAGTCAACTTATTAATCTTTGTTAATACTAAATATGAATTGTTCAATCTTCCAAATACCACATAGATCATCCAAAAGGATTATAAAACACTTTATAATAGATAATTCATCATGAGACATCTAAACAACAACAAAACAAGCTTGAATAACCTTCTCGGTCCACTTGTAGAGCATAGTCAATCATATAGTCAAATTTAGAGATTAATATTTTTTTCTGTATATACATTTAGACCTAATCACATTCTATAGATGTAACATGGATTCCTCTTCAAATTTTTTTTACTTCATCTTAAAATTCATCCTGAATCAAAAATTTTGACACAAACATTGAGCACTAGTTTTTCTTTCATTAATTTTCAAATGCCAATGGTCACAATTAAACCTCAAACACTATGCTATCATCTCATATCCTAACTACTTAGATTAATCATACACCATTGATCTTATTATAAGGATATTTACCTTTACCTTGTTAAACCTGTATCACTTTGACCTTTTGAATTTAATATGCACCATTGATCTTGATTAGTACGAACACACACTCACTGTTGATATTCTAAAGAAGCTTGGTCTTTACCTCTACTCAATGTTAAACATCAAAAACTTATCCTCATCTCACTACTTCCTAAAACCTTGTAAAAAAAATGATCCATTTATCTTTTTTTAGGAGCTCAGTCTTTACTCAGTTTAAGCATCAAACACTTTGACCCATTTGACTTACTACGCACTATAGATCTAAATGTACTAACTCTCACAAACCTTTAGATCTCCATCTGGTCTTGATCTTAAACATCATGCAAAAATGACTAAGTATGGGGACCATTGAAATATTTTTGGAAGGCCAACTTTGAATAAATATATATTTTACCTTTCTCACTCACATGTTCTCAAATTTGAACCATAGAAACTAGGCAAAATACTGAACAAACACATATGACCGTTTCCTCTTAAAACTCTCATGCATGCAAGATATTCCATTACCAATTTCTTACTCATGTCTTTCTTTTACTTATAAAAATAATGTATTTTATCTTAGATTCATTTCAAAATATCTATCTTCAATGCAATGAAACACAAATTGTTATATCTTCTTCACAAATTTGGCTAAGTGTTGAAATTTAGTGCACTTATGTATGAGGGACCAAATTTTCACCCACATATCTTTTCATGTGATAAATTTCATGATATAAAATTTAGACCATATGATCTCCTCACATAGGATAATCTAACCATATATCAATAGGCTCCTATAACCCTCACATGTGTGAGATAAAATGACATAAAAATGCCTCCTCAAATTTATCTGTCACAAATCCAATTATGCCTAGATAAACATAAGGAAGAACCAAATAAATTCCACTAATGTACACAAGAACTCTAATTATCCTTGACCTTTGATAAGACCCCTTCTACATCCTCAAATCACCATACCCATCCCTAAACATCTCTAACCATGCTGAAACTGAAGATCAACCAAGTCTTCTTCAATCATACTAAGACAAGCACATTACACACTTTGTCATTGTCACTTATACTATCAAGGTACTTCATCCACTCACCTACACACATTCATAACATCATTTAAAACTCTCTAATAATCTCCCCCTTTTTCATTTATGTCAACAACCATCATATTGCTTCATATAGGAATATACAACTCACCTTCCTTCTCTCTCTTCAAGCACTCCACAATAAGAACTTTTTCCCCTTTGACACAATGACAAAGTGGGAACCAACTAATCTTTTATAACTGAAAATAATACCAATAGGATATGACCACATTATAAATATGATATAAACTCTCTCTTACCTTGAGCCTACCTCTTCTTGCCTTGACAACATCCTCTTGCTATATGCCAACACTCTTTAACCAAGCACTAAAACCAATGAACAAATAACACACAAAACACTAAATCTAATGGAACTCAAAAAGGAACATATGAGAGTAACTCTCCCTAATTTCTATGATCCATTTCACCTCTTGATCATCTTTAAATCTCCACACACCATGAAGAATCACCACATAGGCTTACTAGCCTTCTCTCTTAAGCCACCTCAAGGATCATCAAAAGAACTTCATGACCTCACTAAATAGGAACCATGTTCTTAAACCAACCTAACAACTCACATTTAAACATACATACCTTTCTATTTTGGATAAACTAAGTAAAAAAATCACTCTTCTTCACACAAGGCTTATCTAGTCTCCTTGTAGCCCTACCTAGAAATTGTAGAGCCCACAACTTTCAGTAGACACAACTTCAAGACATAAAACATCATATCTAGAGTACCCTCATATTCCCCCTCAACAAAACTAACCTTCATCACCTATCTCATCCTCTTTAACATACTTATTTCACAAACTTACTAGCTAATTAGGCCTCCATTTTGACAAAAACTTGAATAACTTGAAATCCACAAACCTTCAGATCAATGTGAAACTTGATTTGATAACCCATTTATCCCATTCAACATATTAATAACCCTAAAATCTCAAATAATAAGGAAAACCACTATTCTAGTAGAGCCTTGAATGCTATAATCTCAAAATAAATGAAGTCAATAAACCTCCTTTTGGTCAACACCCTCCTCTAAAACTTATTGCACACCTAGAGACAACCATCATACACTTTTGGACCAAAATTTGAGCCTCCATAACTTTGTTAACTTTGACTTCCTATAACCCATTTTAGAACTTGCTTGCCCTTAAGCTAAAACTAAGAAAATTGAGAGCACTAAAAATATTCAATTGGCACAAACAATATCATCAAGACACAAAAACTACCTGGAACACATCACAAAGAAGTGTACATACCTTTTTAATAATCAAAATCTTATTTATATTACATAAATCTCATTACACCACCTGTAAATACCCATTCTGACCCTGAAGATACTACATACACAACAACCCTTACTTCTCTATTGAAAGGAGACTCTTAAGAAGCATAGATAAAGACACTCTACTTCATAATATCCTATAACATTGTGAAGCTAGGAGTTTCCCAAAACTCTTCATATTCCTTCTCCTCTTTGGTCATCTGATACTTGTAGTTCTTCTTCTTCATAGGCTTAATAGAAGCAACATGCTCAACCACTACAAAATTCTCCTTTTATTCTAAGATTGAATTGACAATACATGGACATTACAAAGATTCATGACATACCTTTTCATCTGAAGAATCTTCCTTGAAATTTGGAACCTCATCACTAGGTATTCATAAATAATGTTCTTTCCATGAAACTTACTCAACAACAATAAGATGTTCACTTAGATACATATTCACCTCAGAACTAGCCTTAACCAGTACTTTGGTCCTCTCCTTGAGCTTGGTCTATTTATCCACAACATGAGTAGATAATGATATCCCTTGACACTCTTTAAATTTTGTAGAATTCTCCACCATCAAAAATAGATTACTTGGACTAGTAGACCCATCATGACTCATGCTTACCACCTTTGGTTTCCATGAGTTAAATTGTCTTCTTCTTTGCACTCTAGGATCCTGATTGAACTCATTTTGACTTGATGGCCTTTACTTGAAGAATCTATAAATGTGACCAATATTCTCATAGTTATATCAAACCATTATTTTTTAAGTAGGATAAACTTTCTCTACTTGATATGGAAAAAATATTACAATGTATCCTCTATCATAACAATTGAAATAAACTCTTTATTTTGAAGAAAACCTTACCTTATTTGGACACTGCTTAAAAAATTGTCCCTCATAAAGATAATTGAAGCACTTAACTTTGTTCCCACATTTTAACTGATAATCCCCATCATAATTTCATGAAAAATCATTTCTAATAGGTATCTTTCATTCTATAGCTCTATGCCCAAACTAATTACAAGTGTAATAGTAACCATTGAAACTTACATACATCATGGAATTTAGTTATCTGATCTAATTTGTCTTCATTTTTCCATCACCTTCATTCCCTTTTTAATTATTTTTCTTCAAATTCAGGTTGTTATTGTTTACATTAGTCTTCATCTTGTCTTGAGTTGCATTCTTTGGTTCTTCTTTGTATCCAGGACCAGTTCTATCACTTGCATGCTTTTGATAATTTAGAATATTATCTAGATCACTTGAGCTCTTTTCAAATCTCAAAAATGACTTTACCTTACTATGTCTTCTCTAACTCATTTTTCAATGACTCATTTTCAATTAAATACCTTGAACATTCATCTTCTTTAGCTTTTAGGCTTGTAGATAGGATTTGCAATTGACAATTAAGATGTTTGACTGAATCTTCATGATCTTTGGTGTATTCATTCATTATTTTTACATACACATTAAATTTCTCCTCATAGTCATTAATTTGTGACTTCATATTATTTTTAATCTTCTTCTTAATCTTCAGTTATTCAAGGGCATTCATCAATTTAGTCTCATAGTCTACCTCATCTCTATAAACATCTAAATCAATCCAAGTAGACTCCTTTTGATATGAGCAACTTCCTCCTCATCCATGAAAAGGGATTCATCTTCAATAGAACCATAATATTCATAATCATACTTTGAGTCACTATCTTCATTCTTATCTGATGAGTTGTAATCTTTATTGGTATAGAGACTCTTCTTGTTATTGAAGGATTTATTCTTGTTTTTATACTTTTTGAATCCTTTCTTCTTGTATGTCTTCTTGTCTTAATCTTGGTCTTCACCATGTTATTCATCATCATGATTATGAGGGAAATTTCTAGAAATATGTCTTATCTTTCCATAATTGAAGCATTTGAAAGGTATTTTACCCTTATACTTGCCTGAACCTAGTTTTAATTTCCTTGTAAACAAAGCAATCAATTCATTCTCATCAATATTAGAAATGTCATCCTCTTTGGGTTTCTTACCTTGGAACTTATTCATAATATTATTTTCTATCTTGAATGTTACTTCCTTTTTTATTGGTATATCACCATTTATTCTCATCTCATATGTAGTAAGGATGCCATGCAATTCATCCATATTCAACTTAGTAAGATCATGACTTTATTTTATAGTAGACACTTTTAAATAAAAATTGATATAAAGAGACCTTAATACCTTTGAACTATAGTAGCCTCTTCAAGGTTATCTCTAAGACCTCTTATATTTTTCACAATCTCATCAACTCTTTGTAGAAAAGATGCCACAAAATATTCTTCCTTCATCTTGAGACTCAAATTTTCTTCGGTGAGTCTGCAAATTTTCCAACTTAAATTTTTAGTTTACTTCATAAATAGTCTTCAATTTATCCCACATTTCTTTGGAAGATGTACAATGGATTACCTTACTGTATTTAGTCTTTGAAATCCCATAAGTGATAGTGTTCATTGCCTTAGAATTATTCTCAAACAACTTCTTATCTACAACACTGGATGGAGGAATAGTAGGTGTAGAACAACCATCCACAACAAATTGTCAAATGTCAAACCCTAGGGACATGATTTAGGTCCTCATACTTGCACTCTAGAAATTATAATTAGATCCATTGAACATTAGTGTTTACCTAGTTTAAAAAACTCCTTGATGACTACCCATATTGTATCTTGAATCACCTTCAAGTTATCAAGACTTTACCAAAATACCTACTATGATACCAATTATTAGAGGTATAATCACTAAGAAAGGGGCTAAATTAGTGAACTCAGACAATCTAACTTCAATTTCAATCCTTTAAAACTCTTAATCAATTACCATAAGTATTTCATGAAGCATACATATCATTCATAGCAAAGAATAAGAGAAACAATGCAATATAAAACAATTAACACAAGACATATGTGGGAAACCCTCTTGGGGGAGAAAACCCACTAAAACCTAAAATTGGAATATTATCTTATAATAAAAATAACCAATTTATACTAGCTACAACTAATCAAGGAACTACAATTCCTTATTTAGTGGGACTACAATCCCATAAGGTGCTACAACACCTATCTAGCTGAGCAACCATAACAACTAGACTTTTAGCAAGTTTTGCCTTACAAGGAAGTTATAACCCCCTAGATTTCAAGCAGCCACAAAAATACCTACGAATGGGACATCTCCTAAAAATTGATTTCTTACCAATCTAATGGAGAAACAAAGTATATTATCTCTCTTCAACACTACACACTCAATATATCCAAAGCCACCTTTTTTATCACTCTTCACTCCTCTTTGATAACTTTTTCACCACATAAATAACATGAACAAATGATAATACATATTATTCAATCTACTCTTCTCATCAACTCATCTATTGGGAACTCCCCCTCTCTATCGCTCCATAACTCTCACATGTACACTCCTCTTTTAAATCTAGAAACCATTTCCTTTGGTTTCACTATATATAGAGCCTTCATGAATATCAACATCTTGGTCAACCAATAAACACTCCTCAACCCTTAAGGATTATAACATAAAAATTCATATCTCAATACCATCCCCAAAATGTTGACCATAGCATCTATGGGTCACCCTTAAGCAGCTACACCTTTCAATTAGGCCCTTATATCCCTTATAGGTCTCATGGAGATCTATTCACCCATTTAGCACTTCATTGAGAAAAAAATAAAATAAAATAGGACCAATTTCAAATGCATAGGTCTAATCCACATGAACCATTTGAAATTATCAAATTATTATATTCATCATTGTAGTCTTTTATGCAAGCTCAATCAACTCAAATAATAGCCTTGTTCATAAGGACACTATGAATGAACACACAATCAACTTCTTAAGCTTTGTTCATACTAAATATCAATTGATCAAGCTTCCAAATACCACATAGATTATCCAAAAGGAGTATACAACACTTTAAAATATCTAATACATAATAAGACATCCAAACAATAATAAAATAATCTCAAACAACCTTCTTGGGTCACTTGTAGAAAATAGTTAATCACATAGTCAACTTTGGAGCTCAATATCTTTATCTGTACATACATTAAAACTTATTAATCATGTTTTATATATGAATCATGTAGTCATATTCAACTTTTATTTTTACTTCATCTTAAAATTCATATTGAATAAAAATTTATGGCACAAACACTAAGCACTAGTTTTTCCTTCATTAATTTTCAAATGCCAACGGTCAGAGTTAAACCTCAAACACTAAGTTATCATCTCATGCTCTTATTGATTAGATTAATCATGCAACATAAATATTATTGTAATTATATCAACCTTTATATTTTTAAACCTCTATCACTTTAACCTTTTTACTTTAATATGCACCATTAATCTTTATTAGTATGAACACCCACTCACCATTGATCTTCTGAAGAAGTTTAGTCTTTATCTCTGCTCAACATTAAACATCAAACACTTATCCTTGTCTCACTACTTCCTAACACCTTGGAACAAATATTATCCATTTATATTTTTATAATTAGATTGGTCTTTACCCAGTTTAAGCATCAAACACATTGACCTATTTGACTTATTACTCAACGTAGATCTAGATGTACCAACTCATGTGAACCATTGGATCTCCACCTGGTCCTGATCTTTAACATCATGAAAAAATGACTAAGTATGCGGAAAATTTTAATCTTATTGAAATAAAAAATTTCATATATATACATATTTTACCTTACTTTCATGTTCTCAAATTTGAACCATAGAAACTAGGCAAAATATTGAACAAACCCATATGACCATTTCCTCTTGAAATATTCATGCATGTGAGATATGCCATCACCAAAATGATAACTCATCTCTTTCTTATACTTATATAAATAAAATATTTGATCTCAAATTCATTTTTCACCATCTATCTTCAATATGATGAAACACAGAACATTAGATCTTCTTTATAAATTTGGTTGTGTTGAAACTTAGTGCACTTCTGTCTGAGGGACCAAATTTTCACCCACATATCTTTTGTTGTAATAAATTTCATGATCTTAAATTTGGACCATATGATATCCTCACATAGTATAATACAACCATATATCAATTTTATCCTATAACCCTCACATGTGTGAAATATAACAACATAAAAATGCCTCCTTAGATTTATCTATCATAGAGCCAATTATGCCTAGATAAACATAATGAAGAACTGGATAAATTATATTCATGCACACAAGCACTAAAATCATCCTTGACATATAATAGGCCCCTTACACATCTTAAAATCACCATACTCATCCTTGAACATCTCTAATCATGCTAAAACTAAATATTAACCAAGCCTCCTTCAAGCATACTAGGACAAGCATATTGCACACTTTATCATTGTCGCTTAAAATATCAAGGCACTTCATCCACTCACTTGGAAACCTTCATGACATCATTTAAAAATCTCCAATACACAACAACCTCTTGCGAATCACCTTGGCCAAAAGAGATATTGAGGCTTAGTAAGTTCGTCTTCAAATGTAAATATTCCTAACTTTATTTATCCTTTATAAGAGTAGATAGATAATGCATTTTTGTATACATTGTCATGAGTATATGTCTTATATGCATGTTTATTTTTATTTTTTATAACCCCTAATTTGTGCCACAATATTTGGTGAGTACTAGATTATATTTACTTTTCTTGTTATTAACATAAGTGAAATATCAAAACCTAGGACCCCCTTAGGTTTATTGTGTGATTGTGTTAGAATGGAGGATTTAAAACCCTCCTTAGCATAGTGTATTGTGAAAAATGATCTCCTTATTAGGTCTATAAGATCCCCATATTGGTCATACTCATACTTAACAAATGTATTCCCAATCAGAAGTGTAGGTATGTTATATCTTCTCTGAGTTAGGATTGATTTATAGACATGAAATTTTTTTGATGGCATACATTCTAGTGAACCTGAAGTAAACTAACCCTTATAGAATTTGTTCAATTATTTTTCATTATTTTCATCATATATTTGACATACTAGGTTGATTTCATTGATAGAGTTATAACTTCTATGTGTAGGTTTAACACATAATCACATCCATACGACTCTATTCTTTTTTCTTTTTTTTTTTTAAGTATAGGCTACTGGATTGACCCAATCAACCCATTGTAGTTTTTTACACTTTTAAACATCTTTTATAGAATACTAAGTCAATCTAATCAATCATGTATGTTTCAAGCATTCAGCAATAAGCTTCTACAAAATTAGATCGACCCAGTCAACCTTGTTAATAAGATTTGCAAGCATTTATCAAGGTTCTCTTATAGAAATATAACTTATCTACATCTTCAAACCCACCAAGGTTCCTTTATCTCTTTCCTTATAGTCTTTATTTTTCATAGTTTGTACTATTTAAAACTACCCATCTATAATCAGCTAGATCTTCCCTGTCAACTCAATTCTGTATTATGTGTGCTATCTAGATAACTAGGTTGACTAAGTCACCCTTTCATTCTTAGACCTTTTCTTCCATAGTATGGATATGACACTGTCAACCATGTTCTCTATTTTATGCATATATTATTGACTACATCAACATTATACCATGTTTCAAAGTTGTAATTAATTTTTATATGCTAGTAATTAGCTCACACTTTCATTTCTTATTGTTTACATGCTTAGAATAGATCACATTGTCTAAATATGTGGTTTTATATTTACCATTTAGTTTCAATATTTTTTATTTTAATGACACATGACCAAATCACAAAATCTTAACAAACACTTTAACAATTGTCTACCTAAGGCCAACCTACTTGTATTTCATCACCAATGGGGAAGTCAACTTGGTTTTTTGGCCAAGTATAAATACATGGTTAATTATATATTTTTTCTAAGCAACTGACACCCTTATCACTGTAGTGTGTGAAGTGAGGGGGTAGGACCCAATACCAAGCTTTTACCATTTTTAATACAAATCCTTTTCAGCCCAAGCATCCTGAAACTACCTTAGATTACTTTCTAGTTCCTTGTTTACAACCAACTTCCCATCATATTTAAAGTATAGTCTAATAATCTAAAAAAAAATAGTTTGACCAAATAGTTATCTTTTACTTTCAAATTTGATTTCTTGCTCTTTGATCAATTATATTTTGTATTGAAAAAACTTGCATTAGCCAATGTTTGTGCAAGGTTTTGTGTTGTGTGCCTCAATTGGATCACCCTTATTTATCCAATTGATTGTTTGTTTCCATTTAGTTCTTAATTTTCAAAGTATTTTTAAAATTATTTTTAGTACATAATAATTCTAGTTGATATAGTTTTTATATGCTATTTGAATTTCCCTATCTACTATTCTAGGTCAACCCATTCGACCATGTATAGTTTTTTAGCCTCTATTCACTATACTAGGTCAACCCCGTTGACCATGTTCTATTTACAAGCCCTATTAGCTATGTTAGGTGGGTTAATTCAACCTTGTATTATTTTTATCAATTCCTATTTACTTGCTTTCTCATTTATTTTGCTTGATTTATTCTTTATCCTTCATCATGAACTTTCTATTTAAAGAAAATACTAGGTTGAATTCAACAAACATGATGAGTCTTACCAACCCTCATAGGGTCTCCCATACGTAGAGTAGGGATCCTCTCTTAGATGAGAGTAATGTTCACATATCCACTCTCATAATGAACTATAGGACCCCTTCTAATACCTCTTCACAGTGTAATCCTCTCTTCTCCTTAGAAGATCAACATGAATTAGAGTATACCCTTGAAATTCTCTTATTTATATTTGAACTTTAGCAACATCAAGGAAAGGATCCCTCTATCATTTACCATCTTATGACTAGTGGTTAATCTGAAGAGCCTCATTCACCTACTCCCACATTCTCAAATAGATTTGGAAGTACCACCTTCTTTGATTCTCAACCTCTTCCCTCGATTATGACCCCTTCTCATAATATGACCTCTTCTTTAACTTCTTCAACCTCTATGCCTAGTATTTCCATGACCATGGTAGGTTTTACATCTAGTGGACCTCTTCTAAGATCCACTATCCTTAATCCTTCTACTAGTCCACATTTGCTACCCAACATAACCATGCTTCTAAATCTTCCTCTTCTCATCCATTCACTAGTCCATCTTTTGCTTCACAAGAAATTTTTTCCACTAGTGCCTCTCATTCTCATAGTTTCTCTCAAGCTCCTATCAATACCAATAGTGGTACCCAACCCACTAATACAAAATATAATACCTTAAATAATGCTAACAATGTTGATCAAACCCACCAACTATTGTTATAAAAACTTAATTAAATGAATACCTTTCAAGCTCATAATACAAATAAAATAATGAGAATGCAAAACCACCTTCTTCATCTTCAAACTCATCCTCAACCAATGACTTGGGGCATGAATAATAAAAATGTTCCCACTCTTCCTCTTTGATATTCCCAAGGAAATTTCATCCCCTAATCTCATTTGGTTAACAAAACCATTGAGCATCTTTAAAATGAACCTATTACCACTCAAATTACTAATATTGATATAGGAAGTATCACCCTTACCATTTCTCATAATTGATCAATAGATCCTACCCTTCATCTTAAAACATTTGGAAATCTTTATAAGGATTGGGTCAAATTGAACACCTTTGTTGCTACTGATCTCTTAGCCAAAACCCTAATAGGTGTTTCCTTAAATTGGTACAATCAACTTAGAACTCATTCTATTGCTAGTTTGGAAGATTTAGTTAATACTTTAATTCAATAATTTCAGACTAGTGATCATCCCAAAAACACTTTGGCCCACTTCGTAAATTGTAAACAACTTGAAAATAAAACTACCCAAACTTTTCTTAAAAGGTGGAAAACTTTGTCAAACAAGTGTGAACATAACATGGATGATGATAATATTTTTCATCTCTTCACTAAAGCTCTTTTTCCCAAGTTATAATATCGGGTCCTCACTCTCTCTCCATGTACTTTGGAGGAGGCCATTAACCAAACTAAACATCAAGATCTCCTTATACATCAATTCAAACCACCCCAACCTTTTGTGGTTCCTCTTATCTTACTTTAAAAAATTGTAATGCTACCAATGATGGTGTTAGGAACTCTTATGACACCATTCACACCATTCAAGTTGTCATTTCTAACCAATATCTGGAAATAGCTCCCCCTTCTCAATAATATACCAATCCTCATTTTTCTTCACCAAATACTAAAAATGTTCCCAAACCCTTATCCTTAGTTGAATTACTCAAGTATCTATCTAAGCCTCTACCAAATAAATTGATCCTACTCTTCCTATGAAATATTGGTATGATCCTAACAAGTTTTTTTGATTTCTCGCTAGTTGGGGTCATTCTCATGAGCCATGTAGGCAACTCCATAATTTATCTATGAAATTTCTTATTGTTCCTAATTTTTATCATGATTTTATCATTTGAAAGAATCATCAAGATTATGACATTGCAATTAAGGTTCATGAATCACATACTAAATCTCAAACCTTAAATCAATCCAATACTCATTTGGCTATCTATAAAGACCCTCTTCTTAATCACCAACCTAATCAAGATATCCAAGACAAGCCCAACCCTTCCATCAACAATGTAGAAAGTCTTACTAACCCCACTTCTGAAGAAAATGTGTTTAAAATGACTAATATGTGAAGGGTGGTTTCTTTATTAATCCTTAACCTATCTACACTCCATTGTCTCAAACATTATATGTTATCTAGGATTCTTATCCAACTCATTTAAATGAGTTTGGTCAAGATGAACTTATAACCTTTGAAAATTTGATTCCTAATTATCCCTTATATAACACTTCCCATTCTATTTCTACCATCTCTCCATCTTGTAACACTAGTGATCATCAAGCTTCCACTAACACTTATTCTACCAATTTTCAAAATCAACCTGAACCAACTACTTGATCTTCACACCATAATTTACAATCTTATTCTAAACCTTCTCTTTTTTATCAACATAAATTCTAATCCACTTTAGTTCCTCCTTCTAAGGACCTTAATCATTATGCACCTATTTCTAATGACCTTATTATGGGTTATGATGAGTATAATCCCATTATGGAGCTCACTAATCTCTCATCCCAAATTCCACTTGAGATTATGAGGACATCTCTACATCATATAAACCATATTATGTAACTATTGTTTGAAATGAACATCCCTCATCCTCCCCTAGTAGGATGTGAAGAAACCTTATCCGGATCTAAGGATAACATATTATAATAATATGAAGAGATGTACATCCATGTTAACAAAACTATGGACACTTATCTTTCTATAATATTTCCCATAGCCTTTATGATTCCAAATGAGATTCTTCTTCATACGGATGATCCTCCCTTATTCATTATAATTCAAATAGGTGATATCCAAGTCAAGTGTGCATTGATTGATGAAGGTTCTGATACCTATGTTACCTCTCTAGATTTCATCAAAAATCTTAGATATTCTAAATGGAATCTCAAGTCCACATGAAGCACATGCCAAGGATATGATAGAAGGAAAATTCCTCCTTTAGGTTGTGTGTGGCTTCCCATCACCATCCCACCTTTCATCATTCATGTGAAGGTGATTATATTCAACTTTATTCTCTCTTATAACATCTTGTTTAGTAAGCTTTGGACTCACCATTTGAGAGTATTTAATTATTATACCTACTAATGCATTAAATTCCCCTATAATAGATCCATTTATAGGATTTAGGGTGATACTAACCCTTATAATTTTGAAAAATTATAATACCATGGTGTCTTAAAGATTCTTACTCTTGAACGCTTGCCTAGTGTTCCATTTTTTGAGTCTCAATGATTCAATTTTCTCATTCATTCAACTCGAGGTTACAACAAGCATCCCAAACTCATTGGGAATATTCCTCCTAACCTATTAGACTTAGATGATGATAATCCTAATGAGATTAACTTAAAGATTAAAAATTTTGATATCTCACATCATTTCATCTCACAGCTTCCATATTTTTTACAGCCTCATTCTTATAAACCATGTGTATATGACATTCCCATTGTCTTGACTAAGAATCAACATTCTATTCACCATACTTCATCAGATGACAAGGTCATCCCTACTTGTGTCTTTGACCTTCACACACTTGATTATAATGATGGTTATTCCTTAGATGATTCATTCTTAGGTAGTCTTTCCAAGCCTGTGATGTTGATATTATCTATTATTATTCTTCTTTTCTTGAGTATTTTCATGTATCTTCCCATATTCCCTAATTTATAGTTTCTAATTTTAGTATTTTTCCTCTTTATTGTAGGGTAGTGATGGCATCGACACCTCTAGTTTCCTAGAAGCCTCATAGGAGTATGCTAATTGATTATTCTATGACTTCGCCTTATTGCTTTGCTAAGTATCTTGACCACTATAGCTTGATTATCCTTAAGATGCATGCAATCCTTCTTCAGCGTTTTATAGATCATGTCCCTCCCTTGGTAGAGCCCATTCTTACTCCTACTATAGTTGATCCCATTATTTCTTCCAATATAATTGTGCCTATTCCTACTTCCATTATTGATGATTTATCCCTACTTTTGATCCTATTACTCCTTATATTGAGCCTAGTCCCATTCCTTCCCCACCACCACTTTCCCTTGATGATGGTTTGCTTATTTTACCTCAAATGGCTCTTTTGCCCACCAAATGGGCCAATGAGCCTTCCCAAGCTCCTTTCACTCCTATTACACCTCCTCATCCTATGAGTACTTATACTAAGTCTACTCAAAATCATATCTATTACTTCCATAGAATAGATAATCATTCATCCACCCATTATCATAACCTATGATAATATATTGATACTTTGTGTTATTCTTCCCCTTAGTCATCAGACAATTCCATGCCTCCCTTAAAGGTACTTCCTAAATATATTCCTAAGTATGGTGAGGTATAGTGTTTGTGGTACCAATGTGGCACCCATCATATCCTTTAGTAACACATTAAGGATCACCTTATCACTATTTCTAGACCTACCATTCCTCCCATAGGTCTTTCCCAAAAGAAGGATCCTCTTTCTTCTCCCATGATTCCACCTTACATGGTTTTGTCCCCTCCTATGGTCCCTTCATCACCTTTTTTTCCTCCACCCATGATTCCTTCACCCATATATCTTCCTTCACCTATGGATCCTTTTCCATTGATGATTCTTGCATCTCTCATAGAGCCCATTCGTATGCATTCCCCCAACATCTCTTTCTTGATTTCTCTCCTCAATATGTTCCATCCAACATTCCTAATTTTTTTGTGGAGGAAATTAAATGAGAATTATTTTCCCAGTTTTCATTGAAGATAGACGAGACATTAGCAGTAATTCATATTCATCTTCATAGAGATCTATCTAATGTTTTAGATAATGTGTGTGGGCATATTTATTAGTATTTATGGGCATATTTATTAGTATTTATGAACACATACATGATACTTTTATATTTTCATTTTAGATTGGACTTGTGGTCTAATCTTATCTTTATCTATCTATTATATCATTTGACACTGAGTCAAATTCTTATTTATCTTACATGGGGACTTTATTTTTGCACTCTAGATTACTTATACTATCATTTATGTTCACATATGGATGTATTTCTTTATCATTGCTTTCTTTTTCCTTCTTACAATTTTTTTTATACAAATTCCCTTCTTGTGTATTTATGATTGTTTGCTTTCTTATCTCTCTTTTACACAGCTAATTATCATTATGTCTTGGTTATATAAACCTAGTTCCCTTAACTCATTTCCTATTACCATGTGATCAATCAGCAAATAATTCATCTCATTATACACTCTTTACACTAGTACACTTTGGATCTCCTTTTCCCTTCCATTCTTATTATTTAAAATAAATCATATACATGGTTGAGACTTGAGATAACATGTTGGTTCATTGTTAAGCCTAAGTGTCATAGTTGGTCTTGTCTTTGGTTACTTGGCTTACTTTATCCTCAGCCTATAGCTCATTCATGTATATCACTCTATCTTTCATGATTGGTCATTCTAAGTCTATATGGAGGAGGAATCATAAAATCCTTCATAAAAAAATTAAAAGCCAAATCATTTAAAATAAAAGGTAATTATACAAAAGGCAAAATTATTTAAAATTCTTAAAAGTTAAATCACACTAAAATACATGATTCAAAGCACATCTCTTTCTTCTCATTGAATCTCAAACTCTATAGTTGTCCTCATGATAAAGCTAAGGTCCTTTGGGGTATGGTTGGCTAGTAGATTAGAAAAGGATAATTAAAAAATCTTTTAATGCTACCTATTTTCTCATGTAAGTACCCAATATTTATAGTAGACTGACGACTCTATAAGGGGTCTTGAAGAATGGGAAACATATTGTGGTAAGGTAGGTCCATTTTAATTTTTTTGTACCAATCTACCTTCATGATTTGATCTTAGTATCATGTTTATCATTATACAAAGTTTTGTGTCTATAATGAACATCTTTCCTTTGTACATTGATGGTCACTATTCACTTAGTGTCTTCTCATGTCCTTAGTATGCCTCCCATCTCCTAAGGTCCTCTCATAATATGCCTAAATTATGATTATTAAACTCCATTTTTAACTCCCTATATTCCTCATATTTCCACTTGAGAAATATTGATTTGTTCACTGATCACTCCCCTTGGGATTTCATTTGTGAGTTGCATTATAAAACCATGGATAGGACCTGACCATCCTCACAAATTACCATAATTTTTACATTCATATTACCCACATATTTTGTTACCCAATTTTGCCATTTATTCCACCTCATTTGTGTTCTCTTTATGAGTTGAAGTGTAAGACCATAGATATGACCTGGCCCTCCTCACAAAATTTTTCAATAATACAAGTCATAATCTAAAATTACATGTGTCAAATATGAGATAAGATGTGATTGATCAGGAAGTTACACATCATTGACATTCTTATCATCTTGATTTATTATGTTTAATGCTTAATTTCTCTTTCACTTTTATATTCTTATTTTTTGATTGCATGTAAGAATACCAACATTTATTGAATTTTTCATACTTTCCAGCTTGAACTAGTGTGATAAATTTAATACTAATTTTTGTCATTTTTTTCTCTTATACTTCCCAATGTGATTTAGTATGATTGAATTACTTAATTGATTTATTTTTATACCATTTTTTCTTTTACGTGATTTCCATTTTATTACATTATTTTCATACTTCCCAACATGATTGAGTGTGATTTTACTTGTTTTAAATTGGTTAAATTTCTTTTTTTTTGGTTTTAGAATTAAATTTATTTTTACCATATTGTTTATCACCCCTTTGGTTCCTTATACTTAGTCATTTTTCTTGTTATTACACATTTATCAACTTGAAATAGTGTGTAGTACATTTTTTATTAATTATATTTTACCAAGTCTTTTTTGCCTATTTCTTTTTAACCATGCATGTGTTCTATATAATGCTAGAAAAGAAACCACGCCTCATATATTTCCTATAGATATAAAACAATGGATAAATATATTTTTTAGAAAGAAATATATTCAAAGAATCAACAACCACAACCATAATGATCACATATACAATTAATAATCATGATTTTTTAATGTAATATATATGATCCTATACAATGATGTAGCTATAGGACTAGGCCACATCTTGCCTATCTCATGGCCTTACCACACTACCTATAGATGCCTTTATCTAAACCCTCCACATATAATTCTATAAAGAGACTATCTGAGATCTCAATCTTGACACTTGTCCCTGTATATGAGCTACATGAGCTTGTACTTGTGCCAACTAGGCTAGATTAGCTAGATGTGTTTCTCTCTCCTACTCATGTACCTATTTCATATGAGTTAGGGTCACTGTATGTGCCACTCTCTCCTTCTCCTAGACCTATGTCATATGGGTCAAAGTTGCTACCTATATCACTCTATCTTGGGGATGTACTTATGTAATCTATGTCACTATAGCCAGATGTTCAACTCTATTCTTAGTCAAGGCCTACTATGCTCATGTCTTTCCTAAACCCATATTTTTTGGTATATGCATCCCTTCTTTGTATGCTCATATCTACCTCATTTCCTCTCTAACTAGTCTAAATGAGCTCACCTAAGCTAGGGAAGACGGTAACCTAGGGTGCTCTAGTCTAACGGGTTCATATGACATCAATGCCTCATCTAAGACATCATAGTGTGCTCCCCTCACTAGGGACCCCCATTTTATCTCCTCATCCTCTGCTATACCTACAAAAATTAAACCAAATAGATATTAGATCATTGATATATCTCAAAATATATCTATCTCTAGTATATTTCAAATAAAACTTAAGTAACATTTTAATCATCTTTTATTACATGTCTATGTGTTGACCAATACTATCTCACCATTCACACAACCATCAAGCATAGTCTCCCTATCTATGTATCCTTTGAGAACCTCTTATATTGGTCACCTCTTAAAAATAAATCTTGTAGTCATATCTTGAATCTATCATAGCATATGCCTGAGTGGCCTCTCTATAGTCCAAATCTACTCTAGCCCACCTACTGGGTCCTCTAATACATCCATGGTATTTTCCAAATTTCAACCTACTAGGTCAATTGGGTTGACCTAGTTGTTTTTCCCTACCAACTACTTGCATTCTTAAAAAAAGTGCCTTCTGGTAGTTCTTTTTCCAAACTCTTCAAACCCATTTTCCTAAATGGTTTTTCTACACTTAAAACATAATTTTATTTAATTTGTATGTTTATATATGCTTTAAAACACAAATTTATACAAATACACTTGAAATACTAAAATATTCAAAAAATAGCTTAAGATTTTCAGTTGTCTACCTATTCTACACCTGTTGTTGCCTTTAAGGGTCTCTCTCGCCTAGTCTATCATCTCCTTACCATCTTAGCTCATTTGGTCTCTCAGTGATTTTTTCCCCTCTTTCACAAGTCAAAACTAACAAATGAATTCCCTTTGACTCTATTTAAAATCATTTTTAATAAATTTAAAGCTTCTAATTATTTTCTAGTAGATTCTTTGCTTTGCCTCTATCTTTGTTTTTACTCATCCATTTTTTGAATCATAAAATATTATAGATTCATGATGATGTAGAGAATATTTTCCACTATCATATGCCTATCTTCCAAAAAATTTGATTTTTGGCTATTTTTTGCACAAGCTTCTACAGGTTCACCTAGTATTCTTCACATTAGATGCATTCACTTATATTTCAATTTATTTATTTATCTACAACACTAAGGTAAGTTAAGTTATGTGTTTTTTAATTCTATCCTTTCCTTTATCTTATTTATTGTTTATTCTACTTTACTTAGCATCAACATTATGTGTTATCATGTTTTATTTTTGAAGTATCATCTTGTGTTGCACTCACATGATACATGATGAGATTTGAGTGGGGCGTATGTATACACATAAGATTTTTAAACATTTATCACTTAATGACACTTTTTATCTTATAAAAACTCATCAAATCTCAATCTCTCTAAGTGCATCGATAAAGGGGTGGGAAAACCATTAGTGCTTTGTAAGACTGTTATTCTTTTTTACACTTGTTATCTACACACTTATCTTCTAAAACTATTAACCCTGAGCTTATTTTTCTCTATTGTACCCATTCCAAGAATTTTATATGTTTTATCCTCATTTTTCTCACCTAAATCCCATTTCATCAATCAACTTTACTAGATCAACCTTGTATAGTGTTAACATATTTTCCCCTTAGGATCTAGTTGACCTTTGGCCAACCTAGCTCATGACCTAGTGAATTATTAACCAAAAATGTGTTAGGTCAACTGGTTCAACCCTATCGACCAGGATTTTTGAAAGGATTTGGGGTCAATTATACCCATAAATATAAGTTCATTTCCATCATTTTATAGGAAGTAAGAATGAGTGAACATCTACTTATTGACCATTCTATTTGAGAGGTAAAGCTTAGGGTTCCATACTTTCTTTGGAGATAAAAATCTTGTCTTGTGGATAAGTCTTTTAGATACATTGATAGGTTGTGTAACCTAGATTTAATTTGTATTTATCATCTTTACATACCATATCAACTTCTTATGAAGCACCTTGGCCAAGGGAGAGATTGAGGCTTGGCAGGTTCATCTTCAAAGGTAAGTATTCTAAACTTTATTTCTCCTTTGTAAGAGTAGATAGTGTTAGAGTTACAATCACTAATAGGAGGGTGAATTAGTGATGCTAGATAAAATAATTCAATTCCTAACTCTTAAACATTTAACATACATCAATTTTTACTAAACAACATAAACATGAAAACACATACATCTAAAACATACATAAAAACATACATCACATGCACACATCATATATGTGGAAAACCCTCTTAAGTGATAAAATCCATTAAACCCTACAAGATAGACTAAAATATTATAATAACAAGATCCAATATTTAAACTACCACCCACTAATTAAGTAACACCCATCCCTTAGTTTAGTGAGACATCAATTCCATAAGGAGCTACTACCCATGTCTATTTGAGCACCCATTATAACTAGAATTTTATCAAGCTTTAACTTACAATAAGGGACCAAACCCTAGGAGACTAGGAACCCACTCAAATACCTGAATATATCACCTTAAACACTTATTTCCACTCTTAAAATGATAATAATCACCTTTGTTTTCACTCTTCTCTCTCAAACTACCTCTAGGGATGACTTGCTCAAACTATCTCTTCTAGGCTCATTAGGTCCAATGACCTATGTGTTCTCTTACATAAACTTGATTAGACAAAAATGATTGATCCAATTCACTCTTTGATAGTCCTCACTAACATGTACCTTCTCTTTCAAATTTTTCCTCCCTCACTTGAATCCACACATATATATAACTAGCACAATTAGTCCAATTAGACCTTGTACTTATACTACTCTCTTCCTTTAACCCATCTTGATCTACAAAGATGATTTACAAATTTGAACCATACTTAACATAGCTCCATACACACTTTACATGTGACAACCACACTCTTTATATGTGGATCATTACCTTATTAGCCCCAAACCATCATTAGGTCTTGATGAGACCTAAAACAATTAGGCCTTCATACTCACATGTTATATGTGAGACTACTTGGACCACCTTCATCATTTAACAATGCTTTGAAAACATAAAACATATTTCCAACATCCCCTTTGTTACTCTTGTTATCACTCTGGAGTGTACCCTACTAAAATATGTGTAAAACACACCCTCTCTCTAACTGATATAATGGGAACTTCTCAGAGTGTGGGTGACTCTATACTGAGAAGAACCTCCATAGAGGGATAATTTTTTTAATATTTATCTATTAAAATTAAACTATTTTGATTTTTTGGGATGAAAAGAGAAAAGAAAATTGAAATAAAAAATCCTATCTAAAGGGGTGATGCACCTAAATGATTGGTATTCTCTACATTTTTTTTTAAACTGATTAAGGCACACAGATGAATCAAAATAAATTCTTCAGTAAATTCTAAACATAAGTGTTTCAAAAGAAGACTTAAAAGAAGCTTGCAAAGCAAATTATATTTCTAGCTCTTCAAATGACCTGTAGAAGATGAGATTTTTATAATAGATGAAAGGATCTAAAAAAGGGGGATATAGATCTCAATTATATGCTGGTAAAAAATCAAAAAATACAATCTATTCTATTTAAAAAAACTCATATGCAAAATATTTCCTTTATTGATAAATGATGTCAATAACAATTTCTATTATGTTTTAGGAATTTTTAAAAAATAGCTTCCAAAAGCTAATATATAAGTCTAGAACCTTAACTAAAGTCAAATTCATGTAAAAAAAAGAAGGATTAGTCTTCTTTGAGTTAAAATAAGACTAAAATATTTTTACAATATTAAATAAAGACTTTAAAATCTTTCAATTTTTCAAAAATTGCATGTTCTTCATTTTTGGCATAGAATTGAGAAGTGATGGGCCCATGTTGACTTGTCAACTTGAGCTCAACTTGCATGAATTAAAACTTGTGGATTAACTTGAAACTGATATATCTAATTAAAATATATATATTCCATATGGTAACTCCAAAATTAATTCATTTGATAGATTTTTAATGTCATTAATTACCTGTTTGATTGACTAATTAAAACTATTATGCCAATTAGACCTAATAGCCTATCGAATTTGGACTCCATTAAAACTACAATAAAATGCCATGAAACTTAAAAAAATAATTAAATAGACTTGTAAAAAAAAAATTCATCATAATATATTTTATTTTGATGAAAAAATACTCATCATTCAGTCAATAGAGTTGACTAGGCCTATTTTGCTCTATTTTCCTACAAATTAGCCACTTTAATTGAGCTTTTTGGGACACTTCTAGGATGATTTATAACTAAATTAAAATTTTATGATGCATAAAAAGTATTATGATTTATCTCCATTGATTAGATTCTATTAAATTGCCTTGTACTTCATTTTACACACTTTTTTCCACAAAAAATGTGATTTCTACCCTCATCCATACATCTTCATGCATAAAATTAACATTTATAGAATCCTCTCTAAATTTTATTAACATTTAAAAAAAAAAAATAGTTTTATCCAAGATTATTTTATAGTAATAAAATCAATATTTTTCAAAACTAGTTTTTTGAGTGTTTAGATGGGCTTTGAAGCTAAATTTTCTAAATGATGGTTCATGAAGTACATAGATTTAATCCAAAAAAATTTACAATGTATATAAAATTTATCTTCCCAACATCCTTGAAAATATTGAGTTCTCATTTTAAACATATAAAAATTTACCATATGGAGAAATCTACCTATAAGGTTTTGAATGTATTCTGAGCTGCCTACACTCTTAATGATTGTTCATAAATCAAAACAACTCAAATAGTCTCAATTTTTCATTACTCATAATTAAATAATATTAATAAAACATACTAATATTTTTCATTCAAACTCCACACGTGGTGAAAGATATGAACATCTGAATAGGAGGTTAGGAAGGGTGTCTAGAACTGAAAAAATAAAAATTTCACCAAAATGAAAATAACTCTTCACATTATTCTCAATTTTTGAAAAAATTATCATTGGATCTTTACCATGCTATCAAAATACTTTTAAATCACATTTTTATTGAAAAGTTTAAAAAGTTATTTTTAGCCTTTATGCTTGTTTGCTTACAAAAGCCTGTATGAGCATGATTTGCTTAAAATTTAGAGTTTTGACACTATTTAAATGTATTATTATAATTCAAAAAATATCATCCCATTATTTTCAAACTTTTACCTAGACTTAGAAAACATAATGGCACTCTAGAATGATGTCTACTCTAATGGTGATCTCCAATGGATATGCTAAGGACTATTACAAAAAATGAAGTATCTCCACTTATCCAATGACCATAAAACTTTTATAAGGTTCTCCAAATCATGATTATATTGTGTACAAAATTTGAGGTCTTGAAACCACCTGTAGCTCCTATAAAGTTTAATTTTCTCTAAAAATTGATCCATGTGCATGGATTATTTGCATATTTGAATTTGACAGTGTTTTTTTGAAATGATAATGACCCATTTACAATCTATTTTTGATATAAAAAAATAAGACATAATTCTTTGTTTTGACTAACTTTAAAGGGATATTGGCAAGATTTAGAAAAGTTTTAAATGATAGAGGTAGTAACTTGACCTTGACAGATCAAATTAATAATAATTTTGATGACTTTCAATGGTTGAATAGCCTACTGATCAAATAAATCATAAAATCTGACAAGGATAGACTTGGATATATACTAAATATTAGAAGATTTTTATGGACAAAGGCACAAACAAGACAACAAACATGTATAGATGTGCACTTAGAGGAAAGGATAACAACAACAACATGAAAAGGAAAAAATAACTACTGAAAGCATGTGAAAATATGAATTTATAAGAATGAAATACAAGGAGTCTATTAATTACAAATTAACCTCCATTTTTATGGCCTTTCTGGATCAAATAAAAAGCTATTTGATGCACTATGGACCTTTGAAACGTATTTGCTTCCTTCTGATAGCTCTCTTCTGCAAATGAGATCACTATATGTTGATATGTTCTAGATGATGAATCTAGGCCTCCAAATTTTATTCTTAGGTATATGGATTGAATATATAGATCTAATATCTAATCATCCTCCTCCCATATTTTTTTTTGTTTCATCAAAATTGTTATCTCTACCTCATTCATAGGTTGATAATGATTTGACACATTCCCATTCAATGATTGTATTGGCAATTCAGCTAGTATACCTAAATTGATGTCTTCATTTGACTCTATTTAGAGTGGTACTTTTTTAAAATATTTAGATCCTTGATAAGCATCCAAACATGTTTTTAATATGACTTTAATTTCCTCCTGATGAATAATTGTAATAATACTCTTTACAAGACATTCATCAATCTCCTCTTGGGGTGGAGATAGACCATTAAATTTTGTATAAAAACTCTCCAAGTCATCTCAAAAGGCTTATTCATCATGATCAATGGAAAAGACATGAAATTCATTAGTATTATTACCATTTGAAACATTTTTATCATATATTTCTACCTTTTGAATGAAGTCAAATGAAATTTTTTGATCTTTTGCACTTGTCTCATCTTTATCAAGAATATTCTCCATCTCAGTAATGGCTCTATGTGAGTTGTCGTCATGGTTTCCTTTTGAAAAAATATTTGTTTGTAATTCATCTATCTCAGCTACTACAAACTCTTCAAAATCCTCTTGTAAGTCATCTTCTTGTTCATCATGGAAAATTGAATCATTTTTGTCCTTGCCAAGTGGTGTCCCAACTATGATTTCTTCTTCTTGATCACTAAAATTATCATCATTCTCTATCTCTTTAGCTTCATCTTCTTCACTTGCCTCACAAAGAAGAGTTTCTTGTTTTAAGAGTGGCATGGTATACCAGTATAAATATTCAATAAGATGCAAAAGATCTACAAAAATAACCATGGATACCTGATTTTGCTCATGAGGCTACTCTTCTTAGATCACCTTCACCTCTTCTCTTTACAATTTTTCTTGAATAAATTTCCATGAAGGAAAAAATTTAGTCTTTTTAGTAGGAAGGGATGAAGGTTTAAAGACCTCTTACTTGAATTCAACATCATGAATGATGCTTGATTGTTTCTCTTTCTTGCTTAACTCTATGATTTGGTTCTAAGATCGGAAAGATAAAGGCTCTTTTTAACTTTTTGATTTTAGTTCTCCTCCTTTTTCCTTATCTTTAGCTCCAACTCTCTGATCTATTTATCAATATTCTCCTAAAATATTTTTTCTTTAAAGTGGTCAGTGATCTCAACAACAGGCTGTGCCATAACAATCTCCTCATTTCTTTGATAGTTCTCTTGGATTGATCTCCAAGAAGGGAAGGTATAATAAATATATAAAGAACTTGGAAAACTCAAAGGGGCTCTTAAAATGGTCTCTTGAGGAGGAATTGATGGCATATAAGAAGTTTGAGGTTGGACCTATTATCCCTTAATGCCTTATAGTTTGTCCTTGATACTTTAAATGTGACCACCTGCATCCATCATCTCACCAGTGAGATGGTTCCAGTTAGCTCTCTTAATAGGTTTCCATTGATTTTTTATTGTTGTAAAGACTCTCTCACATAATGTATCTAGTGAATAGGGGTATCTTGGCCATAATAGCTCTATAAGTATAGCTCTAATGCATGATTTTCAAGGATCACTAAAATTTGCTTAAATACTGATATGGATTGGGTAGATGCAAAATGGCCATGATTAGGTTGGATAAATGGGTAGGATGGCTCATGATAATAATATTAAATGTTAGTATTATGATAGAATGGTTGTTCATATGGAGGATCAAGGTAGTGCTCTTGTATATATGTTTGATATAGGTCCTCAAACTCCTGGTGAGGATTATAGTGTGGTTGGTCATATTGATCATAGCGAGGATTATATGGATCCATACTAAAACAAGTCATGTGAGACCATTAGTAAGCCAAATATGAAAATTAATCAATATTGAAAATATACCTAATATTTAAAACTAGCTTTGAGTGCCTAAAAGTTGCACTAATCTTTTGAATGCCACTAAAGGCTATTATATAAAATGATGTCCCATTGAGCATGTCAAAAGTTGTTATCACTCTAGAGTGCATCCTACTTGAAGATATGTAAAACACACCCTCTCTCTATCTAATACAATAGGAAATTTTTCAGATTATGAGGGACTCTATACTGAGAAGAACCTCTAGAGAGGGATGGTTCTCTTAAGATTTATATATTTAAACTAAACTATTTTGATTTTTTGGGATGAAAAGGGAGAAGGAAACTGAAAAGAAAAATTATATCTAATGGGGTGATGCACTTGAATGATTGGTATTCTTTGAAAGCTTTTTTAAAACTGATTAAGTCACACATATGAATCAAAATAAATTATTTAGTAAATCCTAAACATAAGTTTTTCAAAAGAAGGCTTGAAAGAAGTTTGTAAAGCAAATTATATTCCTAGATCTTCAAATGACCTGTAGAAGATGAGATTTTTACAGTAGGTGAGGAAATGACATAAAAAAATGGGATATAGATCTCACTTATATGCTGATACACAATCAAAAAATACACTCTATTCTTTTTTTAAAAACTCATATGCAAAAGATTTCCTTTATTGACAAATGATGCCAATTATAATTTTTATTTTGCTTTAAGAATTTTTTAAAAATAGCTTCCAAAAGCCAATATATAAGTCTAAAATATTAACTAAATCCAACGTCACATAGAAAATATAACGATTAGTCTTATTTTATTTAAAATAAGATTAAAATTCTTTTACAATATTAAATAAAGGCTTTAAAATATTCTAATTCTTCAAAAATTACATGTTCTTCATTTCTAGCATAGAATTGAGAAGTGGTGGGCCCATGTTTACTTGTCAAATTGAGCTCAACTTACATGAATTAAAACTTTTGTAATGACTTAATAATGATATATACACTTAACAAACATATATTCCACGTGGTAACTTTAAAATTAATTAATTTGATAGATTTTCAATGTCATTCTATACCTGTTTAATTGGCCAATTAAGCCTATTAGGTCAATTAGGCCTAATATCCTATCTTATGGCATTTTGACTCCATTAAACCTTAAACAAGATGCCATGAAACCTTAAAAAATAATTAAATAGACCTAGAAAAACTTTTCTCATCATAATATATTTGATTTTGATGAGAAAATACTTGTCATTCAGTCAACAAGGTTGACTAAGCCTATTTTGCTCCATTTTCTATTTTGATTGAGCTGGATGGGACACTTTTGGGATGATTTAGACCAAATTAAAATTTTAAGATTAAAAACAAGTATAAGGCTTTTATCTCCATTGATTATATTTTGTTAAATTACCTTGTACTTCATTTTACACACTTTTTTTCACAAAACACATGATTTCTAACCTCATCCATATATCTCCATGCATAAAATTGGCATTTATGTAATCCTCTTTGAGTTTACTTTACATTTAAATTTTTTCTAGGTTGATTCAAGATGATTTTATATTAATAAAATCAATATTTTTCAAAATTGATTTTTTGAGGGTTTAGGTGGGCTTTGAAGCTGAATTTTTAAAATGATGGTTCATAAAGTACAGACCTCTAAATCTCAACAAAATTCCATTGATGTGTATAACATTTAACCTCCCAACATATATAAAAATATTGGGTTCCCATTCAAAATATATAAAATGTTACCATGTGAAAAAATCTACCTATGGGGTTTTGACTGTATTATGAGCTACCTACACTCAATGATTATTCATTAAGAAAAACCACACAAAAGGTCTCAATTTTTCATGAATTATAAGTACATAGTATTATCAAAACATATTAAGAGTGTTTATCCAAACTCCACATGTGGTGAAATATATGAGCATCTGAATAGGAGGTTAGGAAGGGTGTCTAGAAATGAAAAAAATTCACCAAAATAAAAATAATTCTTCACATTATTTCCAATGACTAAAAAATTATCATGGGGTCTATACCATACTATTAAAACACTCTGAAAGTAAATTTTTCTTGAAAAGTTAAAAAACCTCTTTTGGCCTTTATGCCTGTTTGTTTGTAAAAGCTTGTATGATCATGGTTTTCTTAAAATTTAGAGTTCTGACACTCTTTAAAGGTCTGATTATGATATAAAAAATATCATTCCATGCTTGTAAAACTTTTACCTAGACTTAGAAAACTCTGTGGCACTCCAGAACAATGCCTACTCTAATGGTGATCTCCAATGGACATGCTAAGGAATGTTATAAAATAGTATCTCTACTTATCTAATGGCCATGAAATTTTTTCAAAAGGTTCTCCAACTCATGATGACCTTGTGCACAAAATTTGAGGTCTTGAAACCAACTAAAACTCCCAAAAATTTTAATTTTCTCTCAAAATTGATCTTTGTTCATGGATTATCTGCATATTTAAACTTGAAAATGTTCTTTTGAAATGATAATAACCCATTTACAATCTATTTTTGACATTTTTGATAAAAATTAATGGTTTTTAGGCCATAATTCTTTGATTTGACCAACTTTAAAGGGATATTGGTGAGATTTAGAAAAAAAATTAATGATATGGGTAGTAATTTGACCTTGATAAGTCAGATTAATAACAACTCCCATATGGATCCATGCCACCTAGAATATGAATTCTACACTTGAACCTATCAATTAGGTCTATTTTCTCTTTAGGCCTTCATATATAGAAAACATTGTCTCAAACTTATGAAGCAAACACTCAAGTCTTTCACATATCCATATGATTATATAATATGTATTAACTCTTCTAGACCTCTATTACACCTTCATGTTTGTAAGACATTCCAACACAAGATCTAAGCACTCAAATCAATTTTCTCAAAAAGACCACTTAGAATGGTCATATATAATCAAAATATAGTCGAGTTATTTTGATTCTCCATAACTGATCAAGGGAAAACTATGGCGAAAAATTCCTTTTCATAATCCTTAGAGACTTACATAACATCTTCATGTTCATTTTAATCTTCAATTCTGCTCAAAAATATTCCAACACACTTCTGTAAAGTGGTCACTCAATCTGTCAGTGTATTTAATAAACATAGTCAACTTCTAAACTTTTTTTCACACTAAATATGGATTGGTCAAACCTAAAAAATCCACATAAATGTTCTTAATTGAGTCTAAAATAGTCTCCAATACTTAGTTCATCTTGAAACATCAAGACACTATAAAGATCAACTTAATTATCCTTCTCAGGTCACTTATAGAACATGATCAAATACATAGTCAACTTTGGAGTTTAATCTATTTGACTATATAGATATTAAAACCTTATAACTCATATATATAGATTCATTTTGAATTCCTATTAAACTTTTCTTTTTACATCACCTTCAAATTCATCTTAGGTTAAAAGATATAAACAAAATGCTGAGCACTAGTTTTTCCTTTGTCAAATTCAAATGCCAACGATCATTGTGTAAATGTTAAACATCAGACACTTTGACCTCATCTCATTTTTCTTATAAAATTTGACCAAAATCACACCATTTATATTCTTAGTATTATCTTTATATTTAACTTGCAATGTTCACCATTGATCTTTGATCCACACTCCCATGATTGTGCCACTTGGTAGCTTTATGTACCTTCTGTACACCCTATACCATTCAGTGAATGTGTTTGTGCCACTTGGAAGATCCACATATAATATGAGAATCTTATGACTTATTGACTTAATTTTCACCATTTATTTCTTACTGCATGATCAAATTCTCATCATTGATTTCTATTATTACGAGTACCCGTTCATTGTTGATCTTATGTTAAAGCTTTTGAGATTGTGACACTTATCACCAATGCATGCCATCTTGACTATTTGACTTAATATGCTTTATTGTATCATTATCTAATCAGATTATATTCTCACCATTAGATATATTATTTTATTAAATGATCACTATAGGTATTTTCTTGCAAATTTGGTTAAGTATGGGAACTTAGTGAACTTTTGCCTAGAAGGCTAACTTTGCACCTTAATAACTTTTGTTATGCTCAACCTCATGACATAAAATTTAAAACATATGATATCCTCACATATATTAATATATCCATATATAAATATTCTATTTAAACATTTACATGTGAAAAATATGATGTCATCAATCTTCTCACTCAGTTTTATATGTCAAGATGACTACTTGAACTTAGACATTTAGATCACTATTTTGATGAATTCCATTCACTTTCATAAGAAATCTAAGAAATCAAAACATATCATAGGTCTTTGTAACATACATATATATACATATATATATATATATATACATATATATATATATATATATATATATATATATATCACTATTTTGATGAATTCCATTCACTTTCATAAGAAATCTAAGAAATCAAAACATATCATAGGTCTTTGTAACATATATATATATTATATATATATATATATATATATATATCACTATTTTGATGAATTCCATTCACTTTCATAAGAAATCTAAGAAATCAAAACATATCATAGGTCTTTGTAACATATATATATATATATATATATATATATATATATATATATATATATATATATATATATATATATATATATATATATATATATATATATATATATATATATATATTACTTCATTAATTTAAACACTCTCCAAACCATTAATCTGATCACTTTGTCATTAATGCACTAAAACTACAAGCTCTCTTTGACATCAATGACAACCAAACATCAATGACTATGCTCAACAATATCCCCATTTATTATTGATGAAAAAACCCTCATAATGACTTATTAATTATTTTAACTTCTTCATTCTAATCTTTTTCTCCCTTTGACATTAATGATAAAGGGTCTCTTTCTCAACATGCCAACAAACATTCCTCAACATCATGTATGAATTCAAAAATTATATAATATGCTCGCGATACTTAAAAACTATCAATAATATGAATCAATTTATCCCCCTTTGACATGCACTAATATAAAATTGAACTTATCTAATCTTTGGACTTGATAAACTATTCATAGAGCTTAGAAATCTCCTCCTAACATCAATCTCCATCTCATGTCATCTGATCTTTGACATACACCAATCTAAACTTGGGCTTCTTTGATCCTTGGACCTATCTATCTACATAACTCACAAGCTCCATTTACTTATATATGAATATTCAATACCTTGTCAAAAAATATGACTTGGATTGATCAAGTCATTATATTGATCTTCTTGAATTCATAATATTAGTAGACTTCTTCATATCTCCACCATGATTAGAACATCTCGCATATGCTCCCCCTTACTCCATGCTTCACCATCCTTGATCAGACACTTGAAAACCTCCATTCTCTACCTATAGATGTTTATAACCAACATCTTCATTCTTCACCATTTTACCAATAAGACCATTCTTTGTACTTATTGGCATTTTGATCATTACCTAGAACACACACTTGCCTCCACAAATGAGATATGTCTCCTAAGAAGAATAGGTAGAGACATCTTGATCCATAGTGTCCTAGAACAATATGAAACCAAGAGTTTCCCACAAGTCCTCATATTTCTTAACCTCCTTGGTCATTTGATACTAATAGTTTTTCTTCTTCTTAAGCTTAGGAGAAGCAACATTCTCATCCACTATAATATTCTCATTTTTTAACAATGAATTGAAAATACATGAAGAGAACAAATATTCATGGCATACCTTTTGATCTAAAGAAAGAACCTCATCACTAGGCATTGATAATTAATGTTATTTGCATGAAACATGTTCAACAACAATAATATGTTTACTTAAATTCATACCTACCTTATAATTAATCTCATCTAGCACCTTGTTCTTCTCTTTGAGCTCAAATTGAACTAAATTTTGTGTCTCCTTTTCTATCTAGATATATGACACATTCTCTTGGCATTCCTAAACTTTCTTCATATCTAATTCCTCTTTTGATTTAGTAGGTATTCCACCTTGATCTCATCTCAATTAAATTATTTTTCTTCATCTTCACTTTCTTAGGATTCCATACCAAGGATTGTCATTTCTTAAGCATAATAGTATGTCCATGTTCCTTATGACTTGAGAGCTTGCTTTTACAATATCTTGTAATATGAACAACTTGATGACAACAGAAACAAATAACATCATTCATACCTTCTGCTTGATGAATATTATGAATCTCATCAAATATACTATCTTGTCTCTTAGGTTCATTATGCTCAAGCTTGACTATTTTAGGTTTCCATATTTGGATAGTTTTTTCCCATGAATAATAGGGCATAATCTAGTAATATGTCCAATGTCATGATAATTATAGAAGACTATATTATCCATACCTCTATATGACCATATGCTCTTCCTTCTATAATTTCTTGTCTTATGACCAACCCTATGATAAGCATAAAAATGACCATTAAAATATCTTTCATACCTCATGGCACTTGGCTTTCTTATGGATATTTTCTTATTTATCATGGTTCTTTCATCCTTTTTGTCTTGATTTGAACTCTCTTATTCTTTCTTAGTCTTGTTTAACTTGATGATAAAATTTTCATGTTCATCCTTCAATAAATCTAGCTTGGTCTTCAATTGAATGCTTTCCCCCTCTTTAGCTCTCATACTCAAACTTACAACCTATAACTGGATTCTAAGGACTTGGATAGTCTCTATATCCCTCTTAGCTTCTTTAGCCATGTCATCCTTCAATCTACATTCTTGCTCTTAAATAATCTTTACATAATCAAAATTAGACTTCAACTCATCATGATCACTTTGATTTGAACTCAACTTGGCATTTGTATCTTCTAACTAAGTTTTGAGATGTCTGTATTCTTCCTATTTTGAACTAAAATTAGTCTTTGTAACCCTTAACTGATCCTCAAGATCCTACAGGTTCATCTTATCTTATTTGACTATTTCACTTAATCTCCCAAACTTGGTTTCAAAATGACTTATCATTTCACTATGTTCCATGAATGCCTTGTCTTATCATTGAAGATAATTGACCAATGAACTTAACTCCAAATTTTATTTCTTCAACTGCTTAGCCATATTGTACCTTGGATCACCTTCAAGTGGTTAAACTTTCAATGAAAGTCCTTCTCTAATACCAATTGTTAAAGATAAAATCACTAAGAGGGGGGGTGAATCAATGAAGCTAGATAATATAATTCAATTCTCAACTCTTAAAAATTTAGCATACATCAATCTTGATCAAGTAAAATAAACATGAAAGCACATACATCTAAAGCATACATAAGAGCATACATCACATGAACACATCATATATGTAGGAAACTCTCTTTGGGGATAAATCCTATTGAAATTTAAAATATATACTATGGTCCTATAATAACAAGGTCTAACATTTAGACCATCACCCACTAATCAAGGAATGCACATCCCTTTGTTTAGTGAGACACCAATCCCATAAGGAACTACTGCCCCTGTCTAGCTAAGCACCCACTACAACTAGACCTTTAAAAATATTTACCTTTTAAGGATGAACCAACCTAATAAGAAACAAATCACCCACTTATCTACTTGAATATATAACTTTTAACGCCTATTTATACTCTTCAATTGATGATGATCACCTTTGTTTTCACTCTTCTCTCTCAAACTACTTTTAGGGTTGACTTACTCAAATTACCTCTTCTAGGCTCATTAGGTCCAATGACCTATGTGTTCTCTTACATAAACATTATAAAACAATCATGAATAATCTTCTTTACTTTTTAATGGTTCTTAATGACCTGTACCTTTTCTTTCAAAGGTCCTCTCCTTCACTTGAATCCACACACACACAAGTATCACAATTAGTCCAAATAGACCTTGTACTTATACTACTCTCTTCCTTTAACCCATCTTGGTCAGCCAAGATGATTTACAAATTTGAACCATAATTAACATAGATCCATACACACTTTAACTTTGATAACCACACTCTTCATAGGTTGGTCATTACCTCATTATCCCCAAACCATCATTAGGTCTTGATGAAACCTAAAATAATTAGGCATTCATACGCACACGTTAAATATGAGACTAACTAGACCATATTCATCATTTACCAATGATTCAAACACATAAAATTATTTCCAATATCCAATTTCTTACTACCATATTTTTTAATTCCACCTACAACACCAACTCTACATTCAAACCTATCAATTAGGTCTCTTTGCTCTTTAAGTCTTCATACACAAAAAAAATAGTCTCAAATTTTTGAATCAAATACTCAATTATTTTACATATATAAATTATTATATCATATGGGTGAACTCTTAAATATCATTTTTTCACCTCCGTGTTACTTATACATTCCAACATAGGCTCTAAGAACTCAAATCAACTCTCTCTAAATGACCGTTTAGACTGGTCATATACAATCAAAATATAGTCAAGCTATTTTGACTCTCCATAACTGATCATGGGTAAACCATGAAAATTAATTCCTTATAAAAATATTTATATGATTATATATCATTTATATGCTCATTTTATTTTTTAAGTATATTCATAACTCATCTAACACACCTCTGCAAAGTGGTCACTCAATCTACCAGTACATTCAACAAACATAGTCAAATTTTAAGCCCTTTTTCACACTATATATAGATATAAAACTTAAAAAATACACACAAATTTTCCTCATGGATTATAAAACACTTTAAAATATTTATTTCATCTTTAAATATCAAGATACTATCAAGATCAACTCAATTATCCTTCTTGGGTCACTTGTAGAACATGATCAAACACATAGTCAAATTTGGAGATTAATATATTTGATTATACATACATTCAAACCTTAAAACTCACATATATGGATATTAATTGAATTAATATTTAAATTTTACATTTACATCACCTTCAAATTTTTCTTAGATCAAAATATATAAGCAAAATACTGAGCACTGATTTTTCCTTTGTTAAATTCAAATGCCAACAATCGCTATGTAAATGTTAAACATCAAACACTTTAACCTCATCTCATGATCCATATACAATTTTAAAAAATACACACCATTTATATCTTTTGGAGTATCCTGATATTTACCTTTTGATTCTCACAACTGATCTTCAATTTGAGCTCTTGCAAGTGTGCCACTTGGCAACTCTGTTTGCCTTCTGCACACCATATACCATTCAGTGAATGTGCTTGTGACACTTGGTATCTCCACATGAAATATAATAATCCTTTGAATTATTGACTTAATGTGCACCATTTATTTCTTACTTCATGATCAAACTCTCATTTTTTATTTCTATTTATATGAGCACCCCTCATCATAGATCTTTTGTAAAGCTTCCAAGATTGTGACACTTTTCACCAGTGCATACCATATTGACTATTTGAGTAAATATGATCTATTACATTATCCATTCATATTAAATGCTCATCATTATATCTATGATCTAATTAAATTATCATTGTAATTTTCTTCTTGTAAATTTGGCTAAGTATGGGAACTTAATGAACTTATGCCTGGAAGTCCAATTGTGTACCTTAATGACTTTTGCTATGATCAACCTCATAACCTAAAATTTGAAAAATGTGTTCTCCTCACATAATTTAATATATAAATATATAAATATTCTCTTTAAACCTTCACATGTGTGAGAAATGACATCATCAATCTACTCACTCAACTTTATTTGTCAATATGACTACTTGAGCTTAGACATTCAGATGATTGTTCTAATGAATTTCATTCACTTTCATAAGAACTATAAGCACTCATAACATCCCATAAGGTCTATTAAACATGTAAATATTATCAATATCATCTATCAATTTTTTCATTAAGTCAAACACTCTCTAACCCATTAATTTGATCACTTTGTCATTAATGCACTAGAACCACAAGCTCTCTTTGACATTAATGATAACTAAACATCAATGACTATGCTCAACAAATATATAATTTATTTGAGCTTCTCGTATATGTATTATGATTTTGTATACATTGACATGACTATATTTTTTCTATGCATATTTAGTTTTATTATTTTTAACCTCCACTTTATGTCTCAATCTTTGGTGAGCACTAGATTAGATTTACTTTTTTTGTTATTAGCATAAGTGAAATATCAAAACCTAGGAACCCCCTTAGGTTTATTGGGTGATTGTATTATACTAGAGGATTTATAACCATCCTTATAATATTATATTATGATAAATGATCCCCTAATCAATTCTAGTGGATCCCCATATTGGTCATCCTCATGCTTAACAAATATATTCTCAATCAGAAATGTAGGTATGCTCTATCTTCTACGAGCTAGGATCGATTTATAGACATGATGTATTTATGATTTCATACACATTTATTATGAATTATTTTATTAAATTCCAAACCAAGTTATCCACAAACATAAAGTCCTCAAATTGTTCCTTAACATACTCAAATGATGGTATGTTATGAATATTAATATGATAAAATATTGGGGATGAAGGATGAATTTGGATGAGGTCCTGATAAATTATTTAGATAATCCACTTAAAGGAGATTCCATATTCATTCAATATTTTCCAAGAATTTGATATTTAGTGGAAACTAAGAATAGGTCATATTTGAAGGGAGACACGACTATCCCTTTTGATGCTAGATATAATAAACCTTGTAAGTCTTGAGGGAAAGTAAATGAGGGAGGAATTCCAAACACTATGGAGAATCTTGTCAATTTTGTCAATTATATTGAAGTATTCAATAATTAATTCAATTTGGATGGGAAAATTATTGATTCAATATCTTAGAAGGCAAATTTCATAAATATACTTAAGCACTTAATAACTAAAAATTTATTTACAGAGGGATAAATTGTAAGAAATGGAGGGGTTTTTTTTAGGAGTTTAAAACTAAGAGGGTTGTTGGGTTTTAGTGGTTATGAGAATATTTTGTGTCTAAACCATCCAAATAATACTATGGTAAAGAAATGAAGGAAATGTATCAAATACAAGGAAATTAGGGTTAAATTGAGTCTAGGATAGGATATTCTCATGAACTAGGTCTTGAAGATGGAAAACAAACACCATAATAAGGAGGCTCTTTGGAAGACAAACCTCAAAATATTATTTGGAGCAATGGATTAGTTTAGTTTAGAAGACACTTCTTGGTTACTCACCTAGATCTCATGCTCAAAGAAGGTGCTTATTCCTATCCCTCCAAACTATCCCTCTACATTATCAAAAGAGGGATCTTTGAAACTTGTCAAAAATTGATATCGCCTTAGATCCAAAGAAGGGTTTTTTGAATTTATGGAGGCAAAAATAGTAGGGTAAATAAGTTTTGATGTAGGGAGGGATGATTTTATCAATATCCTAGGGATAAATACCTTTTTTATTCATGAACAATATAAATCCCTAAGATCCATATGTGTAAACATCAAACCATTTTAGGGTCCCTTAGAGTTGGGCAAACCCCACTAAAGGTTAAGAGAAGATTTTGTTATCTATAAATTAGGGGATTATGCAATACCCTAAAAAGGTTTCCCTGAGAATATTTGGGATGATCCACAAACCTGACATTTTATTAAATTAAGAGACGATGGGGGATAACATGAAGTTAATTAGGGACCTTTCCTCATTTTTGAAATATTGGGGCTTCTTGTATGTTGATGTAGAATGGATATCTAGAGGCTTGATCATGTGATGGAAAAAGAGATAATTTAGGATTTTAAATTTTGTTTTATTTATCTCAAGAATAAGTATTGAATGTTTCTCTTTGGAGTTTGGGAAGGCCTAATCTAGTTATTAACACTTATTGACCTTATGAGAATAGGTAATATTTTTAGGAGGACCTATTATCTATTAATTTCATTAATCATGCTAGGTTGATACTAGGTGGAGCCCTAAAATTCACCATAAAAAGCATTGATATTTTAGGGTCTAGTTCAAGAGTTGATACTATATAAGGTTTCTTTAACCACATGTTAGAGTAATTAGGGTTAGTATATTTGGAACATGTATGAAGATAATTTTTATGGATCTATAACTTATCTTGCTTAATGTATTCCAAGCATAGAGAAGGTAATCTTAACAAATAACTCATTGCATATCCATTTATATCAATACATGACCAATTTAGATCCACTAAACCTAATTAAGGGATATCTTACCACACAACAGCAATGGAGAGGCTTCCAAAGCCTCAATGAAAATGGAATTATGAGATAACCCTATCTAGGCCTACAATACATCAAATAAATCTAATCTAGTTCTCACTAAAGTTTATGGCATAAAGGGGGATAGTTAACAATAAATAAAATAAAACATGTAAATATAACTCTACTCAAGTCAATGTAGATGTAAAATAAGAAAGGAGTACAATATTCATCCTACTACTTTGTGCAATATCTAATATACTAAATTCAAGAATAAAATTTAGGAATACTTATCTTTAAATGACCTTGTCATGCCTTAATCTCTCCTTTGGCCAATGGTTTTTTGTAAGAGGTTTTTGTGGATTTGTAATTATCACACTATAGAAATTAGATCTATTCTAAAAGACTCATACTTTACATCCAAAAATGTCCCATGAGACAAGCTTCTTTCCCTCCAAGGTAAAACCCTAAGCAATAACTCCTTCAAAGTAAAAATAGTAGAATTGTAATCTATATCAATGCCAAAATTAATGTTATTATTTATTGGATTGAAATGAAGGGGGTATTATGTCTAATTATTGACCCTAAACCCTCCCAATAATTTAGCTTACAAGGTCATTTGGGTTGATCTTGTTTAGTGAAAATGATAATCACTAGGTCTCAAACTAGGTCAGTGAGGTTGACATAGTTCTATAATGTGAGCTCAATTCCTAACAAGATCAATTAGGACAACATAGTAAGAAAATGGGAAAAAATGGGGTGTATTTTTAGTTAGGGGCTATTTTGGATGGTGAATTTCCTAAGGAGTATATATGTAGGTTTGAATTGCTTATGGAGTTGGACATAAGTAACTTATAGAGGGTTTAGGTAATGATATAGGGACTAACAATATTGTAAAGCACTAAAATTCTACCCACCCCTTTCCCAGGGCATCCTTTAATGCATGCACTTAGAGATATTAGAACTTGATAGATTCTCACAAGAGAGAAAGTGTTAGTAAATGATAAAGTTTTAAAATATTATGTGTATATAGAACTCATTAAATTCCTTCCAACATAGAGAAACAATAGAACAAGATTATAATAAATATCTTAGGTTTATAGGGTAGGAAATAATATTTTTAGATGAGAAGAGAATAATATCATGGGTAGAATCATAGGGTTCATCTGATTATCTCCCAATTTTGTTACAAATTAGGAAAGAGGAAAAAAAACCTCTAAGTCCTTTCAAATTCAATTCTTCCTAGTTAGAGTAAGAGGAATTTAAATAGATGGTTATGAATGAATGAAAAAGTTATGATGAGTTATAAAAAAAATTAACTAGTTGTAAATTTTTAGTAATCTTGAATAAAGCTAAACTGACAACCTATAATTAGGCATATAAGAAATACAAAAATCTAGATCAACACATTTTTGAAGTGGAAAGTCAAATTTCATATTTTTATGACTAGGATGTTGAAGGAACTTCTCTAGTTGAATTTAAATAAAGGTTAAGGTATTTGAAAAAATCTATAAGGAATCTATTGGAAATTAAGGAAGCATAATGGTGTATAAAGAGTAGGGTTATTTGGCTAGCCAAAGGGGATGAAAATACAAAAAAAACCCATCAATTGACAAACCATAGGAAGAATTCCAATACAAATTGTGAAATCCCAAAAGGTGACATAATTACTACAAGGAAGTTCATAGAGATCACCGAGATGTGCTTGGCACATTTGAACAAAATATATAAAGACCTTGAGAGGGAAAGTATAGCATAAATTATAAATCTCAATACCCACTTTCCTAGTTATGTAGCAGAAGAAGCAAATGACTCGTTATGGGAAGAAGTCACAAAGGAGGAATTAAAATTCGTTATGGGATCCTTTCAAAGGATAAAATCCTAAAATCAAATGGTTGGACTATAGAGTTCTTCATTGGTTTTTATGACTTGGTTTAAAATTATATACATAGGGTTGTTGAAGAGTCCAGAATAATTAGGAAAGTTTTAGGAGCTTTTGACTCCATCTTCATATCACTTATTCCAAACAAGGACAGTCCCATATCCAGTTTTCAAAATAAGGACAATCCCATATACTTTAATAAATTTAGGTCAATCTCTTTATGCAATTGTGTTTACAAAATAATTTCAAAGGTCTTAGCCAATAGGGTGAATAAAATCCTCTCATATCCAATATATTATAGATAATTTGGTTTTCTCAATGTAAGGTAGATCCATGAGGTTATAGGTGTGACCCAAGAAGGTTTATATACTATTAAATTGAAAAAGTTTCCAAAAATGGTAGTAAAATTGGACCTCTCAAAGGCATTTGATAGAACAAATTTGCTTTACTTGAGACTAATGTTGATTTATTTTGGTCTCATATTGCAAGGTGTTAACTAGATTCGAGGATGTTTAACATTGGTCTCATTTATTTTGTTAAACAATGGATCAACTTATAGGTTTTTATATGAATAATAAAAGGTTTAGGTATGACTATCATGAAAGTAAGAATATATTAAATTCTTAGAGGGATAAAGGTTGGTAGGACAATAAACCTAACTCATTTATTGTTTGTTGATGATATATTTTTATTCTATGAAAGTTCCGTTAGGGATTCTTTAAGATTAAAATAAATCCTAGAAACTTAAGGTATTGATTCTAGTATGGTGGTCAACATAAAACATTATTCTTTATCATTAAATGGTTTGAGGGAGGCTTAGTAAATATTGTTTTTATAGTTTTTTCTTTCTAAAAGATTGACTTATAATTAGAGTTAAAATACATTGGGTTTTTCTTGAAATTGAATGATTGTAGGATAAAATATTGGAGTTGGTTAATAGAGTACATATTTGGTGTAATAGATGTATTTCTATTGGAGAAAGTTTAACATTAGTAAAATTTGTATCAAAATAAATACCATCTTATTAGAATTCTTTATCTTTCATTCCTTTATGGGTATTAGATAAGATAAGAAGTGAAATGCTTAAAATTTATTTAGATGGGGAAGAAGGAAAAATAGGGCATACCATTATTAGAATGGTAAATCATTGTAAAACCAAAAAAGGAATGTGGTTGGGGCCTAAAAAACATTCACCTTTTTTAACAAAGCATTAGGAACAAGTAACTTCTTGGGATTAATTTCTTAGGGGGGCTTGTGGAAATAGGTATTTTTGTAAAAATATACTGAACCACTTTCTTTGGTTGATTGGAAAATAAATGTTAAAAAACTTACTACCCATGTGTCTATTATCTATAAATCTTTATGTTTGTATTTTAATTTGGTTGGGAATTGATTAGCTTGGAAGGTTTGGGGAAAGTATCAAAATGGGGGTTGATACTTGGGTTGGATATGGGAATTTTTGCAAACTTCCCAATGTTATTATTAAAACTTTTTAGGGTGTTTATATATAGACTCTAGCCCAAGTAGTGGATATAATTACTACAAATAAGTGGTAACAAGGATTGAAGAGTGTTATAGTTTTGAGTTTGGAAGGCAAGAGGTGAATAGTGGAATGATGTTTTAGGGAGTTAAATTCAAATTCACACTAAAATTAGCAAGGAAAATGAGTTAATATGGACCAAAAATCCTATATTGGATTAATATAATACAAAACTAGGGTATATTGGTTTGATTTCATTTGATCAAAAAAGTGGTCCTTCTTCGTGATGTAAATCACTATGGAAAATAAGATACCTAATGAATACAAGGGTATCATGTGGTCAGTGTTGAGGACTGAGGCCCATACCTAGGAGGTTTTCTAATAAAAGACATGAAATGGTCTAATAAGGTGTGTACTATGAAAATAAGATAGTGAAATTATATGTCATTTTATATTTAAATAACCATACATAAGATTCATATGGTCTAAGGTAAAAGGTGTGTAAAATGAGTTAAGATAGACCTCCAACCTAATACCTACTAGATCTGGACTCAAAGAAGGTAAAGTAACTAAAGCCCATTGGATACTTAGTTATATCAGTGCATGACCAATTGGATCTTCTAAAACTAGATAGAGGAGTAATTATCACACAACATCAATGTAGAGGATTAAAAAGACTTTAGGAAATCAATATAATACAATAACCCTAAAGAGGTATCTTAACAATAATGAAATTAATCTAATCTAATGCTACCAAATCTTTCAACACAAATAATGGGGGTGATTAAAACACAACAAAAATGGATAAGTAACCATGGTATGAAAATAAAGGCGGAGGTTACCTAGGCTAGAAAATATCATGTTTAGATAACCTTATATCAACACTAAGTGTAAGTGTAGAGGAAATCCATATGAGAAGTTATACATTCAAAACTATTGGTTATGCAATATATATCTACTAAATGAAATATCTAAGGTTAAAAATATTTACCTTGAATATAACTTATCGATCCTCCTTCTCTCCCTTAGCCAATGGTGTTTTACAAGAGGTTATTGTGGTTTTAAGGATCACAATGGTTAAAATCAACTCAAAACTAAAAGACTTCAATTTGCATCCAAGACTCCATAAGATAAGTTATTTCCCTCTAAGATAATATCTAAGAAATGTCTTTTCCCAAATGTAGAATAAAAGAATAATTACAATTAATAATAGTGAGAAAGTGAATGTTCCTCCCTATTGGATTGAAATGAGCCTTGTATTTATAGTGGTGAGTTAAGCCTAAACCCTTCTAGAATTTTACCTGATAATATTGGCCTACCTCAACATAGTTTAAGAGTTTTTTTAACTCTCAAATTAGGTTGGCTTGGGTTGATCTAGTTGTGAAATGTACACCATAAACTTTGGAACTACATCAACCCTAGCCAACCTAGTTTGATTTTTCATGGGAAGCAGAAAAACTACATTAACTTAGGCTGATATATTCAAAAAAGATAGTATTGGCTTAGTTAGGGGCTATTTATGAGTAATATTTATTTAGGGATCAAGTGGGATTTTTTAGTGGATATAGGCATGATAGATTTATAAAACTATTTTGTGAAGCACCAATGGTTTGCCCACCCCTTTTTCAATGCACTCTTTAAGGTGTGCACTCAGAAAGATTGAAACTTGACATGTTGGTGTAATAGAGAAAACATCAATAAATAATAATGTTTTAAAAATATTGTAAGTATACATATGTACTACTCAAATCTCATCATGTATCACTAGAGTATAACACGGGATGGTGATTTGAGACAGAACATAAAAACATATTACTTAAGCTAAAAATTATAGTTTAAAGTAAAAAATAAATGAAATAACTAAAAGTAACATGTGCATACCTTGATTTATCTCTAATTTTCAATGGTCTCATGATGTAGTTATAGCCTTGATCATAGATGGTGTAATCATTGCTTTAGATAAATGCTAGGGATATAAGTCTAGAGAGAAAAATAAATAATAGTAGAAGAAACAAAGTGAATGAAGAATTTAATGACAATTTTTAAGTACTTAAAATTTTTGGTAAGCTTGGAAGACAAAGGCTAGGTTGGAAATAAAATTCTAAGTTAAATGATGAAAAAGAAGGAAAATCAAGTAACCAAAAATCCAAGGCTACTAAATGATCGAAAGACCTAGACACATATCCAAAGTAAGAAAAGTAAAAATCCATAACAAACCAAGGAATCATGAGATGAAATAATGTAATCAACATCCATGTAAGATAAGTAACAATGCATACGCAAATAATATGTAAAAACCAAAAATGTAAACAATATCAATGAAAGAGAAGTAATAATCCATACTCAATCAATGATCAAAAAAGAGAATGTAATTAAATAAATAGGATGAAATGGCCCACAAAAAGGTGAAAAATAAAATTCAAGGTCCCAAACATAACTAAGGGGTATACAATAAGGATAAGACAATAACTAAGAAAGCATCTTTAAATAACTTGAAAATACAACTTCTATTCAAATGATAAATAAACTAAAATTGTTATATTTTGATCATGTCAAAAAGAGATGGAGAATGGGAAGTTAATAAAATTGGGAAAAGATTTAGAAAAAACATGTCTATCAAGGGGGGAAATTAAATAGGTGGTGGGGGGAGGGTGGCACCAAAGTGACAACATAATATTTACCAAAGATAAGACACTCTCATCAAGTTGGAAAGACTAAGAAACATTTGACATCAATGTTATTTAGAGAATTCTACCAAACCATGAAAGTGTTGAATAACTAGTGAAGTATAAGTATCATGACATGAAGGTTGGCATGCATGAAAAAATAAAATAGATATACCTTCTAAAAACAAGAACCCTATTCCTCAAGACCCCTTACAAATCCATCAGTATACTATAAATATTGGGTTTTTGTATGAAAAAGTAGGTGGCACTTATGAATGTATATTATTATGAGACCTCATAAACTAGTATACTAGCTTACCACATCCCAATGGACCTTGGTTCTATTTTGAGTCCAACTATGGAGTTTTAGCTTAGACTAGAATAGGAGATGTGTCAAATAAAGATCATGTATTTTGGTGTGATCTAGATGTTATAACTTGTATTTTTTCCTTATGATCATTTCCTTTTGTTCTATGATATGGATTTTTGTATTCTTCCTCCACAAGGATTTGGAAAATAAAGCACAAGTGCTAAAAATGACTATCACAAGAAACCTTACACTTGGTGATTAGAGAAGAGAACTTAAAAACTATGGTGTCTACGAATTATAGACTTACACATTACATAAGTGCAAACTTGAATACAATATTGGTGTTCCTAGAGTGATGTGAATTAATGGGATATTATGAAAATGAGCATAGAATGATGGGGTTTATAAAATTCATAAAAAATGTTTTCATTGAGGATGGTATAATGGTAGGTAGGCATGAATCATTATCATGGGAAATGGTGAATGTGGATGAAGACATGAGAATCTATTGTTAGAGTTTTTACAAAAAAAGAATATGACAAACTTGAAGATACAAATATTTACCATTACCTTAATTTTTGGTGAATACACCTAACTAAAGTTAAAGACAAAATGAATTTGTGATAATTTGTGGGGAAGGTCTGGTCTTATTCAAGGTCTTATAATGCAAATCGTAAACTGAATAATGAAGAGGCATGAATTATTACAAAAATGTGAGAATAACATAACTAATTGTTTTGACAAGATTGAAAAATAAAATGGTGTTTAAAGAGAATAAAAGTATCAAAGGACTGAAATTAAGAACTAGGGATAGTGTAAAGAGATAAACCCAAAGGTTTGAAAATAAATGAAGTTGATGTTATGTTGCATCATATAAATTCTAAGTAAGACCTACAAAACATGTTAGCTCTAGAATTATATACAAAATGACATATTAACATGTAATTAAAGCATACTAGAAGAGAGAAAAAATAAATAATATGTAATTAAGAAAAATATTTCTTCAAACACTGAGCATTTGTCAGTTCTTTGAAGATGTCTTTTGTTACTTTATAATCTGCATGTATTGAGTCCAATAATGTATTTCACTAGGTAAGGACCCCACCATTTTTGGGCATACTTGCCTTATTTATCATTAGTATAATCTAACTTGAGAACTAGGTTGTTAATATTGAAATTATGGAATTTGACCCTTTTTTTTGTTTAGCAATGCAATCTTTATATTGGCAATTATGTTTCAATGCATTCATACATCACTCATCAAGGAAATATAAGGCATGATGACAAGCTTCAAAAATTTATTCATTAGGAATGATGCCATGAATATAAATTCATAAAGAATGTAACTCAAATTCTAGTGATAAGACACTAATGAGAAAGAAGTTGCCCAATGGTAGTATGAATTCTAATGGGCTAATCAAAGTGAGAATCTTGAATAGTCTGCTGAAAAAAATTATTAAGGATTTTATTAGTGGCTTCCACTTGATTGTTACACTGAAGGTGATATGGTGTGGAAAATTTGTGTAATTTTGAATTTTGCACATAGTTATTTCATGTATTTATTTTTTAAGTTCCCACCATTATCAAAAATTATAGTATGAAAAAACCCAAAATGACATATTATTTGATTAAGAATGAATTTATAAATAGTGATACCAGTGTCATTTAAAAAAGGCATAGCTTCAACCCACTTGGTAAAATATTCATTTGCAATAATGATGAAGACATGGACATATTTTAATCTATGTAATTTTTCAATAAGATTTAATCCCCACATATAAAATGGCCAAGGAGACCCCAAGGTTTGAAGTTTAGCTAGAGGAGAATGAATGAGATCATAATGAAGTTGGCAAGGATTACACTTTTTGGTGAATTTAATGGCATCTTTTTCAAGATTAGCCTAGAAGCATCCCATGCATAGGCATTTTTGGGCTATAATATGTCCATTATAGTGACCACCACAAATTCCCCATTATGTTTATTCCATAAGATTAGGAACCTCATCTTAAGTAACACAACGAAGCAAGGTACCTTTAGAATAACAATAATAAAGGATGTCATATCAAAGGCATATTTTTAGGCTTATTTTTTAATTCAAGTCTTTCCACATGAATCAACCTCTATAGGAAAAGTATGTTGCTCGATGAATTTATGATGTGTTTATACAATAGAATTTGGTGAGTAGTGACAAACTCAATGTGTAAAATAAGGGAATCATTCTTGGCCTATAGATTAGATGGTGATTTCTGCATATGAATGATAAATTATGAATCATGGAGTGTTTAATGAGGGTGAAAGAGAGAGACTCATGAATCAATAGAATTAGCTATAGTATTTTTCTCTTTTGGGATTATCTCAATAGTAAGTGATGTGAATTCTTTGGCAAGATTGGTAGCAAGTTGATGATATGAAATAACATTTTCACTTTTGAATTGATAATCATCATTGATTTAATGACATATGAGTTGTGAATATCCTAGGGCATGTAAATATGGGACATGTAAATCAATGGTCACTTTCATCCCTAATATTAGAGTTTCATATTCATCCATGTTATTAGTGACTTTGAATTTTAATTGAAAATCTAGAGGTATGAATTTACCATGAGGGTGAACTAAGACATAACCTACCCTATCTACCTAAAGACATTTGGAACCATAAAAATAAAGTGTCCAAGTTTCTTCATGTAAACCAATTTTAACTTCAAGTAATTCTTCAATGATAATTTTGGATTTAGGTTTTAAAATAGAAATATCAGGGTCTTCCAAGTTTTATGCCTCAAGATCAATGGTAAAATTATGAAAATAGCCTTTAAATGAAACAACCTGATTGAGAGCTTCAATATAAATGATCTCTTCATTAGGAATAATATCCTTAAGGTGATTAGTAGTTGGGATATGTGAGGTAGCAAGGTGATGAACAATCACTTGGAATTTAATTAATTTTTGCATAACAATTCTTAAGTCAATCTTCATTAAGAGAACCATCCATTTTTCAATTCTATCTTCGAGTAAGAAATATTTGCAAAAGAAATGATGGATTGCATTGGAATGTATAATAACATAAGTAGTTTGATAAATCATATAATGTAAAAATTATTTGATGGTGAAATAGATAGTGAAGAAATCACATTTGAATTTTGTGTAAAGTGTTTCATAATCGATTAAAGCTTGGTTGATGTAATATATAGCATATTCTTAGCATATTTCATCTTATTAAGCAATGCTTTACCTAACTAATATGGGGATAGATAAAGTATAAAAGATGAGGGGACAATTATTAGAAGGTGCTTGAAGAGTAAGACGATGAAGTAATGATTCCTTCATGTTATAGAAATATTTTTTACATGTGTCAGTCTATTCAAGAGCAATACCCTTTTTAAGGAGTGAATTAATTGAATAGATATGGTAAGTCATCTCAGGAATAAATCATCAAATTAACCTTAGTTTACTAAGATATGTTCCTATGTCTAAAATGGAATGAGGGATAAACATGTTAATGGTATATTTTATTTTAGCAAGATCCACACAAATCCCTCTAAGGAAGAATAAAAATCCTAAGATATTTCTAGAAGTAACAGTGATAATAATAAGATCCTAAAGATGATTTTAATGATGTTTGTATCCATCAATAAGATCATCCACATAATTTTCATCTATTTTATGAATGAGTTCATGAAAAATATGGGTCATTGCACATTGATAAATAGATCCAACATTTTTGAGATTGAAAGGAATTTTAATATAATAATAAGTCACTCATCCATGGTGAAATCAATTTTATATTGATCTTTGGGAGTGATATGAATCTGATTATAGCCTTAAAAACCATCCATAAGATAAAACATTTCATAATCAGTTATAGAATCAACAATGGCATTGATTGATTCAACATGACGACAAGCTTTTTAAGGATTTTACCCTCAGATAGAGGTAGTAGAAGGTGTGTTTCATAGGTTTAAGGATAGCTATCTTAGAGAATTTGATACGAGAGGTTATAGGGATGTATTTTGAAGGCAAAAAATCCTTCAAATACAAGTGAATAAATATGGAGCCCATGTAGATGTTCTTTGAGATAAACACTATACTCAAAATGAAGAAGAAAGGCTTCTCAAGGATAAACTTACCAAGGTGTTATTTGGATGTTTGCTTATAGATAATAAAATACATAACCTTGGAGGTTAAGTTTAATCTCATCTTATCCCACCATTTTCTTCTTTTAAATTCAAGGGTCAAAAAATTAGTCCTCCCTATTTTTTTCTCATGTCCCTTAAAAGAATTATTTTTTCCTTTCAATCCAATTCCACCAATGACCTCATCCACCAGGGCCTTATATATTTCCTCATCAAGATGGGGAATCCTTTGGGCTATTGAGGTCCAAACAGTTGAGAACATTAGGGAAAGAAATCTAGAGAATGACTCTAAAATTGGTTGAAGATAACATGGGTAGACCTAATAATCCTATAATCTCCCACCCTGTTTCACCCCTAGGAGTCCTCATCTAGAACCAAGATAGGTGGAGGAAAAAAATAGAAGTGAAAGGTTCAAACTAACCCATCCCATGGGGGAAGAGAACCAAACCTAAGACTCTATTGAATTGAAGAAAAAAGAGGTTATTAGGGAAATTGGGGGCCTCCCCAAGGGACATAGGATGAACTTGAAAGAATTCCAAAATAAAGTATAAGACCTAGGCTGGTAAATGGTCACTTAAATGGAGTATTATAACATTATTAAGGTTGAATCATATAAGCTAAAGCTAGTCTAGAATAATCTTAAATTGGAGGAAAGTGTAAATCAAGATACAAGTGTAGAAGCCACACCAATCAAGAAGGTAAAAGAAGCCAAAGGGGATATTTATACCAATGTTAAAACTCACTCCAAAAGCATTATGAAAATGAATAAAACCAAAGTCAATGAGAAAATCAAGAATTATGAAATGAACCCTAAGGCAAAGAAGGCCATGATAATTATGAAGGACTAGATTGTAGAAGGCCTGAATAACTACACTAGGAGTAGAATCATGAAGACTAAATTGAAGGAACATAAAGACAAGGTTGAATTAGTAATCATGGAGGATCAAGCAAGCTCTAAGGAGTCTGATGGGTAATTTATGTTTGGTTTTTTCTTGTGTTCCTTTCTATTATCTAGGTTGGTATTGGGGTATTGGAATAAAATTTGAAGTCCTTTTATATCAGTTGGCCTAAGGGTCATGTCTCTCAATATTATATTTTTTGGTCTTTACTGTATGTCAGTTTAACTTTCTAGTTTTAGGATCCATGTAAAACTTTTTATTTACCTGATCAAATAAAAAAATAAGGACATTGATTGATGGTGAAGGAAATTTTTCTTTGGGACATGATTAATTATGATTAATAAAATATATACATATATGAATGAACATAGTGAATTTATTACAAATAAGAAATATGTTAGAAATACATTCTGAGTAATCTACAGTTTTAATTAAACTAGCATCTAAAATCTTGATAATTTATTTTTGACATAAGGTAGAAATATCATAAGGTAATTTATGTTACTTTTGACACAAGTTTGGCATTAGGAAATGTGATTATGTTATGAACCACAATACTAAGATTGATATTGGCATGTCTTTGTATGACCAAGCAAAAGCTTCATGGTATTTTTCCAAGAAGAGATTGTAGTTATTGTGTTCTTCTAGTCAAAGTTCTTTAGAAATAAGAATAGGTTAAGGAGTGTATGTGATACCAAAATTGATTACAATAGTTTATTGAATGAGCAGTACATTTCCATCTTAGAATTAGTATGGAGCTAGAGTAAGCTTAGATACAAAATGCATTTTGGGATCAATACTAGTGACAAAAATATTGAATCAAGGAGCCTTTTTCAAAATGGTCAATCTTGTGATTTTGGTGAGGAAATTGAGGCTTAGGATCATAGAGTGATTATATTATATATTTATCACTAGGAAACATTGGTAAAGGTCCATAATATTTGACATTTATTTCAAGATCAGTGAATTGATTACCTTAGTTTTTGAACTCATTATGTATTTATCTTACATCAGTAGCCTTAGCATATAAGGTAATGTCAGATTGTTGAGTAAAAAATAGATATTATAAGATAAAGATATTGATTTGATCATTATATTCAGAGAGAATAATGTTAGGTTAAAATTTTGCATGTTGATAAATAACTATTATAGGATTGATTATATCAAATGTCTTATTAGAGGCTATTGGGATTGATGAATCAAAAATAATTTTATCATCAAAGTACTATTTGTGGATAATGTAGTTAGAGATAGAAGATTGAGCTATGTTAGATTGGTTGACATAATCAAAGAGATGAGGAATAGTGTGAACATTATCGATTTGGTTAATAGTGTTTATATCTAAAGAAGGGGATTGAATAATATTGAGTCGATCAATACTATTAAATTTTTTAGGTTTAATTATTTATTCGACTACCCATAGAATATGTTTTCAAGGTGGATTGGCAGGAGGTAAATAACCTTCAAGTTATGATTCAATATTGGATGATATCTAAATGATATGAATATCATAGTTGAAGCCATGTATTTTAACTATAATATTTTCATAATTCACTACATTCAACTCTCATGAATGGGCTTGGGCCATAATTTACGCATCATCATAAGAGGGAGAAATAATACATGTATCATTTTTAGTAGTGGATACACCTATGTTACCGAAAGTACGACGAGACATGGATTAAGATTTTATTTAAAGTTTGGCTATCCCATATTTGTTACAAGTGAAGTCATACTCAGTGTAAGAGGCTTCATATGTGTTTAATGGGGGAAGACTATCAGAAATATCATCAATTAAAGGAAGGTGTGATCTCATGGAAGTAGATAAGGAGGAATCCATTTCTCTATATAGGGAGGTAATTGAGTGATATTATAAATAGTTTATAATTTATTGGGTTCATCATCATCAGAGTCTAAAAGATTAATATGTAAATTAGATTACATGTTGATGAATTAAAGTAAAGGAGGACTATTAGTATGAATATTGTATGAATGCAATATTGAGATTAGGATTTGGAAGTTGAATGCTCCAAGGGTTTAGGTTTACTACATATTTATAACATTTTTCATTATGGATACATTGGCTACCATAAGATGCAATATATCTCATACTATGAATCCATGGACATCCCAAAAGCATATTATAAGATAAAATAAGATCAAGGACTATGATTTTGATTAGAATTGTTTTGGGTCTAATTGTGAGGGGAAGCCAAATACAACCAAGTCATTTTTGGTTGGTTTTATCAAATCCATGACAAGTGAGAAAAGTTTGTTTAAGGTGTTATTTGGAGTATTTTCTTTGTTGGATAATACATAGAGAGGTAACATTAATGCCTAAGTCTTCATCTACCAAGACTTTTCTAATTAAGATATTGTTGATTGTGATTTTGATAAAGAGTGGTGGATCATCAACTCAAAAAAGAATTACATAATTAATCATATTGTTTAACCCTAAAATGTGGGGATTATCTAGGCATTAAATGGAATATATAAAGTAATAACCACAAGGGTGATAATTAGATCTACAACAAGTTAATTGGGTGCTAAACTTGGATATGGCATATGTTGAATTTATAAAAATGGGAATAGGCTATAAAAAAATTACAACTAAGCTATGTATTCAAAATAATAAAGAAGTAATGTACTTATTTGGTTATGATAAAAATTTATTTATAGATCTAGAATAGGTAAAAATCATACTATAATAATATTCTATAATAGTTGTTTGATTCTAGATTAAGTGTCTCTTGAGCTCTGAACACTCACATCAACCTAAGATAGTTGTATTGATGATACTATATGGGTTTGACATAAGTGTCCTATACAAAATATATATTGGAAAAGAATGTGACCACTTAGATGCTTTTGGGTTTGACTTCACCTTCACTCTAGTGTATTCAAATCTAGATCATAGATTGTCATTCCTCATGAAATGTCAAAACTCTAGTCCTTTATCCTAGTGGTGACCTTGGATAAAAATGGGTTAGTGGGCACATGATGTCAAGATGAGATAAAATTACTCTCTATGAATGAGTACCACATGTATATCCAATACTCTGAAGAGGGCTTCAAAATAATGTATTTATCCCCTGCATGTTATCTTGTGTGTAAATCATATAATATGTGAAAAGCAAGTACAATAGTGACCTAGCTTATAACCTAGAAAATCAAGATCTTAGGATGTTCCTTCAATAATTCAAACCTATAACTATGTTGTCCCTATGAGTGGTATGGAAATAGGATAAAATAGGGAATCTTTAATCAATTGATTGCTTTTTAGTATGAATACTAGGCATTTTTATCATGTTACTAGGTGAGAAATGAATGAGAGTTGATTTTTATTTATATAAATCCATTTGGATAAGTAACTCACATTAAATAACTTAGGCCAACCATTACGATATGTTTAATTTGAAAAATAAAATAAATTAGGTTATTGGCCACTTATGTTAGGTCAAGATACTAACATCAATGCCAGTGTTTATCCTAGATGTTACCGTCTAGGGAACCAAAAAATAGGTACAAGTTTAAAACTTGTAGAGGTAGAGGATAAGTAAACTTTAAGAATTTTGGAAAAGATATAAGGTTTGGGTTATCAACATAAGACTGGTCACAATAAGAGATAGGCCAAGTAACATAATATATAGTAGATGCAAGACTTGTGAAAGTGGAAACGGTCTAAAACTAAGAGGAATATCCAAGGTTTAATTTTGTCAAGGTACAAGATTGAGGTGATATATAATCCATAAATATAATCTAAATTTGACCTCCCATTTAATCTAGTAATGAAATTTATAGTTTAAAGGAAAATAATGTGTACTTGGGTGTGTATAACACACCTTGTCTTTATGTGATCCCAACTTGATTGTTTTGGTGGTGATTAACCTACAACCAAGAGCATGTTATAGTATATAATTAGTGCATATAATATAGAATTAAAATTACTTGAAATAAATTGAAATTTAAAGAGGAAGGTTTAGGAGTACACCTATGTGCATATGTAGCTGTCTTGCCTATTAAAAAGTTTATTTGAAAAAGATGTATCATTGTAAGGCTCTGAAACTAAGATTAGGACAAATATAGATAAATATTGAAAGTGTAAATTGTATACACATAATATTTTTAAACTTTTATCAATTATTGATGCTCTCTATCTTGTAGGAACCCATCAAGTTAAAATCTCTCTAAGTGCACACCTTAAGGGGTGCACCGAGAAAGGGGTGGGAAGATCATTATCATATTTTCCACTTTTTATCTACACACTTGTCTCTTAAAAACCATATCCTTAAACTTATTATTCTCTATTATACACTTTTCAGTCATTTCCTACTTTTTGTCCCCCCTTTTTCTAACCTTAATTCCCTTTCGACTGTTCACTCTACTAGGTCAATTGGGTTGACCTTGTATAGTTTTGGGTAAATTTTATTTAAGGTATAGGTCGGCTCTTGGCTAGCCTAACCCATGACTTAGTGAATTTTTATCCATAATTATACTAGATTTATTGGGTCAACCTAGTCAGCTAAAACTTTTGGAAGGGCTTAGAGTTAAATCAACCTATATATATATAAGTTTATATTGCCATTATTTATAGAAGAGAAGTAAGAGTTATTATGCATCTACATATCCATAATTCTTATTGAGAATCAAGCTTAAGGTTTCATACTTTATTTAGAGATAAAACTCTTATCTTTTGGATAAGTCTTTTGGATTCGATTATAGGTTATGTAAGCTAGAGTTGATTTATCCTTGTCATCCTTACATATTAAAACAACCTCTTGTGAAGCACCTTTACCAAGGGAGAGATTGAGGCTCAGTGGGTTCATCTTCAAAGGTAAGTATTCATAAATTTGTTTCTCCTTTATAATAGTAGATAGATATGCATTTTTCCTTCTCTTCCATACATTAAGATTTTGTATACATTGATGTGAGTATATGTCTCTTATGCATATTTAATTTAATTATTTCTAACCACCACTTTGTGTCACAATATTTGGTGAGTACTAGATTAGATTTTACTTTACTTGTTATTAGTTTAGTGAGATATGAAAACATAAGACTTAATTAGGGTTATTATGTGATTGTGATTGACTAGAGGCTTTGAACCCCTCCCTAGCATTGTGTATTATGATCGTAGATCCCCTAATTGGGTCTAGCAAATCTTCATATTGGTCATGTTCCCAATAATCTAATATATCCCCAATCAAAAGTATATGATATGATTTATCTTTTTTTAATTAGGATTGATTTATAGACATGATGCATTTTTGATAATATGCATTCTAGTGAACCTAATGTATATCTAACCCTTGCAGATTTTATCTCATGTTTTTCATTATTTTATCATTTTGTTTCTCTATATTTATGATATTAGGTCGATGGTGTCAGTATAGTTATAATTTATGTGTTCAAGTTTAACACAAAGTCACATCAATACAACTACATTCTATTTACACAATTTTTTCATTAGATACAAGCTAATAGGTCAGCCTTATCGATAAAATGCTACCAAAAATCAAGGGAAACCAAATCATCTACCTCCCCTACAGGAGAAACTTGCCATTGAAGCAGCACCAGCTAACTCAGCAATTGGTTACCTTAAAGTTGAACATGATTCCTCACTCCAACCTAAGTTGAACCAAGAAGATGACAATAATCTCTTTGCAGAACAAGAAGAAGAATTAGCTAGCGACTCTAATATTGGTTTCCTAGATTATCAAGATGAAGCTGGAAGCAAAGGAGAAGTGTTTGATGGATCGTACATTATTTTTTCCAAGTCTCAGAACCAGTCAGCTCAGCAAGCTGATAAAGAAAAAGTAGGAGAAGAACCTCATCCATTAGTTTTGATCGCTAAACGAGGGACTTTGCTACCTTTCTAGTCAAAGGACCTAGTGACTAATAAAAAAGTGAGTACCTCAAACCATCTCGTACCTTCTACTTCTATCTCTCAGACCAGTGCCACACCTAATAAAGATCAAGATGAGGGGCTTCCTCCCTCTATCTCTAATTCATTTCAATTATTTTACATAATTAATCATGCCAAAAAGACAAAGATTCAAATGACTGAGATTGAGTACTTGCGAGCCAATCTTGAACAGTTTGATAGGCTAGCCGAATACGCAAAAAGTAAAACTACCCCTATAGGACAAGATTTTTTAAAAGTGACTCATGATACCTCCAAGAATAAATCCACCTAGAATAATCTTGTCGTTATTCCTCTTGTTTCCCTTGGAAAGATAGAACCTTTCTATGTTTCCCTGTGATAAATGGTCATAAGTTGAGTAACTCTATAATAGACTCTGGGGCCTCTGATAACGTTATGCCTACCAAGGTAGTAGATTCTCTTGGTCTTACTTTGACTAAGACTTTTGAGAGATGTTTCTCCATGGAGAATAAGCAAGTACCACTCCTAGGTCAAATCAAAGATGCCCAATTCACGTTTGTAACTTTTTCAGAGAAAAAGATCAAAATGACAGTCTTAGTAGCCGATGTTCCAGCCTCTTATGGCATTCTACTCGGGTGTAATTTTTGCAAGGATGTAGGTGGAGAATTGAATATGGACCTATCTGAAGCAAGGATACCTGTTAAAGGCATCATGAAAAAATTACTTCTTGAAAAAGAGTCAAAATATATAATCACCTGAACATCAGATCCTAAAGCTCAAATTTTATTTGAATCATCAGAAATAGGTAATTATTTTATGACTACTGAAGACATTTTCACCTCATTAGATGGAAGTCTTTTTAGTGATAATTCAAAAAATTCAGATATAAAGTCAAAAGAATTGTTAGAGAAAAGTTCAGACAACAAAGGATCTTCCTTTAATAATGAAGGGAAGTTTTTGAAAGGATCAAATTCTGATAATGTCTAGATTTTAGAGTTTGATGGCAGTTTCTCTTCTACTAGTTCTAGAGACAGAATTGTTTTGATCTCCCTTCGAAGAAAAAATTTTCCTTATTCATATAAGTTGCAGTTCAACAATACTAACAACACTGCCGAGTATGAGTCTTTACTACTTGGATTGAAAGCTGCTCATGCTAAAGGTATTAAGATTCTTCATGCTCGGGGAGATGTTGAACTTGTAGTTTGTCAGGTAAGGAACTTATACCAAACTAAAAATGAAAGATTACAACATTATCATAATTTAGTATGGGATTGTATTGAAATTTTTGATGCTTTCAATATTTCTACTATGCTGAGAGAATTTAATGATCGTACAGATTCATTGGCGGTCTCTACAACCCTCATGGTTCTCTATAAGAATTTTAAAGGGGATAAGTACACTATTGAGCTGGTATTTCAACCCAATATACCTGATAATGCCAGTCATTAGCAAGTGTTTAACAATGACAATCAAATCATTACTTTTTTAGAAAAAATGAACAACTTTAACAATCTTTATTTTGAAGGAAGCGAATCTCCACCATAGAAATCAGTCCTCGAAGTAAATTCCAAAATTGGTTAAGAGTTCTTTCAGCTTGAGGGAAATAAAATTCCAAAAGGTTTGGTCTCTCGAGAGAGATTATTTGATAAGCATGACAGGTATGTTAAGCAACGACAAGTGGATTCAAGTTCCTTCAAGGAATTTGTTTAGATAAATTTGAGTATAATAGAAACTCCCAAGATGGTTAACATTGGAAATCATTACACTTATGAAGAAAAGATCAAATTCATTACTGTTTTTCACCTTTACATTGATGTTTTGGCATATTCTTATGATGATTTGAAATCTCTCAAACCTGAGAAAATTTGGCATGAAATTTCTCTTAAAGTCAGGTCATTGCCTTACAAGTAGAAACAAAGGCAATACAACCCCAAAACATCAGGTACTATCTTTTTCGAGATCCAAAAAATGTTGAATGCAAGAATTATTTTTCCAATCCATCATTCCACCTAGATTGCTAACATAGTTCCCATGAGAAAAAAAATAGAGAAATTCGTATATGTGTTGATTTCAAAAACCTAAATCAATTCTCTTTAAAAGATAACTACCTTCTGTCCATTATGGATCAAGTGTTGCAAACGATGACTAGTTCAAAAATATTATCAATATTAGATGGTTTTTTAGGGTACAATCAAGTAGAATTCAATGAAGTAGATCAACATAAGACTACTTTCACTACACATTGGGGCACTTTTGCATATCGCAGAATGCCTTTTGATTTGATCAATACTAGTGCTACCTTATAAAGAGCAATGGATCTTGCTTTCAAAGATGAAATGAGAAAATTGTATTGTGGTATATTTTGATGACTTGACCATTTTTTCTAAACATCATCCTGATCATCTGCATCATCTACAAGTGTTGGAATGCTGTCGGCAAAATGGTATTTCTCTTAATCCCAAGAAGTCAATTTTTGGGGTTACAGAAGGTAAGCTTCTCGGTCACATTATATCCTGAGAACATATAAAAATTGACTCAAAAAGAGTAAAATCAATTCAAAGTCTTACTCTTCCTTCTAGTAAGACAGCAATTCATTCTTTCTTTGGAAAGGTGAATTTTCTATGAAGATTCATTCCGGCATTTGCAGAGAAAACTTGCCACATTGTGGACATGATGAAGGGCAAAGCCACTTTTTGATGGATTGTAGAAGGCAAATTAGTATTTGAAGACATCAAAAAAGTGATTTTCCGTGCACCCATTTTGGTTTGCCTAGATTATACCAAAGACTTCATAATATACAGTTATGCTTTCGAGCATACACTTTCCACTATTTTAGTTCAACAAAACAAAGAAGGTGTGGAATCTCTCATATCATTTATGAGTTGTTCTCTCAAAGCTCATGAATTAAAATATTCAAATATGGAGAAACATGTTTATGCCGTAGTTAAGGTGGTAAAGCATTTCAGATTTTATATCCTAAATTCAAATATTGTTGTTTTGGTGCCCGATACAATGGTGAAGTCCATTCTAACTCAATAGGAGTTTGGTACTAAAATAGGCAATTAGATTGCTAAGATTCAAGAGTTTAATCTTGATATCAAACCTACCAAGCTTATGTGGAGAAAGGGGCTCTGTCAGTTGATTGCTAATAATATCCCTAAGGAAATAAGAAATGAAGAAATAGAGGTTGAAGACGTGCCTATGATATTTTTCATCACTACTACTGATGAGTGGTATTCCAATATCACTCATTTTCTTACTTATGGTGAGTATCCCATTCATCTATCCCATAAAAAAAAATGTTAAGCTAAAGGTTGCTAACTATGTCTTGTGAGACAATGGTTTGTACAAGAGAAGCCTTGATGGGGTATTTCTTCATTGCGTCAATAAGGTGCAACAAGGTAAACTTTTAGAGTCTTTTCATAATTTAGATTGTAGAGGACATTTTTCTACACCAGTGGAAGCTCATAAAATTCTACAAGCAAGATACTATTGGCCTGTACTATTTCAAGACACGTACAAAGGTGTGAATTATGTCAATAGTTCATCAAGAAACCTAAATTAGTCGCATTACCCTTCAAGCTAGTGGTGATTGAAGAACATTTTCAACAATAGAGTATTGATTTCATTGGTATAGTGAACATGTCCTCAAGTTTTGGACATGACTATGTTCTCACCATGACTAACTATTTTACCAAATGGGTGGAAGCCATTCTAACTAAGCAAGCTACTTCAGAAGTGGTATGTAATTTTTTTAAAGAAAATATTATTTCTCGAGTTGGGGTTCCAACTAAGATTGTAACAGATAATGCAGTCTATTTTTCTTCTCATGAGATTACCCAATTCTACTTTTATTATGGAATTACCCTCTCCCACTCTTCTGATTATTTTCTATAAAGAAATGGCCAAGCAAAATCAAGCAACAAGAATTTAGTTACTATTATTAAGAAACTGGTAGATGATAATTAGAGGACTTGGCATAAAGCATTGTTTGATGCTTTGTGAGCAGATACGATTACACCCAAGAGGGCAATAGGCATGTCACCATTCTAACTTCTATATGGATTAAATGTAGAGATACCAATCACCTTGAAACTACCAGCACTCAGGTTGGCAAAGGCAATCAAAGATTCAACCTTCAAAAAATTTATTGATAAAAGAATCATGTGCCTAACTAAATTAGATGAGCAATGAACCATGGTAGTGGACTAGATTACTGGACATAAAAATCAAGTGAAGAAACTTTTCGACAAGAGGGAAAGGATTCATGATTTTTATATTGGAGATCAAGTCTTATTGTGGGACAAGAAGAGAGAACCAAAAGGAATGCACGGTAAATTTGATTCTTTGTGGAGAGGTTCGTTTACCATTCGTCAGGTTTGTGGTGAAAATAGTTTCTTACTAAAGTATCAAGATAGAGCGCCATTCTCACTACCTCACAGTGGGCAACATCTAAAACAATTCAATCCTTGAAGTATTAGATGATTTCACTTGTACATTTATATAGTTTTTATGTTTATTTATTTATTTTCAATTTTTTTCACATCTTTTTCTTTCTTGGCTTGACTCCGTGGCCCAATGCCCTTGATGAAGGCACATAGAGACTAGTTTCTACTCCCATCGATCAGTTTGATCAATGGAAGTTTCCCAACAGGAGCCAACTATTATTCTCAAAATTAGCTATGCTCATTTTTGAAACAACCCCTATGAAACTTATCTGTTTTATATTTTTCACTCTAAGTTCATCTTTTGAAACAAATATTTCTTGATCTCGTGTTTGCTCAACTGACATCATTAAAAATTCATGACATTCCCTTGTTACATAATCCCAAAAAAAATGTAAAAATCATTATGATCTTGATGCGATCAGATGACAAAATTTTCATATTTTCAAGTTAGGTGTTTTCTTTGAGTTTACATGTAAGGGCGGCAAATTTTGCTGCCACTACATGTGGTTTTCTAGTTTCTGTGCAGAGGCGGCGATTTTTGCCACCCTTGCATCCTTCATGCAGGAGCGGAAAAAATCACCACCCTTTCATTTTTCCATTCATTTCATGCAAGAGCGATAATTTTTTCCACCCTTGCATCTCTTTTTTACCTCACATGCAGAGGTGACAAATTGTGCCACCCCTGCATGGTCTCAGTTTTCATGCACATTATTTATGGCTACGCGCGCTGAGTGGTTGGAGTCAATTTTTGCCCTATTTAATCTTTTTTTGCCTCATTTTATTTTATTTCTCTTTGTTTTCTCCTCCTTGCGTCTGGATGATCGTGCATGCAAGTGAAATCATGTTTTTCTAAGATTCAAGCATTGTATTACAATTTTCAGATAAGGTTTCACATTTTTACTCTTCTTGTTTTGGTTTTTGTTTTATTTTTTGCTTTTCTTCTCTTATTGTTGTTGTTTTTCCTTTTTTTCCTTCTAGGTTTAGGTTTTTGTTTTCTTCCCCTTCCTCCTCTTTTTTCTATGGAGGCAATCTAACCGTGCCTAAACCCTCTTCCCCTCCTTACACTCGTCAGCCACTCTTCCCATGTAATGGTAGCGAAAATTGCCACCCTTACACATTCTACCTCTTTTCGTGTAAAGGTAGTGATTTTTGCCACCATTACTACCTTCCGCTCTTCCCATGTAAGGGCAACAAAAATTTTCATCCCCACACAGTTCTTCCTTTACCAACCAATGCAAAGGTGATGATTTTCACTGCTCTTACATGAAACTTTCAACTAAGTGCATCAGTGGCAATTTTCGTCATCTATGCACAACCTGATGACTTTCCACATGCATAGGCGGTAAAAAATTTTGTCGATGTAATCCTTCCTTCCTCAATATGCATAGGCGACAATTTCTTCTGCCTATGCACAATGACAGTTCTCAACATACAAGGGCAGCAATTTTTTTTGCACATACATGTCTTCCCTCTATTTTCTACTAACTCTAAGAAATCTCAATTTTCTTATTTTTTGGGCCTGTTTTCCCTTCTCTTATCGATCTGATCGCACCTTAGCCCATTTAAGTGCATCTCCCTAGTCATAATCATCCAACTTATGATTTTTTTAGATTGCCAATATTTCTCCTGATTGCATGATCATGATTCTTATCAAAGTTTCTCTTCAAGATCCTTCTTCATCAATATACTTTTGACAAAGACTCATCCCAATGACTAAGATTTATCTAAAGAAGTTGAATATGATGAAGTACCAATATCAAGGTGTTTTTTCAATCACCTCAGTTGCTTCTAATGTCGATGACATTAGGGATATAGAGATCGGGCACATAGATATGGCTGGGTTCATAGAAAGAACTAAAGCAAACAATTCTAGATCTAAAATGAAGAGGATAATTGAGAGCAATATTCATCTGGTCTCCTCTTTTCTTATGACAGCTCATCACACAAAATTCATTCTCCAGTGCACACAATTTTACAACAAAGATACCAAGGCTATGGTAGATGCTGGTGGTAACATAGTAATTCGACTAGACCCTAAGTTCATCGACAAAGTATTCATGTGCCCTCCCGCTATTGATGTGTTGAAGCTTGAATTCATTGAAGCACAAAAAGAATATGATAAAGATCCTGAGAAGGAAAAGAAAGTGATTAATAATAGATGGCTTAAAACTTTTAGAACAAACTTGTCCAGATGGCCACAAAATTTTTCAAGGAGCAATTTTATAAAAGAGGTCGGTGACTTGATTACTCTTCTCAACAAAGTACAAGGTTTATCTTCTTCCTCTCAACTTCATGAATGGATGTATCCCTTCATTAAGATAATCTTCTAGGATAAACAAGTCATTTTTGGGGGAGAATAAATCAGTAATGCTCTACATGAGTAATTGACAAAGGTGTCTAATACCTCAAAGTTTTACATGACTTCATACATGGTAAACATTACAGCTTCAATAAGAACTTTTTTAGGTTTAACATCAGAGAGAGATAGGAGAACAACCCCGGTATATCAATATTACCTTCAGCTAACATTGAAGGGTTCTATCCATCATTTTAGGAGGGTAAATGATGATTTTTTTACAGTATTTTTGTGTCTCTTTGATCTCTAATTAGAACAGAAAAGAGTGTTAGATGAAGCCTGGACTGTTGTGAATGACTTTAGATATATGTTCTTGAAGTTCACTTTTTTTTGTTATCTATGGGTTGGCTTTTTCCAAGGTTGTCCCTATATGCTTCCAAGATTTTCCTTAGATAAATTGGTTCTGATGGAGCTATGTAGGCAAATTATTATCATACATAATAAGTAGATAGAACTCAATAAACCTAGTTTTAGGTTCCCAATTGAAATTGATAGGTACTCAGTATTGACCACTATAAAAGCTAGGGCAATGGAGACTGAAATGCAACTTGTAACTATGAAGCATTTCAAAAAGAGACCTAATTTTGACTACAGAGGTGTGAAAGACATGATCATGAGGAAGACCCAGTTCCATGAACCTATGATTGAAGATGTTTAGATCGATTTGAAGACAGTAGAAGATATTAGAAAGATGGACTACAGTAGACTATCTCTTGAATAAATAGAATATATGGGGCTCACTAATATCCCTGCAAATCTAGTAGATAATAGATATCTAATCAATAATAGATATCATGCTGAACAAGTTGCCAATGCTCCTCTTTCTCTGATCTAATGGTCTTAAAAAGAGTTGACCTCCTTGAGGATGAGATTCGAATTAATATTGACAAACACTAATGATTGGTTAGAAAATAAGGGAATCACCTTAAAAGAGTTCATCACATGATTAGAGGCCAAATTTCAAGAAGATACAAGGAGGAGAGTAGAAAATAGAATGAAGAATAAAGGTGATGTTCTTTCTCCTTTTAGGCCCCATAAGCTTAGGATCATTTTTGTAATGAAGAAATCAAAATATGTAGAGAAATAGCTAGAAATGACAAATATGGGGGTTGAAAAACATAGCACCAAAGAACTAGCAGTAGAACAGATGGAAATTGATGAACAACCTACAGGTCAACATGGAATAGAAACTCTATCTCTGTGAGAAGGTGCGTAACCAAACATAAAAAAAAAAAATTCTCCACCCCACTCACTTGGTGCAACTCCTTCGCCTATTTCTCCAATTAGTATTCCCTCTTCTAGAGCTGTCTCTCCTTCTAAAATTGTTTTTGGTGAACTTTAAAGTGCTTTTGGAGATGTTCTTCATTCATCAGGATCCATCCCTAGTTTGTCATCTCCATCTTTTAACATCAGAGATAGTTCTACCCTTGGCCATTTAGCAGCAAGTGTAGTTTTAACTGATACTATGCCCATTATTTTCATCAGCAGTGTAGGTGCTACCCCAGTGATGCTAACTATAGGGACTATTGCTAATGTAAGTGCTTTTACTCTCCCACTTTAGTTATCAACTTTTACACCTAAAAGAAAAAAATAAGCTATCTCTCCAGATGACTTTGAATTCGATAAAATGGTGCTTGTGAAAGATAAGACCCCTAAGAAGCCAAATACCCTTTCAAAGATGATTGGAGATAAGGGGCACAAATTTTTTGAAAATAGTCAAACCTCTACAGGATGTGACTCTTAAAATTTTTGATATGAGTAGCTACTCTATCTCTCGAGTTGAGTTATGGAAGATAACTCACGAAAGTGCTAAGAGTGATTTGCAATCATCAATGGATATTATGGTTCAAAAATTTGACAAAAAAAGAAAAATTAAGGATCATTATAAGGCGATGGTGGAACAATTGATCGCAATGATAAGGAGATTCACTTTTGCTCTAGAAGCAGTAACTCTAGAGGCTTTCTCCATAGATGATCCTGTGATTTAGAAAGTAGAAAAGACTTATCCAAAGGGAAAGGTACTTGAAGACTACTTAGATAAGATGCATACACAGAGGATTTCCTTTCTTACAAAATTGTCTGAGAAAATAGGTAAAATGAGGAAAGTGAGAACAGAATTAGATGATCTTATCAATATCATTTCTTAGGTTGAAAGCATAGATAAATATCTTAGCAAATGGACAGAGATGAAAGACCTAAAAATATGTACCCTATTATCAATTGACATCATTATCGATAGATATTCTTATATTTAAACTAAAAAATAATTGATATATAGGATCCATGTACTTAAATAATTGATTAGTGACCTCGAATCTTCCAAAGATATCAGCAAACAAGGCAATATCAGTCTGTTGCACAAATTGGAGGAGTTGCCTTGTAGACTTACCTCTCAAGACAACCAATTCATTTTAATAGAAGAAATGATTTAAGAGTTTGAAGGTATGATCTGAAAAGAATTTGAAGAGAAAGCATTCTCAATGGCTTCTATAGACAATATCTTAGATAATTAGTTAACTCTGGACAATCTGAGATCTAGGTTAACTAGTCATGTGAAATCAATCATAGCGGTGAGAGATGCCACAGTCAGGGCTAAGGTGGTTTTCAAAAATACTATTCTGCCAGATAGTATCGGGATATAGGTAGCTATCGCCATGTATGATGCTCATCTAAAGAAGGTTGGCAACAAAAATTGAATTGTTCTTCCATGCTTTCTTCTCTATTCTTCTCATGCACTTTGTAATTGACTTGGGACATTTGCACATGTACTTTTGTTATGTGTAATTACATGTAAAAATATAAAAAAGTCTCAAAGTCAACATAGACTCATCTTTGACTAAATTTTAAATATTTAAGTATTTTCTCTATTTATGAGACTTTTCCCTATACATATAGAGGGAGCCTCTTTTGTAAAGGATCTTTCTTGTTGATATTATCTTTCAAAATTGAGATGCTTCTTGAGACTTTGATCTCAGATTGTAAATCATATTTTTTTGAATGAATGAGAAAGTAGGTTACTTTTAGACTTTGTGTTGAAATAATTTGTGTTATTTAGGAGATCGTTCTTATGTTTTTTTCCTAATAATCTCTCATCTATTTGATTAAATAAGCAAATTGTGTGTAAATTATTTGAAGATGTTATGAAGTTAATTATGAAGACTTTGAGTTGTTATAATTACCTTTAGTTCATGTTTTTCATGTTTTAGTGAAAAAGATATTAGAAAGGCTTTGAACTTCTTTTATCCTTTGTGATATTACACTCTGTTGTAGTTTTAGGTGAAGACTTTGATCTGCACTTCACTCTACTATTACGTCTATTACAAATCAGTAAGGGGAGCAATAAAAGACTTTGTACTTTCATGGGTTTCTTGTGGATCTAGTTACTATCCAAGAAGATTTTCTGCATTTTACTCAATATCATTTTTAAAAGAAGAGAAATGTTTTCAGTCATCAACTAGGATTTCTCTTTTGCCTTGTAAACAATATCTTTGAAAAAAAAGAGATGGATGGTGTAATCTCACCTTTGAGTCTATTTTCAGTTCATATTAATATAAAAATAAGTTATAGGGAACCTCCCCTTGATGAGATGAGAGATTTATCTCACTATGATGTGGTAAATCCACACTTTTTGCCATATAAATCTCTTTGTATTGTCGTTGATATACTCATTTTGCCATCAATTGCTTGATGATAAAATATTCACCCAACAGCTTTTGGTGACTCCGCTAGAGATGTTACATGTAGTCTGAAGCCTCAAGCTTCAGATTGAAGTGGTTCTTATCAATATCTATTTCCATTTTATATCTATTTCCATTATATAGCTTTATTCATACTATGGCAGCTCCACACTCTGCTGGAGACATGAACGCGCACTTTGAAGCCTCAAGCTTCAAATTGAATCATTTCCAGTTCTTGTTTAGTTTTTCATTCTGGTAGATCCACCATACACACAAAGCTAGAGAGCTCAAGGTATTGTTGATCCCATATTTGAGTTAGTGCGGTGAAATAATTTTGAGATCTCTCTTCTGCCATCTCATCTTTAGCGTGCTAAGAGTTTTCCTCCTACCAACGTCAGATCTCCAATACCAAATGAAGCTTCTAGTCTTAGTGTTAGTAGATTTTTGTCCATAATTATTCCACCAAGATTTGTTATCCATTTTTTCAATTTTATCTCATGGTGACCCAAGGTCCTTGGGGCAACTCTTTTGGTCCTCTCAATTTAGCCCCACCTTTACATGAACTACCTCATAGTTCAAGAAAAAATTTATCTAAATTCTATGGTGATGGGAAGATTCATCCTGATGAGCATATTTTTGCCTTATCCATAGCATGTGGTGTGATAGGTGTGAAATACAAAGATATAGTAGTGAGACTATTTGTAGAAACTCTGCAAGGCGCTACTATCAACTAGTTTTATCACCTTCAAGTTCAAACTATAACTGACTGAAATACACTCAAGGCCAAGTTTGAGGCCAAGTTCAAACCCATTGAAGATGCACATGCCTTGATGGCTCAGCTTACAAAAATGAAGAAGGAACATGAACCTATGCAAGATTTCATTGTTAAATTTGATAAGCTAAGAAACTGAATTCCTACAATCGCTCAGCCTACACCAGAGAACCTCAAGTGCTTTTTCATCAACTCACAACTTTTTGAAGTGAGTTTTCTATTGAGGTGGGCTGATCCTATGGATCTTGCTATAGCCCAAAATTTATCTACTGAGTTTGAGGATGATCTTATTCTAGTGGGTAAGATTAGAAAAAAATTAATAAAAATAAATTTTTTTCATCTGCTAAAAGTTCTTCTATGAGCACCACAAATCTTATGATGCAAAAATTGACAAATGAACTGCTATCTTTGAAAAGACAAATGAGCCAAGGTATGTCTACTCCTTATCAGGATATGCCAAGGAAGACATTTTAGAATCAGTCATATCAAGGCAATGCTACCAAAAATTAAGGGCAACTAAATCATCTGCCTCCCCTACAGGAAAAACTTGCCATTGAAGCAGTACCAGCTAACTCAGTAGTGGATTACCTTAAAGCTAAACATGATTTCTCACTCCAACCTGAGTTAGACCAAGAAGATGATGCTAATCTCTTTGCAGAACAAAAAGAAGAATTAGTTGGTGACTCCAATATTGGTTTCTTAGATTACCAGGATGAAGCTAAAAGTAAGGGAGAAGTGTTTGATGGATCGTACGCTATTTTTATCAGGTCCTAAAACTAGTCAGCTCAACAAACTGATAAAGAAAAAGTAAGATAAGAACCTCAGTGAATAGTTTTGATCACTAAACAAGGGACTTCGCTGCCTTTCCAATCAAAAGACCCTGTGACTAATAAAAAAATGAGTACCTCAAACTGTCTCATATCTTCTACTTTTATCTCTCATACCATTGCCACACCCAATAAAGATCAAGATGAGAGGCTTCCTCCCTCTGTCTCTAATTCATTTCAATTATTTGATATAATCGATCATGCCAAAAAGACCAACATTCAAATGATCGAGATTGAGTACTTGCGAGTTAATCCTAAACAATTTGATAGGCTAACCGACTATGTAAAACGTAAAATTGCCCCTATAGGACAAGATTTTTTAAAAGTTACTCATGATGCCTCCAAGAACAAATCCACCTAGAATAATCTTGTCGCTACCCCTCTTGTTTCCCTCGAGAAGATAGAACCTTTCTATGTTTCCCTGTTGATAAATGGTCATAAGTTGAGTCACTGTATAATAGACTTTGGGGCCTCTGATAATGTTATGCCTATCAAGGTAGTAGATTCTCTTGGTCTTACTTTGACTAAGACTTTTGGAAGATGTTTCTCCATAGAGAATAAGAAAGTACCACTCCTAGGTCAAATCAAAGATACCCAATTCACGTTTGCAGCTTTTCTAGAGAAAAAGATCAAAATGATAGTCTTAGTAGCTAATGTTCTAGCCTCTTATGGCATTCTACTCGAGCACAATTTTTGCAAGAACGTAGGTGGAGAATTGAATATGGACTTGTCTAAAGAAAGGATACCTGTTAAAGGCATCATGAAAAAATTGCTTCCTGAAAAAGAGTCAAAATATATAATCACCTGAACATCAGATCCTGAAGCTCAAATTTTATTTGAATCATTAGATGTGGGTAATTATTTTTTGACTATTGAAGACATTTTCACCTCATCAGATGGAAGTCCTTTTAGTGACAATTCATAAAATTCAAATATAAAGTCAAAATAATTGTTAGAGAAAAGTTCAGACAACAAAGGGTCTTCCCTGAATAATGAAGAGAAGTTTTTGAAAGGATCAAATTCTGATAATGTCTAGATTTTAGAGTTTGATAGCAGTTTCTCTTCTACTAGTTTTAAAGATGAAATTGTTTTGGTCTCCCATCAGAGAGAAATTTTTCCTTATTCATATAAGTTGCAGTTCAACAATACTAACAACACCATAGAGTATGAGTCTTTACTGCTTGGATTGAAAGCTACTCATGCTAAAGGTATTAAGATTCTTCATGCTCAGGGAGATGCTCAACTGGTGGTTTATCAGGTAAGGAACCTATACCAAACTAAAAATAAAAGGTTATGACATTATCATAATTTAGTATGGGATTGTATTGAAAGTTTTGATGCTTTCAATATTTTTGCTATGCCAAGAGAATTTAATGATTGCACAGATTCATTGGTAGTCTCTGCAACCATCATGGTTCTCCATAAAGATTTTAAAGGAGACAAGTACACCATTGAGCTGGTCTTTTGATCTAGTGTACCTGATAATGCCAGTCATTGACAGGTGTTTAACAATGACAATCAAAACATTACTTTTCTAGAAAAGATGGATAGATTTGAAGATCTTTATTTTGAAAGAAGAATCTCTACCACGGGAATCAGTCCTCGAAGTAAATTCTAAAACTAGTGAAGAGTTTCTTTAAATCAAGGGAAATAAAATTCCAAAAGGTTTGGTCTCTCTCAAGAGATTTTTTGATAAGCATGACAGGTATGTCAGTAGTGACAAGTGGATTCAAGTTCCTTCAAAGAATTTGATCAGGTGAATTTGAGTACAACAGAAACTCTCAAGATGGTTAACATTGGAAATTATTTCACTTCAGATGAAAATCTCAAATTTGTTGCTCTTTTTCACCATTACATTGATATTTTGGCATATTCTTATGATGATTTGAAATCTCTCAGACTTGAGAAATTCAGCATAAAATTCTTTTTAATGTCAGGTCATTGCCTTACAAGTAAAAACAAAGGAAATACAACCCCAAAATATCAGGTATTATCTTTTCTGCGATCTAAAAAATGTTGAATGCAAGAATTTTTTTTTTAATCCATCATTCCACCTAGATTTCTAACATAGTTCTTTTGAGAAAAAAAATAAAGAAATTCGTATCTGTGTTGATTTCAGAAACTTAAATCAATACTCTTTAAAAGATAACTAGCCTCTGCCCATTATGGATCAAGTGTTGTAAACGGTGACTGGTTAAAAATGTTATCAATGTTAGATGGTTTTTTTAGGTACAATCAAGTAGAAGTCAATGAAGCAGATCAACATAAGACTACTTGCACTACACCTTGAGGCACTTTTGCATATCACAGAATGCCTTTCGATTTGATCAATGCTGGCGCTACCTTCTAAAGAGCAATGTATCTTACTTTCAAAGATGAAATGGGAAAGTTTATTATGGTATATCTTGATGACTTGACCATTTTTTCCAAACATCATCCTGATCATCTACATCATCTACAAAAAGTGTTGGAATGCTGTCGGCAAAATGGTATTTCTCTTAATCCTAAGAAATCAATTTTTGGGGTTACAAAAGGTAAGCTTCTCAGTCACACTGTATCTCGAGAAGGTATAAAAATTGACTCAAAAAGAGTCAAATCAATTTAAATTCTTGCTCTTCCTTCTAGTAAGACTGCAGTTCATTCTTTCTTCGAAAAGGTGAATTTTCTATGAAGATTCATTTTGGTATTGGCAGAGAAGACTCGCCACATTGTGGACATGATGAAGGAAAAATCCACTTTTTGATGGACTGCAAAAGGCAAATCAACATTTGAAGACATCAAAAAAGTGATTGCCTGTGCACCAATTCTAGTTTGCCCAGATTATACCAAGGACTTCATGATATACAACTATGCTTCTGAGCATACACTTTTAGCTATTTTGGTTCAGTAAAACAAAGAATGTGTGGAATCTCTCATATCATTTATGAGTTATCCTCTCAAAGCTCATAAATTAAAATATTCAAATATGGAGAAATATGTTTATGCCATGGTTAAGGTGATAAAGCATTTCAAATTTTATATCCTGAATTCACATACTGTTATTTTGGTGCCTGATACAACGGTGAAGTCTATTCTAACTCAACAGGACTTTGGTACTAAAAGGGGAAATTAGATTGCTAATATTTAAGAGTTTGATTTTGATATCAAACCTACCAAGCTTATGCAAGGAAAGGGGCTCTGCCATTTGATTGTTGATAATATCCCCAATAAAATAGGAAATGAAGAAATAGAGGTCAAAGACGTGCCTATGGTCCTCTTCATCGCTACTACTGATGAGTGGTATTTCAATAATGCTCATTATCTTACCTATGGTAAGTGTCCCGCTCATCTATCCTACAAAAAAAATGTTAAGCTAAAGGCTGGTACCTATGTCTTGTAGGACAATGGTTTGTATAAGAGAAGCCTTGATGGGGTATTTCTTCATTGCGTTGATAAAGTACAATAAGGTAAATTTTTAGAGTCTTTCCATAATTTAGCTTGTGGAAGATATTTTTTTCACCAGTGATAGCCCATAAAATTCTATGAGCAAGGTACTATTGGCCTGCATTATTTCAAAACACATATAAATGGGTACGAAGGTGTGAATTATGTCAATAATTCATCAAGAAACTTAAATTGGCTGTGTTACACCTCAAGATAGTGGTGATTGAAGAACTTTTTCAACAATAGGGTATTGATTTCATTGGCACAGTGAATCCATCCTCAAGTGTTGGACATGACTATGTTCTCACCATGACTAACTATTTTACCAAATGGGTGGAAGCCATTCCAACTAAGCAAGCTACTTCAGAAGTGGTATGTAATTTTCTTAAAGAAAATATTATTTCTTAGTTTGGGGTTCCAACTAAGATTATAACAGATAATATAGCTTATTTCTCTTCTCATGAGATTACTCAATTCTGTTTTTATTATGAAATTACCCTCTCTCACTCTTTTGATTATTTTCCACAAAGAAATGGCCAAGCAGAATTGAGCAACAAAAATTTAGTTACTATTATCAGAAAATTGGTAGATAATAATCAGAGGACTTGGCATAAAACATTGTTTGATGCTTTGTGGGCAAATAGGATTACACCCAAGAGGACAATAGGCATGTCACCATTCCAACTTCTGTATGGTTTAAATGTAGAGATACCAATCACCTTGTAACTACCAGCACTCAGGTTGGCAAAGGCAATCAAAGATTTAACTTTTAAACATTTTATTGATAAAAAGATCATGTACCTAACTGAATTAGATGAGCAACGAACCATGGTAGTGGACCAAATTACTGCACATCAAAATCAGGTGAATAAACTTTTCAACAAGAGGGCAAGGATTCATGATTTTCAGATTGAAGATCAAGTCTTGTTGTGAGACAAGAGGAGAAAATCAAAAGGAATACACGGCAAAATTTAATTCTTTGTGGAGAGGTCTATTTACCATTCGACAAGTTTGTGGTGAAAATAGATTCTTGTTGGAGTATCAAGACAGAGTGCCATTCTCACTGCCTCACAGTGGGAAACATCGAAAACACTTCAATCCTTGAAGTATTAGATGATTTCACTTATACATTTTTATATTTTTTATGTTTGTTTATTTATTTATTTTTAATTTTTTTTCATGTTTTTTCCTTTTTTGGTTTGACTCTGTGACCCAATGGCCTGGATGAAGGCACTTAGAGACTAGTTTCTACTCCCATCGATCATTTCGATCAATGGAAGTTCCCCAATAGGAGCTAGTTATTGTTTCCAAAATTAGCTACACTTATTTTTGAAACAACCCCTATGAAACTTATTTGTTTCATGTTTTTCACTCTTAGTTCATCTTTCGAGACAAGTTTTTCTTGATCTCGTTGTTACTCAACTGCCATAATTAAAAATTTATGACGTTCCTTTATTACATTTTCCCAAAAAATATGAAAATTGTTAGGATCTTAATGCGATTAGATGACAAAATTTTCATATTTTCAAGTTAGGTGTTTTCTTGAGTTTACATGTAAGGGTGGCAAATTTTTTTGCCACTACATGTGGTTTTCTAGTTTCCGTGCAAATGCAACAATTTTCATCGCCCTTACATCCTTCGTGTAGAAGCAGCAAAAATTGATGTCCTTACATTTTTCTATTCATTTCATGCAAAAGTGGTAATTTTTGCCACCCTTGCATCCTTTTTTTACTTCACATGCAGAAGCGCCAAATTTTACCACCCTTGCAGGGTCTTAGTTTTCACATGTGGCATTTATGGCTGCACGCACCAAGTGGTTAGTATCAATTTTTGCCTCATTAAATCTTTTTTTACCTCATTTTATTTTATTCCTCTTTTTTTCCTCCTCCTTCCTGTGTCTAGATGATCATGCGTGCAAGTGGAATTGTGTTTTCCTCAAATTCAAGCATTGTATCACAATTTTCAGGTAAGGTTTCATGTTTTTACTCTTTTTGTTTTGGTTTTTATTTTGTTTTTTCCTTTTATTCTCTTATTCATATTATTTTTCTTTTTTTTCCTTTTAGGTCTAGGTTTTTGTCTTCTTTCCCTTCCTCCTCTTTTTCTCGTGGAGGCAATCTAACCGCGCCTAAACCCTCTTCCCCTCCTTACACCCGTCGGCCACTCTTCCTGTGTAATGGCGGTAAAAAATCACCACCCTTACATATTTTGCTTCTTTCCATGTAAAGGCAGTGATTTTTGCCGCCATTACTGCCTTTCGCTCTTTCCATATAAGGGTGGTGATTTTTGCCGCCCTTACATAAAAATTTTGACTAAGTGCATCAGCAGTGATTTTTGCCACTTATACACAACCCGATGACTTTTCACATGCATAAATGGTGAAAATTATCACTAATGTAATCATTCCTTCCTCAATATTCATAGGCAGCAATTTTCACCACCTATGCATAATGACAGTTCTCAACATGTAAGGGAAAAAAAATTTGTCCCCCATGCATGCCTTCCCTTCATTTTTTACTAACTCTAAGAAATCTCAATTTTTTTATTTTCTAAGCCCACTTCCCCTTCTCATATCGATCTACTCATGCCTTAGCCCATTCAAATGCATCTCCCTGATCATAATCATCTAATGTGCGATTTTTATAGATTGTCAATATTTCTCTTAATTGCGCGATCATGATTCTTATCACAGTTTCTCTTCAAAATCCTTTTTCATCAATATACTTTTAACAAAGGCTCATTCTAATGATTGAAGTTTCTCTAAATAATTTGAAGATAATGAAGTACCAGTATCAAGGTGTTTTTTCAATCACCTCAGTTGCTTCTAATATCAACGACATTAGGGATACAAAGATCAGACACATAGATATGGCTGAGTTCATAGAAAGAACTAAAGCAAATAATCTTAGCTCTGAAATGAAGAGGATAATTGAGAGAAATATTCATTTGGTCTCCTCTTTTCTTGTGGTGGCTCATCACACAAAATTTATTTTTTAGTATGCCCAATTCTACAACAAAGATATCAGGGCTATGGTAGATGCTGGTGGTAACATAGTAATTTGACTAGACCTTAAGTTCATTGACAAAGTGTTCATGTGCCCTCTCGCTACTGATGTGTTGAAGCTTGACTTCATTGAAGCACAAAAAGAATATGATAAAGATCTTGAGAAGGCAAAGAAAGTGATTAATAATAGATGGCTCAAAACTCCCAAAGCAAACTTGTCTACATGGCCACAAAACTTTCCAAGGAGCGATTTTATAGAAGAAGCCAGTGACTTGATTACTCTTGTTAGCAGAGTACAAGGTTTATCTTCTTCCTCTCAGCTTCACTAATGGATGTATCCCTTCATTAATATAATCCTCTAGGGCAAACAAGTCATTTTTTGGAGAGAATAAATCAGTAATAATTTATATGAGTAATTGAAAAAGGCGTTTACTACCTCAAAGTTTTACATGACTTCATACCTGGTATATATTACAGCTTCGATAAAAAAAATTCTAAGTTTAACATCAAAGGGAGATAAGAGAACAACCTTGGTATATCAATATTACCCTCAGCTAACATTGAAGGGTTCTATCCATTATTTTAAGAGGGTAAATGACACTTTCTTTATAGTATTTTTGTGTCTCTTCGATCCCCAATTAGAACAAAAAAGAGTGTCAGATGAAGCCTGGACTATTGTGAATGACTTCAGCTATATTTTCTTGTAGTTCCCTTCTTTTTGTTATCTATAGGTTTATTTTTTCCAAGGTTATCCCTATATACTTCCAATATTTACCTCAGATAAATTGGTCCTGATGGAGCTGTGTAGGAAAATTATTATCATACATAATAAGCAGATGGAATTCAAGAAACCCAATTTTAGGTTTGCAATTGAAATTGGCAGGTACTCATTATTGACTACTACAAAATCTAGGGCAATGAAAACTGAAATACAACTTGTAACCATGAAGCATTTCAAAAGGAGACTCAATTTTGACTACAGAGGTGTGAAAGACATGATCAAGAGGAAGACCCAGTTCCATGAACCTATGATTGAAGACGTTTAGATCGATTTGAGGATAGCAAAAGATATCAGAAAAATAGACTATAGTAGACTATCTCTTGAATAAATAGAATATTTAGGGCTCATTGATATCCCTGCATATCTAGTAGATGACGGAGATCTAATCAATAATAGATATCATGTTGAACAAGTTGTCAATGCTCTTCTTCTCCCAATCTAATGGTGTCAAAAAGAGTTGACCTCCTTGAGGATGAGATTCAAACCAATATTGGCAAACACTAATGATTAGCTAACAAATAAGGGAATCACCTTTAAAAAGTTTATCATGGGATCAAAAGCCAAATTTCAAGAAGAGACAAGGAGGAGAGCAGAAAATAGAATGAAGAATAAAGGTGATGTTCCTTCTCCTTCTAGGCCCCATAAGACTAGGATCATTTTTGTAACGAAGAAATCAAAAGTTGTAGAGAAAGAGCTAGAAATGATAGATATGGGGGTTGAAAAATAAAGCACTAAAGAACCAGTTGTAGAATAAATAGAAACTGATGATAGGCCTGCAGATCAATAGGGAATGAAAACTCTATCTCCATGAGAAGGTGCACGGCCAGATGTAAGAATTTTTTCTTCTCCACTTCACTCACCTGGTACAACTCCTTCACCTATTTTTCCAATTAGTATTCCCTCTTTTGGAGCCACCTCTCCTTCTAAAATAATTATTGGTAACCCTTAAAGTGCTTCTAAAGATGTTCTTCATTCATCAAGATCTATCCCCAGTTTGTCATCTCCATCTTTTAACATTAGAGATAGTTCTACCCTCGATCATTCAGCAGCAGGTGTGGTTTTAACTGATACTACACCCATTTTTTCTATCAGTAGTGTAGGTGCTACCCCAGTGATGCCAACTAAAGGGACTGTTGCTAATATAAGTGCTTCTACTCTCCCACTTTGGTTATCAATTTTTACACTCAAAAAAAAAAACCATCTCTCTAGATGACTTTGACTTTGATAAAATAGTGCTGGTGAAAGCTAAGACCCTTAAGAAGCCAAAGATCCTTTCAAAGATGATTGGAGATAAAGGGCACAAATTTCTAGAGATAGCCAAACCTCCATAGGATGCGACTCTTAAAAATTTTGATATGAGCAGCTACTCTATCTCTCGAGTTGAGTTAGGAAAGATAACTCACGAAGGTGCTAAGAGTGATTTGCAATCAGCAATGGATATTATGGTTCAAAAATTTGATAGAGAAAGAGAAATGAAGGATCATTATAAGGCAATGGTGGAACAATTGACTGCAGTGATAAGGAGATTCACTTTTGCTCCAGAAGTGGTAACTCTAGAGGCTTTCTCCATAGATGATCCTGTGATTTAGAAAGTAGAAAATACTTATCTAAAGGGAAAGGTACTTGAAGATTACTTGGATAAGATGCATGCATAGGAAATTTCTTTGCTTACAAAATTGTCTGAGAAGATGGGTAACATGAGGAAAGTGAGAACAAATTAGATGATCTTATCAATGTCATTTCTCAGAAAGTTGAAAGCATAGATAAATATCTTAGAAAATGGATAGAGATGAAGGAGCTAAAAATATGTACACTAGTATCAATCGACATCATTGCCAATAGAGATTCTTATATTGAAACTAAAGAATCATTGATATATAGGATCTGGGTACTTAAGAAATTGATCAGCGACCTCGAATCTTTCAAGGGTCTCAACAAACAAAGTGATATCAGTCTGTTGCACAAATTGGATGAGTTGCCTTGCAGAGTTACCTCTCAAGACAACTAATTCATTTCAGTAGAAGAAATGATTCAAGAGTTTGAAGGTATGATCCAAAAGGAATTTGAGGAGAAAGCATTCTTAATGGCTTATGTGGACAATATCTTAGATAACCAGTTAACTCTAGATATTCTGAGAACCAAGTTAACTAGTCATGTGAAATCAATCACAGTAGTGAAAGATGCCACAGTCAGAGCTAAGGTGGTTTTCAAAAATACTATTGCGCCAGACAATATCAGGATACAGGCAGCTATGACCACGTATGATGCTCATCTAAAGAAGGCTGGTGACAATAAATTAAACTATTCTTCCATGCTTTTTTCTCCATTCTTCTCATGCACTTTGTAATTGACTTGGGACATTTGCACATGTGCTTTTGTTATGTGTAATTACATGTAAAATTTTGAAAAAGTCTCAAAGTTAATAGAGACTCATCTTTGAGTAGGTTTTAATATTTAAGTCTTTTCTCTATTTTCGAGGCTTTTCCCTATATATATAGAGGGAGCCTCTTTTGTAAAGGATATTTCTTTTTGATAATAGAGAGCAAAAACTTTTCCAAAATTGAGATGCTTCCTGAGACGTTGATCTCAGATTGTAAATCATATTTTTTTAATGAATGAGAAAGCAGTTACTTTCAGACTTTGTGTTAGAATAATTTGTGTTATTTAGGAGATCATTCTTATGTTTTTTTCCTAATAACCTCTCATCTATTTGATTAAATAAGAAATTGTGTGTGGAAATTATCTGAAGATGTTTTGAAGTTAATTATGAAGACTTTGAGCTGCTATAATTACCTTTAGTTCATGTTTTCCATGTTTTAGCAAAAAGGATATTAGAAAGGCTTTGAACTGCTTTTATCCTTTGTGATCTTACACTCTGTTCTAGTTTTAGGTGAAGACTTTGATCTGCACTTCATTCTACTATTACATTCATTTCAAATCATTAAGGGGAGAAATGAAAGACTTTGTGCTTTCGTGGGTTTCTCATGGATCTAGTTACTATCCAAGAAGATTTTAACCATTTATTGAGCATCATTTTTGAAAGAAGAAAAATGCTTTCAATCATCAACCAAGATTTCTCTTTTTCCTTGTAAACATCATCTATGAAAAAAGAGATATGGATGGTGTAATCTCACCCTTGAGTCTATTTTCAGTTCATATTAATATATAAGTAAGTTATAGAGAACCTCCCCTTGATGAGAAGAGAGATTTATCTCACTATGATGTGGTAAACCCACACTTTTTTCCGTATAAATCTCCTTGTACTATGGTTGATATACCTATTTTGTCATTGGTTGCTTGATGACAAAATATTCACCCAACAGTCCCAATACCAAGCTAGTACCATTACCAACACAGATCCCTTTCAGCCTAAATGTCTTGAAACTATCCATAAATTGCTTTCTAGTTCCTTTCTTAAAGTCAATTTCTTGTCACATCTTAAAATCATATTCTATTCATCTAACAACATTTAGGATAACCACTTAGTTAGCATTTACTTTCCAAGTTAACTACTTGCTCTTTGCTCAATTATATGTTGTATTTTAAAAACTTGGATTGGCCAATATTAGTGTAAGGTTTTGTGTCGTGTGCCTAAATTAGATCATCTTCATTTACCCAATTTATTGTGTGTTTATATTGAATTCTTGCTTTCACAAGTACATGTAAAAAATTTCTTATTTCAATACACAATCATTCTGCTCGACATAGTCTCTTATAGACTATCTATTTTCCTTACCTACAGTACTGAGTCAACCCTAACAACATAGTATTATTTTCTACCCCTCAGGATACAAAATTAGGTTGACCTTATAGACTCTATATCTTTTCCTACCTATTTTCTATCCAATTTATAATAATAGGTCCACCTAGTCAACCATGTATCCTTGTTTTTTGATTTTTTTAGCCCCTATTTTTTGTACTAAGTCAACTTTGTACTCTTATTTGCCTCTTCATATTTCCTTGATTTTGCATCACTCTTGCATTATTTATTTCTTATCCTACATCATGAACTTCTAGTTTGAAGACAATACTAAGTTGAATTCAATGGATATGATGAGTCTTACCAACCCTCATAGGGTCTCTCATAAGCAGATTAGGGCTCCTTTCTAGGATGAGAGTAATGTTCATATATCCACTCACATAATGAACTATGGGACCCCTCCTCATTATTCTTCTCTTTATAATTCTCTCTTCTCATTTGAAGATTAACCTAAATTAGAGTATACCCCTAAAATGTTCTTCTTTATATCTAAATTTCCTCAACATTGAGGAAATGATCCTTCTACCATTTACCATCTCATGATTAGTGGTCAAGTTAAAGAGCCTCATTCTCCTTCTCCCATGTTCTCACAAGGATTTGGGGATACTAGTTTATTTGATTCTCATCCTCTTCCCTTTATTTTAAACATTCTCATATCATGACTTTTTCTTTAATTTATTCTAACTCTATGCCTAGTATCTCCACTAACATGGTAGGTTATACATCTATTGGGCCTCTTCCAAGACCTACTCTCTTCAACTCTTCCACTAGTGCATCACTTTCTACCCATGGTAATCATGCTTCTAGTGCTTCCTCTTCTCATCCCTTCACTAGTCTATATTTTTCCACAAAAGCAAATTTTACCACTAGTGTCTCACATTCTAACAACTCTTCTCAAGCTCCTACCAACACCAATCGTGCTACCCAAGCCACTACTTCAAATTATAATGCTTCAAATAATGCCAACAATACAACTCAAACCCATCAACTCTTATTAGAAATGCTTAATCAAATTATTAATTTTCAAGCTCATAATACAAATCAAATGATGCGAATATAAACCACCTTATCTATCTTCAAACACACCCTCAACAGATGCCATTGGACACGCATAATCAAAATGTTCCCCCACCTCCTCTTTGAGATTCCCATGGTACTCTCATCCCTCAACCTCCACATCTCAAATTGATAATATAGATATAGGAAGTATCACCCCTACCATTTGTTATAATGGGTCAACTAATCCTACTTTTCATCTAAAAACATGTGGAAATCTATATAAAGACTGGGTCAATTTAAATACCTTTCCTACTACCAAGCTATTAGCCAAAACCATCAAGGTTGATGCTTTAGATTGGTATAACCAACTTGAAACCCATTCTATTACTAGTTTGGAAGATTTAGTAAATGCTCTAGTCTAAGAGTTCTAAACTAGCGATCTTCCTGAAAATACATTGGCCCATTTTATCAATTCTAAGAAACTTGGAAATGAAACTACCCAAGATTTTGTTAAAAGGTGGAAAACATTGTCTAATAAATGTGAACATAACATTGCCAATGATAACCTTTTCCATCTCTTTACTAATGTTTTTTTTCTAAGTTGCAATATCAGGTCTGAACTCTTTCTCTATGTACCTTGGAGGAGGCCATTGATTAAGCTAAATGTCAATATTTCCTTACATGTCAATTCAAGCAACCACAACCTTCTATGGGAGCTTGCATATTACTTTAAAAAAAGAATAATTATGCTACTAATGATGGTGTCACAAAATCTTATGATACCATTCACACTATTAAAGTTTTTGTTCATAACCAATCTTTGGAATCATCTCCCCCTTCTCAAAAATTCACCAATCCTCATTTATCATCACCTAATAACATTAATGTTCACAAACCTTTATCCTTAGTTAAATTACTTAAATGTTTACCTAGGCCTCTCCTATGACAATTTGATCCCACTCATCTTATGAAATCTTGGTATGATCCCAATAAATTTTGTTGGTTTCATGTTAGTTGGGGTCACTTTCATGAGACCTCTAGTCAGCTTCATAATTTGTCTATTATTTTTATTCTTGGTCCTAATTTTGATATCATTCAAAAATGATAACAAGCCTATGACATTTCTTTCAAACCATGAAACACATACTAGATCTCAATCTTTGAATCAAGTTATTGCTCATTTGGCCATCTATAAAGACCATCTTCTAAATCACCAAGATCACCAAGATAATCCCACCCCTTCCACCAACAATGTTGAATGTCTTATTGATCCAACTCCAAAAGAGAATGTGGTTAATATGACTAACATGTGAAAGGTGGTTGCTTTCATTTATCCTCAACCTATCTACATACCTCCATTGTCTCACACATTTTGTGTTATTCAAGATTCTTCTCGAACTTACTTAAATGAGTTAGAGGAAGATAACCTTATAACTTTTGATGAAACAATTCCAACTCCTCCTTTGGATAACACTTTCCATTCTATTTCTAACATCCCTCCATCTTCTTTACCTATCACTAATGACACTTATGCCTCTATTAACACTTCTTCTAACAATTCTCAAAACTAACTTGCACTAACTACTTCATCTTCTCAACATAATTTATCACCTTGTTATAAACCTTCTACCTCTTATCAACATAAATTCCAATGTAATTTGGCTCCTCCTTTCGAGGACCTCCTTCAACCCTATGTACCTCTTTCTAGCAACCTTCTTATGAGTTATGATGAGTGGGATCCCATCATGGAACTCACTAATATCCCATCCAAAATTCTATTTTTTGAGCTTATTATGATCTCTTTACATCATCAAAATCATCTCATGTAACTTTTGTTCAAAATGAACATCCCTCATCCTCCCCTAGCAGGGTACAAAGTACCCTTATTTGGATATGAAGATAACATATTGTAACAATGTGAAGATATGTCCATACATGTTGATGAAATAATGGACACTTATCTTTATTTAAATGTTTACATCTCTTTTATGATTCTTTATGATATTCTACTTCATGCAGATGATCCTCCTCTATTCATTAATGTCTAAATTGGTAATATCCAAGTCAAACATTCCTTGATTGATGAGGGTTCTAGAACTTGTGTTACCTCTCTCATGTTATCAAAACTCTTGGATATTTTGATTACAATATTAAATCCACATGTAGCACATGTCAAGGCTGTGATTGAAGGCAAATACCTCCTTTAGGTTGTGTGTGGATTCCCATTACCATCCTACCTACCATCATTCACATGAAGGTGATTATATTTAACTTTCCTCTATCTTATAACATTCTTCTTGGTAGGCCATGGACTCATCGTATATGAGTAATTTCTTCTTTCACCTACCAATGCATTAAATTCCCTCACAATGGAGCTATCTATGGGATTCAAAATGATAATAACCTTTGGAGTTTTGAATAATTGATCATGATGTCTTCAAGATTCCTACTCTTGAACCTTTGCCTAATGGTCCATTTTTTGAGTCTCAAAGATTTAATTTTCCCATCAATTCTACTCAAGGTTACAATGATCATCCCAAACTCATTGGGAATAGTCCCCTTAACCTCCTAGATTCTGATGATGATAAACCTAATGAGATCAATCTCAAGATTAAAACTTTTGAGCTCTCACCTCATCTCATCTCTCAACTTCCTAATTTTTATAACCTCATTCTTACAAACCACCTTGTGATGACATCCCCATTATCTTAACTAAGACTTGGCATTCCATTCATCACACCTCATCAGATGATAGTGTCATCCCTACCTACATCATTGATCTTCATACACCTAACTATGATGATGGTTATACATTAAACAATCCATTTTTAGGTGGTCTTATTTAGGCCTGTGATGCTAAGATTATTCATTATCATTCCTCTTTGCTTCAATATTTTCATGTATATTCCCATATTCCATTGTATATTATTCGTCATTTTAGTATTTTCCCTATTTATCATAGGGTAGAAATGGTTTGAACACCTCAAATTTTTGAATAACCTCATAGGAGTATGCTTATAGATCATCATATGACTAGGCCTTATCACTTTGTTAGGTACCATGACCCCTATAGCTTGCTTATCCCTGAGATGCATGCAAATCTCCTTTGTCCTTATATATAACTCACCCCTCCTTTAGTATAGACCACTATATATCCCACTCCTACTCCCATTTTATTTGAGTCTATCCTTGCTTATGATCCCATCACTCCTTCTATCGAGCCTAGTCTAATTCCTTCATCACCAGCACCTTCTCTTGGTGATGGTTTTCTTCCTTCACCATAGATGGTTTTGTTTCCCACCAAATGGGTTGATGAGGTTTCCCAAACTCCTTATGCTTTTGTTACACCTCCTCCTATGAGTACCTCTACCAAGCCTACTCATAATTTTATTTGTTGCTTCCATGGCATAAATAACCATCCATCCACATATTATCATAAGCTATGATAATATATTGACACTTTGCATCCTTATACCCCTTAGTAGTCAGATAAGGACATACCATCCCCAAAGGTACTTCTTGATTATATTCCTAAGTATGGAAAGGTGTGTTATATTTTTCACCAATATGGCACCAATCACACTGATCGTTGTCGTATCCTTTAGCAATACCTTAAAGATCATATTTTAACTATTCCTACATATTTTACCATTCTTCTCATAGTTCACTCCCATAAGAAGGCTCCCCCTTCTTCTCCCATGGTTCCACATCCTATAGTTCCATCCCCTCCTATGGTCCCTTCTTCGCCTCCTATTCCTCCACCTATGAATCCTTCACTCGTGGACCTCCCCATACCTATGGATCCTTCTCCACCTATGAGTCCCTCACCTATGAATCCTTATCCATTAGTGATCCTTTCATCTCTTGTAGAGTCCACTCCCATGTATTATTATAAGTATCTCTTTCTTGATAGCCCTCCTCATCATGATCCATAAAGAGTTCCTACCTTTTCTATTGAGGAGATTGAATGTGAAGAATTTTCCTAGTTTTATCTAGAGGATAGATGAGACATTAGTTGTAGTTCACACCCAACTTCATAGAGATCTATCAAATGTTTTGGATAATGTGTGTGGGAAAATATATCAGTAATTATGATCACATACATGGTGTTCTTACATTTTCATTTGGATTGGATGTGTGCTCCAATATTATCTTTATCTATTTTGTTATATCATTTGACATTATGTAAAATTTTTATTTAGATTACATGGTGTCCTTTAATTTTTCACTCTATATTGTTTGTAATGTCATTTATGTTTGCTTATGGAGTCTTATTTATCATTTCTTTCTTTTCCTTCTTGAGTTTCTTTCTTAAAAAATCCATTATTCTTTTTTCATGATTGTTTGATTTCTTATCTCTATAAACATGGATAATTATAATTTTGACTTGGTTATACAAACCTGGTTCCCTTTAGTCATTCTTTCTTTACCATGTGATCAATTAGAAAATAATTAATCTCCTTTTACTAGTCCACTTTGGATTTCCTTTATTCCCTTTTTACAAACTAAGCATATGCATGGTTGAGACTTGAGATAACATGTTGGTTCATTGTTAAGCCTAAGTGTTTTATTCAGTCTTGTCTTTGGGCATTTAGCTTCCTTTAGTCAAAGCCTAAATCTCATTCATGTGTATCACTCTATCTCTCATGATTGGTCATTCCAAGTCTGTATGGAGGAGGAATCTTAAAAAGCCTTAAAAACATTCAAAAACCAAATCATTTAATAAAAGGCAATTATACAAAAGGCAAAAAAATCTCAAAATTCTTAAAAGTCAAATCACACTAAAAGATGTGATTCAAAGCACATCTCATTCTTCTAGTTGAATATCAAACTCCACAATTGGCCTCATGATAGAGCTGAGGTCCATTGGGGTGTGGTAGGCTAGTAGATTAGAAAACCATAATCAAAAAAATCTTTTAGTGCTACCTACTTTCTCATTCAAGTACTCGATCTTCACAATAAACTGACAACTTTGTAAGGCATCTTGAGGAATGGGGAACACATCGTGGGAAGGTAGCTCCATTTTTATTTTCTTGCACCAATATACCTTCATGAGTTGATCTTAGTATCATGCTTATTTTTCTACATAGCTTTGTGTCTATAGTGAATGGGTTTCTTTTGTATATTGATGGTCACTAGTCACTTAGTGTCTTCTCATGTCCTTAATATGCCTCCTGTCTCTTAAGGTCTCCTCATAATACACCTAAGTTATGATTTTTACATTCCTTATTTCACTCCCTACATTCCTCATATTTCCTCTTAAAAAATATTATGTTTTTCACTGATCAGTCCTCTAGGGATTCTATTTGTGAGTTTCATTATAAGACCATGGATATGACCTGGCCATCCTCACAAAATACCATAATTTCACATTCTTATTACCAACATTTTTTTTTAACATATTTTCACATTTATTCCACCTCACTGGTGTTCCCCTTATGAGTCATAATGTAAGACCATGAATAGGACCTGACCTTCCTCACAAAATTTTCCACTACTCCAAGTCAACAAAAATTACATATGTCAAATATGAGATAAGATATGATTGATTATGAAGTTACACTTCATTGACATGCTTTCCATCTTGATTTATTATGTTTTATCCTTGCTTCATTACTCTTTCACTTTTGTTCTTCTTATTTTCTGATTGCATGTAAGAATCTAATTATTTTTTGAATTTTTTATAATTCCTAACTTGAATTAGTATGACAAATTTAAGACCAACTTTGCCAAATTTATTTTCTCTTATACTTCCCAACATGATTTATTATGATTGATTTACTTAATTTATTTTTTTATATCATTTATTCTTTTACACATTTCCTCTTTATTACATTATTTTCATAATTCCCAATGTGACTTAGTGTGATTATACTTATTTTAATTTGGTGCCAATTTTTCTCTTGGTTTAAAAATAAACTTGTTACCATATTGTTTAACACCCTTTGTTTTCTTATACTTAGTCATTTTTCTTATTATTACACATTTTCCAACATGAAATAGTGTGTAGTACATTTTTTTTTATTAATTATACTTAGCCAAATCCTTTTTACATGTTTCTTTTTAACCATGCATGTGTCCTAAATAATGCTAGAAAAGAAACAATGACTCATATATTTCCTATAGAATATAAAATAATAGCTAAATACATGTGATATAAAGAAATATATCCAAGCATACACAACCAAAACCATAATACAAACACATAAAATCAACATATATATATATATATATATATATATATATATATATATATATATATATATATATATATATATATATATATATATATATATATATCATTGGTTTTTATAAAGTACAATAATATACATCATCTCAACTCTATGATTGAGATCTATCCTATCTATTTCATGCCCTAACCATGCTATCTATCAATGCCTTAGATAGTCCCCTTAAAATAGTATATTGTAAAGAGGTTTTCCAATATCTTAGACGTGTCACTTGTCCCTATAGGTTGGCCACGTGGGCCTTTACCTATGCTAGCTATACATGTACCTATGTTAGCTAGGTTATGGTGGCCATATGTATGGATCTTTCCTAATACAAGGCCTACCATGCTTGTTCCTCTTCTTATCCCACCCCTATTAATGGTTGTGTCTCCTCCCTACATGCCCATACTTGCCTTCTTGCCTCTCCTACTAGTTTAAACTAGCTCTTTGGGGTAGACACTATCATAAGATCCTCTACTGTCATCAAGTCATAGGGTGTCAATGCCTCGTCAAACATCTCATAGAGTGATCCCATCACCCAAAATACCCATATGGTCTCATCCTCTATAAGATCTACAAAAATCAAACTAGATAGATATTAGATCACTGATATATCTTAAAATATATCTATCTATAATATATCTCAAATAATTTAAAAAAATTTCAAATGATCTATTATTACTTGTCTGAGTGTCACCTACTAGCATCTCACCATCAACATGATCATCGATCATGGTCTCTCCATCAATGCATCCTCTAAGTACTTCATCTATAGGTCACCACCCAAATTAAAATCTTAGGGTCACCACTTATGCCCATATCAAGCTACACTTGAGTGGTACCTCTATCACTCAACTTTATTCTAACTTACCTAATGTGTCATCTAGGATGACCACTATCTTTGGTCTCTCCCACTAATAGTATCTCCATCGATGGTGCAATCGACATGGTCACCACTCCTACTATGGTTCTAGAGGTAATATTTCTAACACTCTTGCATCTATCTCTTCTCTATATATTGCTTATCATACTCGACCAATCCATAGTCTCTCATGTCATGGTCTGATCACTAGCTTAGCAACTAGTGTCCCTAATCCTCCCCACTCCTTGTCTCTCTCACATGCCTAGACAAAAATGTGGGTACCACTATCAAAACCACTAGATGAGAGAGTTACATTTGTCCTAGTATACATTCCACTACATGTGGATCTATCTACTAGGTATAATGGATTATAATCTATGTGCATGCCAATGTTGGTGCCACTATCTCCTAGCTTGACCATACTATAAAAATGTAACCATACAACTACCACATGATGTCTACCTGACTAACTATCTATAGTGTTGGCATATGGGGCATGACTCGTGCTACTTGATCATATCACCATAAATATACCTAAGGCAATTGATCATTGACCATATGGGGTAACCTAACTAGATGATATATCAAGAACCTCTCATATATCCATGAACTCAACAAAATAATACATCTCATGGTCTTCTACCCTCTAGACAACATCCCATATATGTCATGCATAAGATGGACCTAGATGATAGAACCTAAATCATAGAGTGTCATATCCTCCAAAATAGTCTAGCATAAGGCTATCACATATAGTGGTACCTTGCCATCTGACTTGTGACACAACACCCATTTTATCATAAGTCCTATAACTACCTTTTAGATATCTAGAATCTGAGATGTATAAACATAAAATAGGCTAAATTTAAACCTCTGATATATCCTCTTTGAGCCCATCACCCACCTAGCTAAGGCTCTCCTCTCCTCCTATCCATGTAGTACTTTCATGACCATGGGCTTACCTCCTATCAGTAGTCTAAGAATTGCATGGATGTCCTCTAGGGTGATACCTACCTCAATGGTATCCCCATCCACCTCCCATATTAATGTGTTAGTCAATCATTCTCAGGCTCCTAAGAACATGACTATCAGATCAGAACTCAAAGAGACTCGACATATATTTATAACCCTCCTAGACCTAATCTAATTAATCTCAATCAATCCTCAATTTTTAGTCATTCTAAGAGGTTTGGGATCTATGCCACGTCTACCAATCTCCAAAATCTTGAATACCTTGACAACCATAAAATAACAAAAGATGTATTAGATCCTCCACGTCATGTATAATCAAAATACATTCTTTTCAAATTTTCATAAAAATAAGCCTAATTTGTTTTAATTTTTCTATTTTTTATCAATTTGACCTATTTTTAGCCTATTCATCTATTTTAGTATTCAATCAACCATTCTAGGCCTTTCTAGCACTCTTTCAGCCTCTTTTACACATTTGTATACTATTTTAGTTACTTAGTCAAACATTAGGTTGACCAAATTTTCCTCATTTTGACTAGGTTGAAGTAAAAAACTAATTCACCCATTTAATTTTTTTCCCCTTAGTCCTAAGTCATCACAGTAGATTATTCTACTAAGTTAGCATTTATGTACTAATTCTGTAGCATACAAAACAAACTAAGTTAGCACACACCTACTAAGTCGGCAATGTGGATTTCAAGTTTTTAGCCTACTAGGTTAACTAGGTTAACCTGGTTGGTTCTACCTATTGACCCCTATCATTGCCTATAATAAATGCCTTCTAGTAGTTATTACTCTAACCCCTTTTAACTCATTTCCCCTTTTCATTTCTACTACCCTTAACATCTTTCTTTGATTCATTTCAGTTCCTATAATTTCTCTAAGTTACAAATTTCTATAAAACACTTAATTTCAATAAAAATATTTAAAAAAAAGTTTGAAATTCTTAGTTACCTACCTATGTTACACCCAATGCAGTCGTTGGAAATCCCTCTCATCTTGGCTATCATCTACTCACCATCTCAGCTTTATTACCTATTTTTGGTCTTTCAAATCTCTTTTTCTCTCACCACAAGTCTAAAATAACAAATGACTTCTCTTTCATCCTATTTAAACTTACTTTTCACAATTCCTTACCTTTCAAATATTTTTTGTCAGATTCCTTATTTTTTTCATATTTTTATTTTTATTAACATATTTTTTAAACCATAAAATGTTCTGGCATCATGACATCATAGAGAATCTTTTACACTACTAAATATCTATATTCTAAAAATTTCAATTTTTGGCTATTTTTTTCACTAATGTCTACAAGTCACCTAATATTCTTCACATTTAGATGCCTTCAAATATTTTTCAGTCTCATTTATCTATAGCACTAAGGTAAGTGAAGTTATGTCTTTTTCAATCTGTCCTTTCATTTATCTTATTTTCTCCTTACTACATTTTACTTAGCATCAACATTATGGGTTACCATGTTTTATTTTTGAAGTACCATCCCATGTTGCACTCACATGACACATGATGAGATTTGAGTGGGGAATATGTATACACATAATATTTTCAATTTTTTATCAATTAATGATTCTCTCTATCTTTTAGGAACCCATCAAGTCTCAATCTCTATAAGTGCATGCCTCAAGGGGTGCACTGGGAAAGGGGTGGGTAGACCATTAGTGCTTCATATAAATGTTGTCCCTTTTGCCACTTTTTATCTACACACTTATCTCCTCAAAACTATACCCCTAAGCTTGTTCTTCTCTATTAGAAACTCCTCAATAATTTCATACCTTTTGTCCCCCCTTTTCCTAATCTTAAGCACTTTTCAACTATTCACTCTACTAGGTTGACTAGTTCGACCCTATACAGTTTTGGATAAAATTCATTTAGGGTCTAGGTTTGCTCTTTGACAAACCTAGACCATGACCTAGTGAAGTCTTATCCATAACTTTACTAGGTTGACTAGTCCAACCCTATCGATCAAAAAATTTATAAGGGCTTAGGGTTAAATCCACACACACACACACACACACACACACACACATATATACAAGTTTATTTCACCATTATTTAGAGAAGAGAAGAAGTAATAGTTATTGTGCATTTGCTTATCCACCATCATACTTGAGAAGAAATCTTAGGGTTTCATATTTTATTTAAAGATATGGATCTTATTTTGTGGATAATTATTTTGGATTCATTGATAGGTTTTGTATCCTAGAGCTGATTTATCTTTGTCAACCTTACATACCACAACAACCTCTTGTGAAGCACCTTGACCAAGGGAAAGATTGAGGTATTGCAAGTTCATCTTCAAAGGTAAGTATTTTTAACTTTGTTTTTTTTTTGTAATAGTATATAGATATGCATTTTTAATTATCTTCCATGCATTAAGATTTTATATGCATTTATGTGAGTATATGTTCCTTATGCATGTTTACGTTTATTGTTTCTAACCCGTACTTTGTGCCACAAGCTTTGGTGAGCACTAGATTATATTTTATTTTACTTGTTATTAGTTTAGTGAGATATGAAAACATAGGGATTAATTAAGGTTATTGTGTGATTATTCTTAATTTGATATTTTAGAACCCTCCCTATCATTGTGTATTATGATAAGAGATCTCCTAATTAGGTCTAGTAGATCCCCATATTGGTCATGTTCCTGATTATTTAATGTATTCCCAATCAGAAGTATATGGTATGATCTATCTTCTTCGAGTTAGGATTGATTTATATACATGATGCATTTCTAATTAAATACACATATATCTAAGGAGATAGAGAGAGATATATATTGGAAGTTCCATACCCCCAACCTTGGATCAAATATGATTTACCACCTGGCAATTGAGTTAGCTCAACTGTGCAACCCAGTGATAATTATAACTAGTGAGGCTAGTTTATATAATAAATTTAAACTAAAAACTTAGTAATATTGAGTGATTTAATCACCTCAACAATACAAAAAATAAAACTAACTATTTCATCATATTATCTCAATAAATTCTATAAAATTTCAACTTAGGTAGTAGTATGTAAAACTCCATGATGTGGTAACAGTCCATGAAAGATTTTAAGAATATAAGACTAATTCATATTTTATAATATTATTCACAAATTAAATAGTATATACACCTTAAATATGTCTCATATTGAAACTATGTATAACAATATTACCAATGTATAAAATTCTACCATAACTATGAATTAGAATCATATAGCTGTGTGTTTTGATCATTTTAAAAATTTATGTAAATGTGGAGAACATGATTCCATATCATGCCTCCACTATATATAGAGAAACTTTAAAATTGATATAAGTACCCATATGGAGAACATTCTTCAAAAATATTCCCCCATTATAATCTGTATATGTTGAATACTGAATAAGTGAGGAGAACATGTTTCCAAAGCATGCCTACACTGAATCTGAAAACTATATCGAGTGTGGAGAACATACCTCTATGACATGACCCCCACTAATATTCCCCCTTTGAGGTGAGGTAAAAATAATAATTGGTATTTACCTCACCTTAAAAAGATAATACACCTGTATAGTCTGTGAATGGAACCCTATAGCATATAGAAGGAACATGTCTAAGTAGATATAGCATTAAAACTCATAGAAATAATGTGATCACATGAAAGACTATTATGCATGATAAGGATCATGGAAATGTCTAGATAATAATATTAAAAATTTAAAAATCAAACAAGCACACACACAAGAGTAGTCAAAAGTAAGTCAAAAGGTAATGGTTCAAGGAGGCCATAAATAAGGGGCATGTTCAAATGTCTCATAATCTAAGGGATGTGACTTAGTAAAATATCCACAACAAGGATGACATATTCAAATGTTCATAAAACAAAAAAATAATTTTTTTAAATGTCAAATAAATTATACATGGGTATGGGGGCAAAAAATAAAGGAACATATTCAATCAAATAAGTAAGACAATAGAAAGCCAAAACACTAAATGAAGTGCATTAACTAGCATAAACATGTCTTAGTAGCCCATGTATTGAATGTTTTAGCAAAAAATTTCAAGTGCATATCACATCAAGTACCATATTTAATATATAATCATGGACAAAGACATGTGTAATTACATATGTAAGCTTAAACATGATAATAAATTGTGATCATCAAACCATATAACTTATGTGTATCAAGACCTAATAAATAGATTCCCTCAATGTTTGCATGACATGAGTAGAGGTAAATATCAACATATAAAATATAAATGGATCATGTATTTTTATATGCATATATCAGACTCAAATACAATTGTGACGTACATGTGTGTATTTAGGACTAACTGAGTATGTCATCCATTAACATAGAACTAACACATAGATGCCAAGGAGCCAATAGAACATATAGGTGCCTCAAATATTTTTGTATTTTTGAAAAAACTTATTTTATTTTTTTGGTTTTTTTGGAATGTTTGAAGAGTCTAATCAAGGAAGTCCTCATCAAAAGGTGTAGGACCACCTAGAAAATTTCTCAAACTTGTTTATATCACTGCATTGCCACCACTTCAATGTTTTTGTTTAATAGTTTATCTTAATCCAATGGTGTAGGCAAATAATCATAGTCATTATGTCAGATGTAAATTTTTGTACCCTTATTAATAAAATTAACACACATGTTTATAGTATCTAACTTAGCATTTCACTCAACTAGCCAATTTTTTCCAAACTTTAGTTTCAAATTTGGTTCATGGTCTAATATCTATATGGTTGAAGATTACACACATGAGGTACATGCTATAATTAATTGAATGTATCCTCAATATTTTGGCATTAATGGAGTATATTAGTTTATCTTTAGTGTGTCTTAGTTGTGCAAAAAATGTAGTTCCATAATTTGTATCCCACTTATTAATATCAAATTGGATATAGAGGCAATATACCCCATCAATATTAGCAATAATAGTTAAATCCACATGACACACCATAATTCAAATCCTGGCTGAGTAAATACTAGCATTGAGGCTTAGGGGCAAGCATGATGCCTAAGGATTAGTCCATTAGACTTGCCTTATAACTATACACCTAAGTTTGTGTCAGGTCGATGGGTCCACAATGGTGTTGATGTTGACCCAGGGTAGGTGAGATAACTCAGTTAATAAAAAAGTAGTTAAATACTCATGTTTTGGTCACTTTGAGAGAGTTCTCTTTTAAACGATAGGAAGGATTTTTCATTTTTCTCATATTATACATAATGTGTATGCATCATTCTCTCTTATATTTTTCAATTTTATCCTTTAATGCCTCACATTGATTGGTATGATGGCCACTAATCTAATGGTATTTATAGTATGGTACTGTGTCTTTTTTCGGTAGAAGTATAATGTGTGATCTATGTTTGGTATAAGGTAAATAAATCATTATATACTCAAGTAACATAGATAACATGGTATTTGGATTATCTTGTGGTGTCATGATCTATAAAATTTGTTATGAAGCCTTTTGAGAAGACTTCACATTATTCACATAATGAATTTTCATTTGACCCTTGTAAGGTTGACTCAAAGTTTTTCAGTCAAGAGGGATGTATGGAGTAATAATCATTTACATGCTCATCTACTATTTTTGGTTTTCCCTTATCTAGGTTCAATTTTGTATTTTTTATAAGTGGATTTAGTTTATATGTGCTGAGACTTATAGGTTTAATTGTGCACTAGGTGATCAACTCAATCAAATTTTAAGCTTTACATTTTCTCATATGTCATATCATAATATGTATCATCATCACTATCATAGTAATCTAAAACATGGCCATATTTTTTCTCAGTATTAACCAATAAAATAATCTCAAATGTTGGGGGCTCTTTTAGTTTTATTATCTTTTTTGGTAATGGTTATTGTTCCTTATGCATATCTATGTGTACCTCATAGTTTAGTGTTTTATTTGCATCTAGAGATAAAGATCCATTGCAATTGACTCACCTATTTCATTAAAATGCATATGATTAAGATGGATGGATTGTTTAGTTTGTTCTATTGTAGGGATGCCTTTAATTTTAGAATGTATCATTTTACAAATTTTGAAAGGTTCATCATCAATAGACATCGATAATAAGGTCTCATAACGTATGAATTTTACACATCGATGAACTGTAAATGAGATAGCTTCCATTAAATGTATCCAAGGTCTACCTAAAATTACATTATAATTTAATGATTGAGACAACCTAAAAATTAGTTGAAATCATTTTTGGTCCTAAGGTCACATCAAATGTGATTTGAATCAACCAGAGGGCTATGTGAATTTTCAAACTCTTTTATGTGTATAATTATATTTTGAAGAATTTTTATGTTAATACCCATGATGGTTAGGAATTATATGCTATAAATATTTAGGTTTGATCCATTATCAATGAGTAACCTTTTGATACATTTATTTTTCATGGTCACTTGTATGAACAAAGAAAAATTTTGGTCAATAATATCTTTGGATAGTAAATTTGTTGGATCAAAGGTGATGAGCTTGTTATTTTTCCTGAGATGTTGCATAATATATGTAAAATAATAAGTCGCAATATCACTTGGAACTTATGTCTCACATAATACCTCATATAGGATATCCTTATAAACATTAGATTACTTTAGGAGCTCAAGAATTGAAATTTTTTACATGTGTATTGCTCAATTGGTTAATAATTTCATATCCCTTAGATTTTATTAAAATATAAGGTTTATGAGCCACTTTTTGTATATTAATAGGTGTGATAATAGGTTGAACAACCCTAACTTTTCAAGTAGTAATGGTATTGACTGTAGAATCCAATATAAGTCATGGGTAAATAATGGGTGTGGGATGGTAGTCATTATTTGAATAAGACTTAGGTAGAACAAAAGGTTAATAACATGCACATTGGTGTCTATAGCTATCTTTATAATATTACAAAAGCAAGTATGAAGAGAGATCAAGTGTTGTTTCTTCTTTAAAACCCTCTCATTCTTGGCATGGATTTACTTAATATATTTAACAAGGTAACTAATGTAGAAAACCATAACAACTATAAGGTATTGGACTATGAAATAATTTATAGATATATCCATAGTAAACATGATTATAAAATTATAGTAATTAGGGATCAACAATAAACAAATTATAAAACCCTAATTTTCCTAGGGTTTCATGTTCAAAGATTAGGTTTACCAAATGTTTAACCTAAAAATGTGGTTTATATTAGGATTATCTAGACATTAAAGTTGATATATAAATAAATAATCATAAGGGTGATAATCATATCTACAAAATGTTAATTGGGTGATAAACTCAGACATAACATATGTTGAATTTATAAGATTGAGAATAGACTAAATATAAAAATTAAAACTAAACTATGTATAGAAATGACAAAAAAGTAATGTACTTAATTATTTCTTATGATAGTTTATTATTAGATCTAGAATAGTTAACAAATAGACTAGAATAAAATTTTGGAATAGTCATTTGATTATAGATTAAGTGGCTCTAGAGCTCTAGACACTAACATCAAACTAGGATGGTTACATCGATTCTACTATTTGGATTTGATGCAAGTGTCATATCTAGAATACATATTGGAAAAATATGAAACCATATAGATGCTTATATATTTGACTTTTCATTTGATCTAATGCATTCAAATCTAGGTCATGGACTATCACTCCTCATGAAATATCAAAATTATAATTCTTCATCTTCATGGTGACCTTAGGGCAAATGAATTATTAGACACATAATGTCTAGCTGACCCCAAAGAGCCCCTATTAGTGAGCACTATATACATAGTCAATACTTTAAAAAAGGCCTCATACTAATGTAGTTATCTCCTATGTGTTGGCTTGTGTGTGAATCATGTAATATATGAAAAGAAAGTACAATAGTCACATAGCATGTAACATAGAAAATTGGGCTCTTAAAATACTCTTTCAGTACTTTAGACTTGTATATGTCTTATCCATATGAGGGGTATGAAAATAAGAGAAAATAGGGAAGCTTTGATCAATTGAATACTATTTGGTATAAATACTAGGTATTTTTCCAATGTTGCTAGGTGAGGAATGAGTGAGCATTGATCTTATATTTATATCAATAATTTTAGATAATTAAATTGAATTAAATTAATTAGGTTGACCTTGAGTCCTTTAAATATAGTATCTTTAATGTCTTGCAATTGTTTCATGAGGAACTTAGAATGATAAGGAGAAGTTTTGACTAATTCCATAAATGGATGTTTTCAAGGCACAAATTTAGGTTCATCAAGATAATTCCAATGAGGTTTAAAATAGGAATTAGTATGAGGCTTAGGTGTATTATAAATTATGTTATTTTTAGGAAAGGAAGAACAAGTTTGAGATTCCATGTGTTGGAATGACTCATAACTAGTGGGTGGTTCTGAAGATGATGAAGGAGAAGTTGTAGTATCTTTTAGAAGTTGTTTCTTGGTGGAGGATTTCTTGGGTTTGGTGACATGATCTTTGTGAGTGAGATTACAATGGCAGTTGACTTTATATGCATCATATACTAAGAATTAGTATAATATTGAACATAGTTAACATCAATAGCATAAATATTTTCATTTGGATGTTGCATATTAGGATTGGAAGAATATTTTTGAGGTTGTTTATTTCTATATTTAGATAAATTTATCATTTGATAAACTTTAATGTATTCAACATTACAAGCCTTGATCATAGAATATGATTAAAATCATATCCTAACATTAAAGAAATAACATTTTTTTTAAGAGAATAACATGTTTCATGAGAGTGATCAATATTGGCATGAAACCAACATAATTTTTTAGGATCATACCATGAAGGAGGAGTGGTAGCAGTGTGAGTGAAAGATTTGGATGGAGGTAATAAATTCCTCATTTTAAACATGTTCAAGGGTGGGTTGGATGGGTTTGAATGTCTAATTGGTTTTCTCATGTTTTGGTTTGAGGAGGCTTAGACTTAAAATTAGTAATGGTTATTTCATTAGTTAAAGTTTGGAAGGAATCCCTAACGAGACTATGATAAATTTCAAATTGAGTTAAGAGGAAATCTTGTTGTTTTGCTTGATCAAAAGCATCCTTTAGAGTTTGGGGAGAGAAAATTTAAATCTTGTGTTGAAGAGAAGGTTTTAAAGTAGTGATAAATAGTTTGAATAAATTATCATCACTCATGTTATGATATATTTCTTGAGTTAATGATTTCCATCATTTGATAAAGATATGAGTAGATTAATTAATTAATTACTTAACATTGATGAAATGGATAAGAGTATGTTGAGTAAGATCATAATGTTGGACTTCCTTCACTAGATCATTAACTAAATACTCTAGTTTTGTAATAGAATTAAGTTGGTTATACCATTCTAAAACATCTCTTGTAAATGTGTTAATAAGAATTTTAGTAGTAGAAAAGGTATTAGTTTAGACCCATTCCTTATAAAAACTACCAAATGATTTGAGAAAAATATTTGGATCTTTAGTCCATCATATATAATAGTTGGAGAAATGTTTCCAATGTTTATGGATATAATAAATGGAGCTAAAGGTTTATTTCAAAAATGTTGAACCATTTTATTATGCATAAAAAGTTGAGGAATGATGTTCCCATTGGAATTTTGAAGAGGAAGGGAAAAAAATTATAATTATGTTCAAGAAAGATGATGAGTTGTTGACTTACCATTTTTAGGATATGATTTTATTTTTGAAGAATTTTGGAGTTGTTAGTTGTTTGCATAACATTCATTTTTTGAATAATTTGTGCAAGAATTTGAGTTATATCAATAGGTGTATTTAGATTATTATGATGGGACATAATGCCAATATTGGTAGGTGGGGCATTCCTCGAGTTAGTGATAGGAGGATTCCCTATAGAGGGTTTCTAAAATCAGTATCAATTACTCAAATGGTGAAGTAAAAAATTTGGATAAAGTATTATTCATGTTAGGGGTATAAAATGTATTATCATCTATATTTTTAAATAAATGTGAATCATCCAGATCATAATTTTGAGTGATTTTAAAACTGTGTTAGTTGATAGATCTATATGTTTGTTGGGAGTAATTTCACTAAGAAGTGTGGTTTTCATTGTTGGGTAAAGTATGTAAAAAATAGAAAGTAGGTAAGAAATATCAACCCATGTAAAATCTAAATGGGTTAAGACTATCAAGGAAGATTCTAATAGGTGATTTCATGATGATGATTAAATTGAATAATTGATCAAATATGTGATTAATTACAACTAATGAATTCTATTTCTTGAAACAATATAGTAGTTTTGGACAACAAATTCTTAATTAATTGTATTGAGTCAGGTCGATGGAGTATGAGAAAAATACAATACATAAGGTGGTTGTAAAAGTGGACTGGGTTATTTAGGGCTAATCTCGTTACATAGACTAAAAATTTAGGATAAAACTATATCGAACCTGGTTGATGTAGTCAAAAAAATAGAGAATGGTAATGACTAGAAAGTGTATTAAATTGAGCCTGATTAATATAGTTATATAAATAGAAGTGAAAAGATAGAACTATATCAACCCTAATCGATAAAGTTATATATATATATATATATAAAATCAAGAATAGAATGTATTAGTCCTAGTCAATAGAGTATGATAAGAAAATGGAAAGTAAACTCAATAGACTATTTCAAACCTAGTCAATGTAGTATGTTCACACACAGACAACTCTATCAGCATTAGTTGATATAGTTGAAACACACAACACATAATTTTATCATCATTGGTTGAGACAACCTACAATATAGAATATAGTAGAAAGTAATAAATTTAAATTTATTTATTTTTTCTAACTATTTATCCAAAATTAATATTGGGTAGGTGTGTTAAAAGAATATAACTAATTTTTTAGCTCTAAAAAACACTTATTTCTTTATTGGATAGTGTTGTTATGATATTTTAGAACATTGACCGTGGAGGAAGTATCATTCTCATAACCCACTAAACTCATTTTCAAGATTAAGTTGAGATTAACTTACTAGTGTTAATCACTAATCGATGTGTTATAAAATTAGATGGATCACTGACTCTATATGGTTCAAAATAAAAAAAAGAATCATAATCATTTTATAAACATTGTGAGGTACATGGAAAATAAATTTATAGTTTAAATTTTTACTATGGCTATGATTATTGGGGTAAACCCCTCATGTCATGATATTTATAAACAATTGACAAAGATTGTAAATATAACATCATGTATCCATTCATGATAATAGCTAAGTAGTTTGAAAACTTTCAAAACATAGTTTATCCAACAAATTAAGATGGATCTATAGTTTAATTGACTTAGTAAATCTAATATTGGATAAGGTAATCAACTAACATCTATTTCAATAATATTTATATCAGTTGCATGACCAAATTGGATTTATTAAATATAACAAAGGGTTCTCTTACCATAAAACATCAAAGGAGATAGTTCTAAAACCTCTAGGTAAATGATACTATGTAATAACCTTGGTTACATCTAAGTACATAAAATAAAACTAATATAGTGCTCACCAAATATTATGGTATAAATGGGGATGGTTAAATAATAAAATAAATCAAGGGATCATGATAAAAAAATGGGGGCCTAGATCACCTATAGTGAAATATGGAAATTAAAGTAGACGTTATAGCTATATTAAGTTTAAGTATAGAGATTATCTAAGCAATGAGTTATACATTCAACATATATATATATATATGAAATATCAAAAGTTAGGAATACTTACATTTGGGCAAACCTATCAAGTCTTGATCTCTCTCTTAAAAAATGGTGCTTTGCAAGATGTTGTTATGGTTTCATAAGAATCACATTATAATAATTAGCTATATACTAAAATACTCCTACTTTGCATCCAAGACTTGCCATAAGATAAGTTATCTTCCCTCCAAGGTAAACCCTAAATAATGGCTTCTTCAAATGTTGATCTAGAATAATTAAAAATGATAATGATGTGAACATAAATGTTTCTCTATATCAGATTGCAATGAGCCTTTATTTATAGCAATGGATAGTTCCTAACCCTTCCTAAAATTCAACTGATGAGGTTGGCTAGCATGTCTTAGTTTTAAGGAGAAATTTATTATTAGGCCTCGAACTAGTTCTATAACATGCACTTTAACCTATATAGCAGAGTTGACCTATGCCACCTTAGTAGGAATATAGGGTGTTTACTTAGTTATGTGTTATTTAAAAGAGGAATTTCTTAGGGAAGTGGATAAATAAGGTTTGTAATAGATTTAGATAATGATATAATGGACCAACAATCTTGTGAAGCACTAATGTTCTGCCTACCCCTTTCTCAATGTACCATTAAAAGCATGCATTCAAAGAAATTAAAACTTGATAAGTTCATACAAGAGATAAAGATTAATTAAATGATCAAATTTTAAATTATTGTGTGTAAATATATACCCCACCCAAAGTTTAACATGTGTCACAATAGTGTAAGCATGGGATGGTAATTCGGGAAAGAACATAGTAATACAAAAACAAAGATAATTCAAATGAAGTATGAAATTAAATGTGGAAAGTAACTAAAATTACCATATTCATACCTTGACTTAACTTTTTGTTGAATGACTACAATAAAATATAATAGTCTCGATTGTGAAGGGCATAGTCCTTGCATTTGAGAAACCCTAGGGATACAAGACTAAAAATATAAGAAATGCATGTATATATAAGATGGATAAAGTAAAAATGAATAACTCTCAAAATTGATTAAATTAATTAGAAAATTAGAAATTCGAGATGGTTATTGCTAGGTTAGAACAATATACCAAGCATATAATGATAAAATGATGAAAAATGAATGTAGAACATACTGTAGTCATATAAAATATCTAAATTGGTAGTTTGAGTGTAGCTTGTGACACCCTATCCATAAATCCTTTTTGCATGCTCTTGTGACCCTTCTTAACACCTTTTCACTCATTACCAGCCATTCAAAACTTTTTGAATGATCATTCCACCTTAGCCAAGCTACTTTTTCCAAGTCAATCCTATTCCCCCAAGTACTAAGCCTATAAGATAGGAGCATCATGCTTGGACTGTAGCACCAGACCCTAGGGTGTCTTATTTTTAGTGCTCCTATCCATTTGCATTTTAAGCCCAAATAGTCATTTTCATTCGATCCCTATCCTTCATTATGTCAACCTAATGTGAATACATATAACCCATGACCAATGGTTCCCTATAAAAACCTATCCAAAGGTCATTTACCAGGGAGGTGATAAATCTTACAAAATAATCAAGAATACAAACAAATCACTAAGGCAAACTTCCCTATTTTCTACATATAGTCATCTAACATAGCTGTAAACACACTCAAACCCTCATACCAATCCCTAGCCACCTTAATCACTTTTAATTTGGCATTTTTACAACTACATCACACTATGACACAAAGCAAATTAGGTGGAAGAAATACATATGGCTTGATCCCTCTTCAAACTATTAGTATGTAGGCAATATTCTCACAAAAGGGGTGTGGATTATACATTAATTTCATCTTACACACTAACCCCCCATTTTTTTAAATTGATTCAAACAATTTTTTATCAATCATGATGGAGGGTTAGGGTTTGAAGATTAAAATACCTCTACAGTGACTTTTGTAAACAATCAACGCTCATGATTTCATAGGCAAGCTCACACATGAATAACATAAAAACCCAAAAAAATTTAGGTTTTTGTAACCAATTTGGACAACAATGGCAAGAGTAGACAATAACATCAAACCCCAAAGTGTCATATTTTCAATGCTCCTATCCTTTCACAAAATAAAAGATAGACTCAAATTCATGACACTATCTCAGTCAAGCATAGCCAGTTCTAGCCTTTGTATCATTTGTCTCAATATAATTTCAAGCTAGGTTATATTTCTTCTTATTTATTGCTATTTTAAAAAGGTAAAAAAAGACAAATAAATTATACAAATTAAGACTGTATTTATTTCAATATTCTTTAATATTTTATTGATCTAGACCCTTAACTAAAATAAGAATAAAACTCTATTATTACTAAAAAAGTTAAATCATTAGGTAAACTCAACTTACATCATTTCACACAAAACCCCTAAAAACCCTCATGAAAATTCTTTGCTGATTTTAGAAGTATTTTTTGGACTTTTCCTATATATATAAATCAAAATTTCACATTTTACATTTAAAATTTATCATAGTAATTTTTTAAAAATATTTATTTCAAACTCTAGTTGCCTATACTAGGTCCTAGTATTTTCAAACCCTAGCCTAGAGTTTCAAAATTAAAATTTTGATTTTTGCATATTAGGCTAAATATTCCAATTTTATTAATCATGATTTACTTATGCAAATTTTTCTAGTTTTTCTTGCATGTTTGTTTCCTTTCATTTGGCATGAATTTAAAAATGACTTAAATACATATGTATATGTTATTTTAAGACCAATTCAAATATATTCCATATTTAATTACTTATTTAACATGTTATCTCTCTATTATGTGTAATTTAATTAAGATTAAAATATTTACATACTTAGAGGATCCATTACATAAGCTAACAACCACCTATCAAGTTTCAATGTCATATCTTATGCACATAAAAGAATTTCTTTCTCCTTCTCTCCCCCAAGAGGGTGATAACTACTTTCCATCTAACTAGGCCCATGTTATCACCTCTCCAAAAGGTGAGGTAGCCTATACTATTGTTTCTAATGCATATATTTAGCCTATAGTTTCTTCAAACTCTCTTCAACATATGTGCTTACATGTTCAATCCAAAGCAACTAGGGTTTGCACTTTTGAGACTCTAAGGGATCAAATCGCCAGTATGAGCAAGTTAATTTTAGATTTAAAAATAGAATAAGATATTACTTGAAAAGATCATAATATTAGAAAATTAGATTATAATACAAAAGCCTCTAAGGCACCCTAATGTTAATTATGTATATGCACCTTCACCTAATCATTTGGTTGCAATCAATGTTACATATCAAAATAATAAATCACAATAAATTAACTCTACAACTAGTGATTCAATAAGCATTCAAAGATAAAATAAGAGTTCAAGTAAGGTACTAAGGAAAATGATTAAATCTAAGTTGATCAAACTATCTCCTCTACATCTAGTGAGAAGATCCATATATTATTGTGCATATCATAGAGTGCATGGGCATCACACATATTCATGTTTGGCATTAAAAAAATATATACAATAGATAATTGCTAATGAATATCTTATACAAGGTAAATCAGTCAAACAATTCATGGTGACATAGGAACACATTCATAAAGGGTCAAATTTAAAAATAGCACAAAAGTGGTTACTAAAGCATAACTTAAAACAATAAAAGGATAAAAAATCAAAATTAAAAAAATAAATAGTACCACAAGCCTAGGTAAAGTACAAAAAAATACAAATTCACCTCTCTAAAATAAGGCTCAACTTTAAAATTAGTATGAGTTTAGTCAAAAATATCTACAATAGTTTGATTATCAAGGTCAAGGGTTGGACAATCTTGCTCGAGGAATTACTACTCATATTCTAGTAGTTGATAATGTTTGTCACCAAGGTTTGGGATTTATTGAACATCCTAAGGAAACTCATTCACAAACACAATTTATCAAAGGAAAAGATCTAGATACAACAAAAGTCAATACTAGCATTCTATTGATTCAAAATCAAGATGATAATGATGAATGGAACAATACGAGTTATTATGATTTCCAAGATACCGATAATGAATCTAAATATTCAAAGTCATATTTGTAGCCATTCCCTCATGCTTTATAATCATGCATGATTACTTTGTTTGAAAAAGGAGACCATGATAGGGAGTCTCTTCTAAGATTCATCAATTACTATCATTTGTTCTTGACTTACTTGTACATAGTTTCTTTCTACTTGTACATAATTTCTCAGCTTACTTGTACATAACTTATTTCAAAATATAAAAACATTCAAATAACTCAAAACCACCAAAAAAATTCAACTATATGCATTATCCATGTTTTACATTTCTACTACCATGCTAGACTTACATTTTGTTGTTCTATGATATTGTTTGTCCATTTATCTACATAACTACACTTTACTTGATCTTCTTTGAGTATGTGCAGTGACACCCAAATCCTTGATTGCTTCACTCTATCCATTGAGGGGGAATATTACTTCTACATTTGATACATACATTGACATATCTACCCACTAAAGGCATCTTCTATATGACTACACCATCCAAGTTATGTCATTCTTACACCATACACTCTAGTTATCATGTTGATGTACATTACTTACTAGTTTACATAGATTATTCTATCAACACTCACTAGTATATAGAACTTATGCATTTCTTAGTATCTGCCTAGTCTTTTACAACATGTTTTTCATACTTTCACTTCTTTCTTTGATTATTTAGATGTGATAGTATATATAGCATTTACATGTCTTTCTTTTTTACTTTGAGTAGCTAGATGTGATTGCATTTCTTAGTTCCTATTTTGTCTCTTGTGTGTGCCTTAGGACATTTGCCAATGTCATTTGCTTATTTGTAATTATATGTATATGTGGATATTTGAACATGCCTTGTATGCTTGATTTCTCAATTTAAGTGACATGTGCCCATGTCCCTTGTTTGTTTAGCCCCTTGGCCTCATTTTGTGTGTTTCTTTCTTCTTGCCATGTGTGTTTGTTACTTTTTTGCTTCTCAATTATTTTTAATGCCATGATCTACATCAAGAATTATCTTGCCTTATTAGATGACATGATAGACATCATACTCCATCCCTCCTTCATAACTAATAATTAACTATATTTCCATTTTAAATTTAGTATACTACACATGCTATTACATTGTTACATATATCTAGGCATACCCCTGTTGATCTAACAATCTCTAATACAAACTATACTATATCTTGAGACATCTTTTAAATTATCATTGATATATCATGTGTTTTTAACATAACACACTTGAAAGGCTCTTTCTTCTAAGGTAAATCATAATAGGGTCTTCATTCCTCCCCTCAAAAGAGGGGGCAATAAATAGGGGTTTTGTCACAAAGATCAGAGCCTTCTACAGGTCAAAAAATTAGTTTTTAGAACACTCAAAATAGCATTCAAAACCCAAAACACATAGAATAGATGAGAAAGGTAGTGATGAATATAGAATAGTGATAAAAAATAGTAAAATATAAAAGCACTATACTTGGACTACAACACTAGACAATAAAGTTTCCTATTTTTGGTGTTTTTGTCCAAATAGTAAAAAACCCAAATTTTCTAGAAATAGATAGAAAGGTAAGATTAGTTATAGTTTTATCATCTACAGTATAGTTTTGATTGAGTAATTTTAGTATAGTTTTAATCAGACTATATAGATATAGGGGGCATCATGTGTGACATGATGGCTCTCGCTTCTAGTTTTAGATTGGGTAATTGGCACAACTTCTAGATTAAAATCTATGTTACAAACACCAATGATTGGGGGTAATATGCGTGGCAGATTTATCTTCTTTTATTTCTAAGTTTAATGCATTACCTATGTATTCTCAACAATTGTGTGCCTTATTCCATCTACAAGTGGTTGGCATCATTTTAGAGTGGCTTTCATATAAGCCTAGTTCTTAGTTTTGGAGTGGATTTCATACAATCCTGATCTCCACCTTTTAGAGTGGCCAAAATTCACTTAGTTGTCAGTACACATTCAGCTATCCACACCACATTACCAGATTAGAGAGCATTCATAGGCTTTAAGAGCCATCTTATATGACACACATTCATACTGATATCATTTCATAGCTTCACTTAGTGGGCAATGATGGAGCCAAAGGACTAACTAGCCTTTGTATTCTTAAGCCACCTACTTAGAGAGATTGGACACATAGTTCAAACATTGATTAACATATGCATGATCGCATAGCTTCACATAGTGGGTGATGATGGAGCCAAAGGGCTAGCCTTTGTATTTTTGAGCCACTCTTGGAGAATTGAGTATTCAGCTCTATCTATGATATTACTTTTGTTACATCACATACCCAACATTACTCAACATCATTCAACATCACACATCTTCATGGGCTTCACCCTTATAGATAAGTTGAGGTACACTTTCTACTTTTCTTTTATCTTAGTATTTCACTTTTTTGCATCACTGGAATCAAGGGGAGGTAAATGTAGTCATATAAAATGTCTAAATTAGTTTGAGTGTGACTTGTGACACCTTATCCATATCTCCTTTTTGCATGCTCTTATGACTCTTCTAGACACCTTTTCACTCATTACTAGCCATCTGAAACCTTATAAATGGTCATTACACCTTAGCCAAGCTATTTATTTAATGCCAATCCTATTCTTCTAGGACCCAAGTCTATAAGATAATATAATCATACTTGGACAATAGCATTAGACCCTAGGGTGTCCCCTTTTTAGTGCTCATGTCCATTTGTATTTTAAACCCAAACAAGAATTTTCATCTAATCTCTATCCTTCATTATGTCAGCCTAGCATGAATATGTCTAATCCATGACCAATGGTTCCCTATAAATCCTATTCAAATATCATTTATAATGAAGGTGATAAATATTACAAAGCAAGCAAGAATACAAATAAAGCACTAGGGTAAACTTCTCTATTCTTTACATACAGTCACCCAACATAGTTATAAACACAATCAAACCCTCATACCAATCCCTAACCACCTCAAGCACTCTTAATTTGGCATTTTTACATTTGAATTATATTATTGTACAAAGCACATTAGGTGGGAGAACTACATATGGCTTGATCCCTCTTCAGAGTATTGGTATGCAGGCAACATGCCTATATAAGGGGTGTGGATTACACGTTCAGTGTATCTTACACACTAACCCTTAATTTTTCAAAGTGATTCAAAAATTGTTTTATCAAGCATGATGGAGGGTTAGGGTTTGAATATTAAATCATCTCTACAGTGAGTTCCATCGGTAATCAGCACTCAATATTTCACAAGTAGGTTCACACATGAACATTACAAAAACCTATAAAGTTTCATATCTCTATGACTAGTTTAGATAACAATGGTAAGAGTGGGTAGCAGCATCAGAACCTAAGGTTTCCTATGTTTTGTGTTCTTGTCCTTTCTCTGAATGAAAGATATATTTAGATTCATGACATTGTCCCAGTCCTGCATAGCTAGTTCTAGCCTCTATATCATCCCTCTCAGTCCAGTTTCAAGCTAAGTTATATTTCTCCTTATTTATTATTATTTTTATAAAGGTAAAAAAATACAAATAAATTATACAAATTAGGACTATATTTATTGTAATATTCCTTACTAATTTATTAATCTAGACCCTTAACTAAAATAAAAATAAAACTCTATTATTCCCAAAAAAGTTAAATCACATACTAAATTATGTGAAAAAATATGTAAAACATTGTAAGTGAAATATAAATGTGATCAAATAAATATATGTACATAAATGAAGACACAAAGAAAACATAAATGACTAAAAATGAGAATGTAAATCAAAATTAAGATAAGCATTATCAAACAAAGCTTCAAGAAAGAATAAATGACTAAATATAAAATTTAAGTCAAGATGTAAGACAAGCATATCAATTCAAACATTAAAAAAAAACATGTAAGCATGTTAAATGTCATATATAAGATAAGTGAAGTCCACAAAAATTGAACAAGAACATAATGGATTAATTATTATCAAAAACTTTAAAGGATGACAAATCAAACTTAGTGTTTGCTCTAAAATGTGATGTAAGTGTAAACACCCAAATTTGGTCAAACAAACACAAGTATTATGCTTTTTTTCGATATTTCACATGAGTTTCATAATGATGATTGAGACTCTTATTCATGGGTATCATTTTGGCATTTTCATGATCTTATCTCTCTCTTATTGCAATCCTAATGTTCCCATGTCAGTATTTGACATAATAACAAGGGACCTTACCCATTTGTTTGAATATTACCCCATTTTTATCCATTTTGGATAAGATAACCATAAAGGACACTAGATCACTTCTCTAGTGTCCTTTCCAATGTTGTTGTCCAATGCCCATTCTATAGTGTTATATGGGTCCCTTCCTTTTGGGGTCTCTTCTTATGATTGTTTTAACTTTGTTTAAGTTGATCAGTACATGAATAAGTTTTTTAAATTCAAAATTATGATTATTCTATTTAAAGGGTTCCATAAGTAATTTTATAGGGAGGAGGAATCACTTATCTTTTGTCACTAGTTAATAAAAATAACATCAATACACATCAAGTTAAAATTCTACATATTATGGAAGCTTTTATATACCAAACCTAGATTTCATGATTTGACCAAAAAGAGGGCCTATGTGAAGATCATTTTAGATATGTATTTTTGCATGGTTGATTATTCACATTCCCTAAGGGATAAATACATCAGTCTAATGTCCCTATAATTGGGTTTATGTAGAAAATACTTAGGTTAATAGGGGGTTCGAGGATAGCTCAACTATTTTCCACTTTCCCCATTTTTCCCTCTTTGGCATTTGATCTTTGTGTGTTTCTTATGTTTAGGACCCCATTAGGGTCTTGAAGAGAATAAGGCAAAATATAGGTCTAATATTATGAACACATGTTGTTGACATAAGATCCCATGGCTATATAAGGTTATATCAGACTTGTAGGTATCAAATCATGGAAAATACTAGAGTACAAGAGCATTAGGAAGGATAGGAGCACCCTACTCTAGTGTCCAATATTACTCTCATTTCCAATCGCATTCTAGTTTCCAAATCAAAAATTATAGTCATATTAGTGTAAGGTGTTTTTTTCCATGTATTTCTTATTGTGGATTATTTCCTACACATGCCATATGGGTTATTCCACTTCACTTGGAATTTCCCTAAACTTTTGGGATATTCTTGCTTATGTGTACATTGTCATAAGAATTACATGTTTTACTCATCATTAGCTAGATGGAGCTACTCTTTACCAAATATTCCTGGTATGGGAGTTACACTTAACTATTATCACATTTGACCTACTTTCATGGGGGAGTTACATATTTCACTCCCTATTTGTACATCTTACTTATTGACCTATTCTATGGAGTATTGGACATTGACTCTTATCTTGTTTTTAAATATCCTTGTATGTTTGATTTCATTTACTTTTAGTTGTTTTTCACTTTCTTGGATTGGGCCTACATTGAACCTATGCATTCTCTTGACTCATAGGTCCTAGCATACTCTCTGATATGGTATCAGATACAAATATCAATTTTTTTGTTAGTCATTTTGAAATCTTGATTTTTATTGTGAATTTTCATCATTTCCTACACCAATAGATTTTTTTGGCCATCATATTCATCTTAGCTTGGTTATATATATCTTATGTAGATTTCAAATTTCCTTATTGAGACTTGGCCCTGCTCAACCCTGTACTAGTCAACTTCTAGCCTCATAATGTACTTGGGTGTTCAAATGTTCATTAAGTGTGTTGGAGCTAATTTGAGGCAATGAATAATGGAGTGGACTAAGTTTTGATTCATAAAAAATTAATTTTAGTTTAAAGTGCACTATTCCATAGAATACTAGCTTGCAGTTTACTAAGGTGAAGACTTAGTCCTAGATCAAGCTTTCAAACATAGACTTCATGTTATTTTTGTATCATGTGGCTCATGGTCTACATGGAAATTTTGTGGCTTTATTTTTATCCATTTGTTCTATTATGGTTGAGTTGAGAGGGCCATGATTTTTTTTTTGGAACTTGTAGTCTGAGTGTGGATGTAGCTAGGAAGCCCATACCTATATTTTTTGAAGCTAAAATAGATGTTGATAGCATGTTATTTGTGTGTCCTCCATCAAATCCTTTGTATCCTCCTCTCTATAAATTCACCCTACTCATGATTTAACTCCATCCATGTGGATTACAAATTTATTACCTATGTCTACTATGCACTAGTAAAAGGCTTGCTCACATATAGCTACCTCCACCTAGTTCTTGTTGGTCATGGGTACCTGTAAATTTCTTAACACTCCATCTTCTTAAACTCAAATGATAGTCTCCATCGATCTAGATTATACATGTTGAGCCTACCACCGAGTTCTTTGTCATTCCTCCCTTTAAATCACTCTCAGAACTATGTTTCCAACCTTGTTCATTATCCTTCCAAAGCTCTTATTCCCTCACCACCATGCATGCACTCTCCTACAACTGGTAATATGGCTAGATTTGCACTTGAAAACCATGTTTAATATCAATTTTTGTTATTCTAAATTTTTAGTGGTTTTAAGGCTATTTTGGTGGTCAAAGTATGCATTTTTTTTCAATTTAAAAATAGTCAAAGCTTTTAGTAAAGCTTAAAGTTGGAATTTTTTTAATAGTGGAGGTTTATTTTATACTAATAGGATTTTATTTGGGTAAAGATACTTGTAATTTCATGGAGGATTATTTTTTGTGGTATACAAATGGTGAAAGAGGTGCATGATAAGGTTTTCTTTTACTTCTTTTTATAAAAATATTATAGGCAGGATTTTTTTGATTATTTTTTATTAAAAATAATATATTGTTGTTAGACATTTGAGAGATTATAAATCTATTTTCTTAGTCCATTTATCCCTCATACATTTATTGAAGATAAAGGGTGAGGTCCATTTTTATAGGCAACTAAACCTCCTCAGAATAAAACACTTTCTTCTCCTTCTCTATTTATTTGCTCGCTATTCTGCACTTGTGTACTCCTCCTAGATGCATTTTTGTTCATAACTTACATCCATTTTAGGGGAATTTTTTAGTTAAAATTGATGATTTTATGGTAATTATAAGGGCTGTTAAATCTCCAAATTACATTTAGTATCGAGGGAACTACCCCTTGACCCCACCCTGTATCATGATAGGAAGCATGCTTGGGGCACTGCCCCTTAACCCTATGGGGGATTATTGCCCCCAAACACCCATAATGTGGCCCCTTTGTTGAGTACTTCTAGTGTAATTTCTTCTACCAAAGGGTGAGTTATAATCTAATAAGTGATTAAATCCACTCACAATAACATCTTATATGTCTTGTTGATATTAGTACACAAACACATTATTGATAGAGTTTGGCATCCTCCTATTTCACTTGTTTGTATTTTCATGTGTGGTGACTATTACACTAATTATTCATTTGTATTTAGACACATATTAAGATACGTGTGACATCCATTCACTGAGACATGCATTGTCACTTGTGCACTATTTACACTTACATATTTGGATGCATTATCAACTAATTCCAACATCCATACATTTAATCATGTTTTTTACTTGAAAACATAGGGGTCATTGTTGATTATCTTAGAGGGGTTGGTTTAGGCCCTACTTTGTGTACACTCTTAGTTTTTATGACTTGTGTACCACTTTGATGAAAACTGCACTGATTTCTCTTGCATTCTTGGATGCATTATTAGCTAAGCCTAACATCCATTCATTGATCATGCATTGTCAATTGTGTATTATTTTTTCTTATTGCACTTATTTAGTGTCTTCTCTGAGTCATGTTGACTTCATTTAAGAGATATTAGATGATGAGGAGAGTTTATTCTACACCAGTGGTTCTTCTTAGAAAGATCACCTATGTTTTTTGGCATGCTCACAAGAACACTTTCTCACAATAAATAATCATACTCCATTCCTATATGGATAGATTCCTACCCCTTTTGACTCAAATTAGTATAATAAGTGGGTTAACACTTGTTATAAAGTTCATGGTACTCTATTATTACATGTTTCCATGGATCTTCATTACCATGTGGAACATATAACATATCCATGCACTATTTATTTTCCACATATTTATTATTATGTATTATTTCCATACATATGCCACATGGTTTATTCTACCTCACATGGAGTTTTCCTATACTTATGGGATATTCTTGCTTAGGTGTACATTATCATTGGAGTTACATGTTTGACTCATCATTATCTAGATGGAGTTATTCTTGGTTGATTATTCCTAGTATGGGAGTTTCAATCTACTCTTAGCACATTTGATCTACTTTTATGGGGGAGTTACACATTTCACTTCATGTCTGTACATCTTGATCATTGAGTTATTTTATAGAGTATTAGATATTGGCTCTTATCTTATTTTATAATATTTTTGTATGCTTGATTTCATCTACTTGCAGTTATTTTTCACTTCCTTGGATTGTGAATTCATTTGATTCATAGGTCCTAGCATACTCTTTAATAAGTCAAACAGTCAAATCCAATAGTGATGCAAGCATCTTATAGGTCAAACATAGTCAAATACAACTCTTAAGATATATAAATGATAAGTTTCTCATCCTTTTTACATGATTTGTCTCCAAACTAAAGTTGATCAATATCATTTTATATGCAAGAGAAATATATGGTTGGATGTTGATCTAGTTAGCCATTTCACTTTGCTCAGTTATTTATTTAATTAGGGTTAATTTTATTCAATCAAAAAATCAATAAAATAATGATAAAATAGAAGCACCTAATGATATGAATAGTGTGATAATAACATGGTATGATAAGCAAATGTGAAGGGATGTTTATGAGGAAAACATGATCCTATTTGAGGTATTATAATACAACTCACAAACTAGAAGCTAAAAGTCATAAGAAGTAAAATGTGATCAAGGATGCGATCAGCTAAAATCAAAATCCAACAAAGGGATAGTAGGAATAAGTTATGTAAATAATAAATGTGAGGTGCCACATGGGTGATGTGAATATTCTTAATAGGAATGAGACAAACTAGGTAAGTGAGCAAGGTTAAGAACTATCGACATTAAGGACTTAGGATACTCTAACTAATCAACATAAAGTTTGGGATTACAAGTGAAGTAAATAGATAATCCTATAGAGGATATAGAAATGAAAATTAAAATGGGCATACCTTCTCACAACATGCTCCCCACTCTTCATGACCCCTTATAGATCCATCAAGCTCTACGATGATTGGATACTTTCATGAAAATTTAGGTGGCACTAGATAATATATGTTATAATGATACCTCCTACCCCATTCTACTATCCTAACACACCCAAATAGACCTAGACTCTATCATGAGGTAAATTAAAGAGTTTGAGATTCAACTAAGAAAGGATATGTGCCAAAGAAGATTCACATCTTTTGGTGTGATTTTTAATTTTGAATTTATAATTACCTTTTGATCGTCGCTTGTTTTTTCTTTTATGATTTTAATTTTAACTTTGTTGTATTTTTCTATTCCTCATCCATATTTATTGAGAGAACCAATCATGAGTGAAATAGGTGAAAAAAACAAGAGATTTTACACTTAGTCACTAGAGAAAAATACATAAAGACCATGGTGTCTAAAGACTCCTAGACTTGCCCACAACTAAGTGTGCAATCTCAAAACTGATCTATGTGTGCATCAAATGAAGTGAAATAAGAGAAAGATGAAGATCATGAGAGATCAATCCATGTAATAATTGATACAATGATGAATATACTCATAGTTGATCACAAGGAGCTAAAATAGTACTACAAAAAGGATGGGGTTATGTTAGGATAGTCATATCACTAGAAAGTTTTACTAACCTACAAGGGATCTAACACAAGTGCTAATGAAAGTAGTCATCCAAAAAGAGGGGGATAATAAATAGTCATCCCAAGAAAGGAGGAAAGTAAATAAGAGTCAAATATTAATAAATATTACATGTAAAAATGATTTAAATGTAAGAAATAATAACAATTAAAGTGATACCTAAGAACCATAAGGGAATCAAAAGCTGAAAGAAATATGAAATAAACCAATGAATTGAAAAAGAAAAAATGGTTCTAGTAAAGTGAAATAAAACCAAAGAACCCAAAATGGAATAAAACCAAAGAACCTAAAGGAAACAATGGTGTAATTAAAATGATATTAAATAAAATACACAAAAATGAAAAAACATGAGATAAACAATGAGCAAAATTTATGCTAATGTATATAACAAAGATGAGGATGTGCAATCCAATCCTATGTGTCTTAGAAGGTTTCTTTAAACTAAATATGTTTGATATTGATGCCCTAAAGGTTAATTAGATGTAAGGATGGGAATCATAACATGGTATATGGAATGAATTGAATAGGAAATATTAGAATGAATTGCATTGGGATTGTTTATGTAGTTTTAGATAGGTAAACATGTTGATATATTTGATATAAAGTATGTTTAAATTGGCATATGACTCATAAGAGAGGTCTAAAGAGGTATCTAGGTTAATGACAACCATTTATAATGTTTTTTGGAGTGTAAATTTGAATTATTTGTTCGTTGGGTTCATGTGACCTAAGATGTTTAGGTTTTATGAATACAACCACCCATTTGAAGTTTTCCATGTTAGCTATCATTTCCTTATTGGTATAGGAAGAAGGATCAGATGTGATTTGAAAAATATTATTGGATGAGGTGGAAGTATGGAGAAATTATTTTTGATCATTAGGTAGGTGATATTGATGTGATTGAGTCTTTAGATTGGGCTAGTGAAGCTTGAATATAGTCTTAATAACATTGGTGTGTAAGGATATCAAGATTGAAATGTGGACGAAATAATAAGGTAAGAAGGAATAGGTGAATATCATGACAAGTCTCATGAGAATTGCCTATCGTAGCATGCCACTAATAAAACTTATCAAGATTGCACCATTTTAGAAGAGGTTTGGAAGGATCAAAGCTCATGGGTTTAGAACATGGTAATTTATTCGTAAGTTCTTCTAGACTTAAGGGAGGGTGGGTTGATTTTGAGGTTGGGGAGAATTAAATGAATCAATTTTATAATAAAATGATTATAAATATTCCATATTAGTTTCTTGAGGTGATTCAATTGACTCATAAAAATTATTGACTTATTGTTTGATCTAAGGCTTCTAAATTTTTAGGGGAAAACATCTGAACTTTGTATTGAATAGGAGTTTTAAAATCAGTAATAAATAATTTTAAGAGAGTATCATCACTCATGTTATAGTCTACTTTTTGAGCTATAGACTTCTATCATTTGATGAAAGGGTGAGCATATTTTTTACGAAGTTGCTTAAAATTGATTAAATGGTTAAGGTAATTTTTAAGGTCATTATGTTGGAATTATTTCACTATAGCAATGATTAAATCCTCTAGTTGTGTAATATAATTTGTAGAAAATTTATTTTACCATTCAAGTGCATCGCTCATGAATGTTTTGAAAATAATTTTAGTAGTAGAAAAAGTCTTAGTTTGGATATATTATTAGTAGATATTACCAAAATATTTAAGAAACATAATGGGGTCCTTAGTTTCATAATATGTAATAGTTGGAAAAATGTTTTTAATATTTATGGATATAATGAATAAAGATAAAGGTTTATTTTGAATATGTTGAATCATTTTGTTATGCATGAGAGGTTGAGGTATGATATGCCCATTGGAAATCTAAGAGGAGGGGAAAAAAATGATTTGATTGAGTTATGATGATTTGAGGTATTTGACTAAAAATTTGTAATATATGAGATTACATTTATATCATTTAATTATTATGAGTAATTTGTTTATTGGTCATTAGTTGAAATATTTGATCAAGGAGTTGAGTAGTATCAAGGGGAGGAGTAGGATTTTTGGGTGGAGGAGGATTCCTAACATTGGTAGTAAGAGGAGGATGAGTAACTTCAATGGTATTACATTGTGGTTGCCTTTAGGATTCAAAATTTAGGTTTCATGATAAAGTAATTGGTTTGGGATTAAGAAGACAAAGAAAAAAATCAACAGTTTTATCTGAAGTGATAATATAAGTGAGGTTTTGATATAAATCCTTGATTATGCAATGCTCTTGATTAATGGAAAACTAGAAAGAAAACATATTTATGAAATAAAACTAAGTCATACACCTATTGAACTATGTTAGCCACCTACATGGTTAGTAGTCTTAAATACTAGTAGGTTGATCAAGACCTATAGGGTCGACCAGGTCAATCTAGTTTGTTTATGGAGTAAATAAATTGGTCTAAAATTTTACTAGGTCAGATGGACATATAGGGTCAGCCAAGTCAACTTAATTTATTGGCATGGAAAACAAGCAAAAAACTAAGTTGATTGGGAAAATTAATATATTCGAAGTACAAACAAACATAAAACTAAGTCAATTATGTCCACTTAGTTGATTGTGTGATATAGTTTTACAAAATTTAAAAACTATAAAAAATAAAGTGGAAATTTTAAATACTAAATAATTTTACTAAAAATAACAATGACAAAATGAGATAATTGACAAAAATTGAATTATGAATCTGGTTAAAATGAACCTTAACAATTTAACTAGGTTGACCAAAATGACTTAATTGGTTGATAGAGAGTGTTGAAGATCCGATTGTTGACTGGGTTGTGTAGGCTTGATTGAGTCCTTTAGAGTCAAAAATATTTGAAACATAGAGGTTAAACATGTTTGACCAAATTAACTTAGTCTTTATAAAGTTAAAAATTAAAAATAGTAAAATAAGAATAGGTTGACCAGCATAGACTAATTGACTAAAAAATGAAAAAAATAAAGATTGTTGAAATGAATTAGGTAGACCAACCTGACCTAGTTGGTTGTAATTGAAAATTTAAAAAATAATAAAAATAACTAGCTCAACCAATGTGACCTACTTTACAAAAGATGAAACCCTATAAGTAAAGGACAAAATTAAGTCAACTAGCATCACCTATTTGACTATAGATCATACATCAACAAACAAGGAAAATGACTAGGTCAACAAGTGATCATAGATCTATAAACAAATAAAATGACTAGGTCAACCAGCGTAACATAGTTGACTACTAAAGAAAACCTAAAAATAAATGACAAAAATGGGTCAACCAACATGACCTAATTGATTGTGTATCTTAAATTTGCAAATAGAGATTAAAATTAGATTGACCAATGTGACCTAGTTAACTATAAATAAAAAAATTGAAAATACAATTTAGATTCACTAGAATATATGCAATAAATTATGATATATCAATAACTTATCTGACTTAGTAAATCTAAAATTAGATAAGGTAATCAACCAACATATATTTCGATATTATTTATATCGGTAATATGACCAAATTGGATCAACTAAATTTACCAAAGGTATTTCTTACCACACAACGTCAAAGAAGAGGATTCTAAAGCCTCTAGGAAAATGATACTATGCAATAACCCTAGTTATGTCTAAATACATAAAATAAAACTAATCTCGTGCTCACCAAAATTGTGGCACAAATGGGAATGGTTAAGTAAATAAAAAAATTAAAGAAATCATAGTAGAAAAATGGGAGCCTAGATCACCTAAAGTGAAATATGGCAAGTAAATAAGACCCCCCCAACACACACACACACACACACACATGCAAAGTTTAAGTATAGAGGTAATCTAATCAAGTATTTATATATTCAAAACATATTAAGTTATATAATATCTATCTATCAAATAAAATAGTAAGTGTTATGAATATTTACCTTTGGGCAATAATGTCGAGTCTTAATCTCTTTATTGCCAAGGGTGCTTTGCAAGAAGTGGCAGTTTTGGAAGGATTACACTATAGAAATTATATTTATGACAAAAAAAACTCATATTTTTAATCCAAGACTTCCCACAAGACAATTTATATTCCCTCCAAGGTAAACCCTATGCAATGGCTTCTTCAAATATATATTTAGCAAAATTGTGAATTGTAAAGATTCCAAAATAAATGTTTCTCTCTATTGGATTGAAATGAGCCTTATATTTATAGAAATGGATAGGTCATAACCCTTCCAAAAAATTATTTGATGAGGTTATCCAACATGACCCACTTTTAAAGATAAATTTATCATTAGACCTCAAATTAGGTCAATCAAGAAAACCTAATTTTGTAAAGTTTACTTTAATCTTTATAACAAGGTCGACCCATAATGACTTTGTAGGAAAATATGGTTTTTAATTATTTATGTGCTATTTGAAAGGGTAATTTATTAGGTAACTGGATAAATGGGGTTTATGATGGGTTTAGGTGATGATATAGTTGACCAACAATCTTGCAAAGCACTAATGGTCTACCTACCCATTTCCTAGTGCACACTTTAAGGCATGCACTTATAAAAATTTAAACTCTACATGTTCATGCAAGAAAGAAAGTGTCAATAAATGATAATGTTTAAAAATAGTATGTATACATAATTTCTAGTGAAAACCAACCAAAGAGTAAATAAAGTCAAAAATTAATTTACAACTTTTATTGAATAAAAATAAATAGGTAATCAACTTGAAAGTAAATATTTGATTAATTATTGATAAATAGGTTATTTTTTCTTATTTATGCATAAAATTATAAAATATAGAACTATATCGATGTAATCTGAAGGTTGATGTATTATGTAAAAATAATTAAAAAGGTAGAGTGAACTAGATCGAACTTGGTCGTTATAGTTTATTAATAATAAATGCTAAAATAGAGAAGTATCAACTAGTGTTGATATAATTTTAACAAGAAATAAAATAATTTTATAACTATATAGGTTTGTGTCGAGATAGTTTTCTATAAATATTTTTTTTACAGAATGTAGATTTTGAAGTATTTGAACTAATTTGATTAATGAAATTGAATTTAAAGATGAATAAAACTATATCGATCTAGCTCGATATAGTTGATAGTAAAATACCTAGAAGATAAAGCTAGATCAGTGTGGGCTGATGTATTTATATGATTGGAGATAATGTGGATCTAAATGCAAAAATTGGATCATCCTACATTAGGGTAGCCTATTGGAAAAACATAAATTTAATATTGTATTGACCTACATTGATGTAGTTCCCTAGAAAATATAGTAATTTAGACTAAATCAACCTGGATCAATGTAGTTTGCAAAAAATATAAAAAAATAAATGAGGACAAAACTAGATCAGGTCTAGATGATATAGTTGGCTAACAAAGAAATGTATAAAATTAAACTAGATCAACCTACATCAATATAACCTATTGAGAAATACACAAAAATAAAATGTTATCACCATGTGTTGAGTAGTTTTTTAGTAGATGGACATAAGTTAAACTATATTAACCCACATCATTGTAGTATGCAAAAAATACATAAAAATAAAATTTTATTGGCTTGCACCAATATATTATTAATAATGAGGAAAAAATAATGGTTAGTTCACATAAATTTTACCAAAATATATGAAATAAAATAATATAGACAGGCAACTTATCTTACCTAATATATCTAAATTCAAATAAGGTAAATAAACTAAAACCCATTGGATACTCAATTATATTGTGGCATGACCAATTGGATCCAATAAACCTAGTTAGAAGAGCATTTAATAGACAACATGAATAGAGAGGGTTCCAAAGCCTTTAGCCAATAAATATAATCCAATAACCCTAACTAGATCTCTTAATAATAATGAAATTAATTTAATTACATATTACCAAAAATTGCAACACAAATAAGGGAGATGATTAAAACACAACTAAAAGAGGTAAGAAACCATAGTAGGCAAATGAAGGCCTAAATTACCTAGGGTGAAAAATGACAAGTTTGGATAATCCTAAAGTCACACTAAGTTTAAGTGTAGAGGAGATCCAAACAAGGAGTTATACTTTTAAGACTATTGATTATGAAATCTTTATTACTAAATGAAATAAATAAGGTTAGAAATACTTACCTTGAATAGAACATGTTGAGCCTTATCTCTCCCTTGGCCAATGTTGTTTTGTGAAATGTGGTTGTGGTTGTAAATATCATAATGGTTAAAATCAACTCTAAGTTACACGACTTCTTATATTTACTTCTAAGACTCCACGAGACAAGTTATTTCTCTTTAAGACAATATATAAGCAATTGATTCTCCCAAATGTAGACTAAAAGTAGAATTTTGAGAAATAATAGTATAAAAATGAATGTTTCTCCCAATTATATTGAAATGAATCTTGTATTTATAGTGGTGAGTTGACCCTACAACTTTTCATGATTTTAGTCAATAATATCAGCCCACCTCAATGTAGTTTAAAATATATTGTTTACCCTTGAACTAGGTCAACCTGGGTTGGTATAGTTGTAAAGCATATGCCATGACTTTCAGAACTATGTCGACCCATGCCGACCTAATTTGAATTTTGGTGGGAAGTAGAAATACTAAATCAATTAGGGCCAATATAGTTGGAAAAGATAAGTCTTGGCTTAACTAGGAACTATTTAGGATAAATATTTCTTAGGGGATCAAGTAAGTATAATTTTGTAGTGGATATAGGCATGATATATTTAGACAACAATATTATGAAGCACCAGTGATTTTCACACCCGTTTCCTAGTGCACCCTTTAAGGCATACACTTAGAGAGATTTAAACTCAATATGTTTTTGTAAGAGAGAGAGCATTAGTAAATAATAAAATATTAAAAATATTGTATGTATACATAAGGTATCATTGGATGCAAATGTTTGGCATGGGAGACTATTAAAGATTATCTAAAATCATGATTTAATAAAAAATAATTTAATCCCTTTAGGACATTGTCATTAGTTGTATCTTGAGGGGTCTAGCTTTCAAGGAACTCTATAATATTTAATGACAAAGATATTCCTACCTTTAAATTCTCTATACAAGTACATGTTATATTTGATGTTATATAAATAATAATTAATATTAGACCTCTAAGACATCTTAGTGAAATACTTGTTGATAAAATAAATGCTTAAGTATTATTCCACAAATCAAGTCGGGGGAATTCAACATTATGTGTGGGAGAAGGCATTATTTATCTTTTTAACACACTATTTAAAGTTTTTAGTGGGTTTGGACACTAGCTCTAATAATTATGTCAAATTAATGGCCTTGAAAATGCATCGAAAATGTGCAATAGGTAACGATGTTAAGAATTTATAGGTTTTGGGGGATTACCTTTTTCTATATATTGGATAAGAGGTATTTTTTAGAATGGATATATTGGATCTAAATCAAATTTATGATCAACTAAAGATAATGGTGGTGGTTTTCAAAAACCTCTCATATCAATATATCTTAATGGAATTAAACACTACAAAAAATATTACATCTAAAGAAGGATTACATGTGGACTAAATTTTATGGGTACGATTAAAAACAATGGATGGAGATACATATCCTGTTATTTTTTCATCAATTTATAATGCATAAATATGATTGAATATCAGACTTTATTTTGTGTTGTTTGTTTTGGCTCTATATTGAGGATTGATCTATGTTTTTTAAGTTTTTTTGGAATAGTGTTTAAAGCAGGGTTGGGTGTTGGCTCTAATAATTAAGTTGAATTAATGGCCTTGAAAATGCTTCTAAAATGTGTATCTAGATAATGATGTTAGGAATTTATAGGTTCTTGGGGATGACATGGTTGGTATAAATTAGATGAGAGGTCTTTTTATAATGGATAGCCTGGCTCCAATTCAAATTTTTGATCAACTAAAGATAATGGTGGTGGTTTTTAAAAACCTCTCATACAAGTGTATCTATATGTAATTAAACACTATGATAGATATGATTTCTAAAGAAGGATTACATGTGGACTAGATTTTGTGGGTGCGGGTCAAAACAATGGATGGAGATATATTCCCTATTATTTTTTCCTCATTTTTTAATGCATAAATTTGATTGATTATCACACTTTATTTTGTATTGTTTGCTTTGGATTTATATTGAGCATTGTTGTGTTTCTTAAGTTCTTTCGAGACTGTGGGTTTTGCTTTTATGAATTGCTTCAAGAAAAATTTTAGCCTAATGTTGTCATTGATTTTTTTGTGTATTTGTTTCTTGAGTCAATATTATTCTTCTAAACTTTTTTGGGCAAGATATAGTTTCTTATAGGCCTTTTTTTGAATTTGATTTGAGTCTCAACACTTTTCCCATATGTATTTAAATGCATTATGCATTTTCATAATATAATTTCAATTCTCTCTCCAAATTAAAATTATAATTTTTCCTTTGCAAAAAAATGCTTGCAAACACACATATGTGAATAAAACCATATGTTTTAGTTTCATGTTTTGTAAATGAACAATCTCCAAGCATAACTTATTTTATCTCTAAAGCTAACACATTAAAAGGTAAAATCAATATTTTACCTTCTAAAGCTATCAAACACACATACTTGAAGCAAAATTTATTTATTTTGTTTTTTAAGCTTTCAAATACATAAATTTAAAGAAAAAACTGGTCTTTTAGTTTTAGAAACTCTGAATGACATATTTGAATAATAAATCTTCCAAATGTATCACTTTAAATAAAAACTATTCCACAACACATATATCTGAAGCAAGACCTATGTATTTTTCTTCTAAGCTTTCACATGAATAATTTTGAAAGAGAAGAACATTGATTTATTTCACTTATGAAATTTTTATATGCTTAAACTAAAACAAAACCTATTATAATTTGTTTCAAATGTGTATAATTAAACAAAAATATATTTTATTTCAAGTCTGAAGCTTTAAAAATTATATATTTAAATTATAATGATTAAATATTTAACCATACATGTCAACAAAATATTTTTCTTGAAAATAGTAATTGATAAAGTTTGGAATGTGGCCTAAAAAAACTATGAATATTTAAATATTAAAATAATTATATTCTAAAAACAAATTCATGGAAGGCATCTCACAATAATTACATCTATAGAAAATTTATGAAAACAAAACAAAAAAAATGCATATCATGTATGTCAAATCCCCATGGATTTTTCAAGACACATTAAAACCACCAATATGACCTGGGCAATCCCAATGAATGTAAAACAAGTGAGAGTATTAAATTTAGACATGTGAAAACACACATAAAAAAGTTCATGTATGTGACTATGCCTTTTTTCTTTTACTCAAAATATAGTTGAAATGAAAAAATCATGCATCGTACTATGTTTGGTTGGCCAACAAATACCTATTTACTGCTAATCGAAAAACTTCCATATGGAGAAAAAATATTTTAGCCAATCAAAAAGAGAACTAAATTTTTTTGAGAAATCAAATAAAAATTATTTTAAAAAATCTTAGCCCAAACATAGGAAATGACAGGGGTACATTAAGATTGCTCTGTCAAAGTTTAAAAAGGACCAAAGTTGTATATAGTTGCATTCAATAGGATAAAAATAAAACCAAATAACAATTATTTTAACGTTATAAATGTGAAATGTGAAATTTGAAATCCATTATATGGCATGAGACTCAAAACAGTCAAAAGTAACATATTGTAAACACCTACAAATGGACCCTATGCTTTTACTAGTTGTTAAAATTACACATTCATAATATTTTAGTGCACTTTTTGATTATTAGTTTAAATTAGTAATTATTGATATATTTACTAACTTTCAATGATCCCTACACTTTCCCCCAACACCTTCTAGAAAATTATTTTCCTTCCCCCCAGATTTGGCATGTAATGTCATCCCTGTATGAAGCATGATAGCATGCTTTTGGGATGTCCAAAGCATGTACTAAAATTTTGGGCATGTCTAAAGTGTCAATGTATATTTCTAGCAGGTTTTTATGGTTCATTTTACCCCTCACCCCAAGTAACCCTCATTATAAGTTTTCTCTTTTCTGATAGACAAATGTCTATTTGCAAATCAATGTCTCCTTATTTGAATTCAGTTCATAGGAATCAATGATCAATCTAGTGATCATCTACCACTGGGAATATTTCATTTATTACTCACATGAATTTATAGATCATATACAAGAATATATATAAATCAATCAATAATTACAACACCGAAGTTCATATTAGCAACACATTGTATTGGATTGGTTGATTGGTTGATGAATTACTGTAATTATTGGAGTGTTATCTTTTATATTGTACATTATTGAAGGCCCTAAAAAATATCGAGATAGCTCAATTATTCCTTGGTATTGCATATTCCCTAAAACATATGTTTTTCCTTATGGCATTCAAATATAATTACCCAATTAAGGAAAGAAGATCATTTTTATAGTGAGATAAGCAAAGATGCAGAAAGATAAGTGAGTTTTTAGAGTCTCAAACCAGACAAACATAGTTGTTAAAAAAATATCTCTATTTGAAATTTTTCTAAAATAGAACATGAAGGTTTGGACATGTATGGAGCAAAACTTGACAGTTTGGACTATCTACTTTATTCATTACAAGTTTTCTAATTTCTTGTTTAATTCCAGTAAACCTTTATATTCATTATAATAATTATCCCAAAATCTCTTGATATTTAAGATGCATTTATAAACCCTACATTTGTCTTCATTGCTTTAGGTTTGGAAATTAATTAGGTCTTATTTATTTTTATACATCTATGTTAGACCTAATTAAATGTTTAGGGGTGCTTGTAATACAATTTTGATTGAAATCCATTTATCTATTCTACACTTTAGTGAACTCATATTATCTTGCATGCTCTTTATCCCTCTAGGGTTAGAACTTGTTTCATATTGTGATAAATCTAAATTTATTTACAGTTACTTGATGCGTTTTCATTCCTAGAGTTAGATCTTACTTCACATTTTCAAACCTAAATTGTTATAGGGTTTATGTCAATGCATGCTCTTAACTCTACTACCCCTAGCTTTTATTTGTTTGATTCTAGACCCTAGTTATTCTCAAATTTATGATAAATTATTTTCAAACCCTACCATGTTTGCTAAAATTATTATTTCTTATGTGCCCATTCTTAAGATGGTTCATTTAGATTCATATTCTTCAAACTCTATCCATTGATTCTATAAATTATTATAAAAAAATTGCCTTTGTATGTAATACATCTCTTTTTATGGCTTTGTATATTCTTTTTGTTCAATATAAATCTTAGATGTGATTCTATTATGACATGCTTTCATCTGTATAAATCTACATGATATAATCCTAATATGTGTAGGTTGATGTGTATCATGTTATTCTTATCATACAAAACGTTATTATTCATGTTCAAGTATATGTCTTCAATATAAATTTGAGAAATGTTAGATTATATGCCAATACAGGCCAAGGTTTCATGAAATTGTGGTAGTGTTTCATGTTTAAGTCTTTCTCTCTTTGTCAATGATATAAAAACCCTAGTGTTTACTATAGATATGTCTTAATCTAATATAAATACTTCCCAATGTATGATGACTAATGTGAGGTAAACCATACCATGCAAAGGAGGTATATATTATTTCTTCCTAATATTCCTCAATAACAAGGTGGGAACAAACCAAAACATAAATCCTAATCTTCCTCAAGCTCCCAAAGCTTAAATTGTATGTCACAAAAAAATTGTTATATTATGGATCAATTAAAAAATACTCAAGCATGGATACTTATCCTTGAATTACTTACTAATTCCAATGTGTATAAAATTATTCTTTACAAAGCATTAGAAAACACAAACATTACCAAGTGATACTCAACCATCTCATTTTACTTCAATTGTTAGATATTTAAAAGATAGTGAGAATGCAATTACTCTTGAGAATGATGAGGTTAATTCAAAATATGTTATTGATCAACATTTATCCTTGCACATTCAAGTTACAATCAACCATTTATAAATCAAAAGAGTGCATGTTGACAATGGTTTAGGGATATGCATTTTTGTGAAGATTTTATTTTACAATTAGGCATTGGAATGCAAGCCCTTCCCAATTAAAATATGCATATTGAGGGATTTGAAAACCAATAAATAAAAACTCTTGGAATAATTACATTAAGTTTAACATTGGGACCAAAAATTGTAGCTAAATAAAGTCTACTTATATCACTTGATGTGTGTTGTAATATTTTACGTGGGAGGCCTTGGATTTGGGTCATGGGAGTTATTCCATTGCATTTACATATAAGTTTGAAGTTCATATATGAGGGAATTATTTATACGCATCTCATAGATGATGCACTTTTTAGATTTTGCAAGATGATCGAAACTCGAGTTAATATAGTGCCTCGTTGTAATAAGAATCAGCCAAGTAGTGACACCTTAATAATTGATTCTGATGGAATAAGTGGAAACTCTTAAAATTTATTAATGTAGTAATGCCAAGAAAGATAATGAGGTGAATGATTATCAAGTTAAAAAATTAGATGAAAATTTTTATAATCTAAGTTTTACAATAATAAGCCCTAGGGAATATAGAAATGATACGAATATATTTGATATTAGATCTCTTTTTATAACTCATCAATATTATGGAAGACCAACCCAAAAACTATCAGTTACTAAAATATGATTGTTTAACCCTAAAATGGAATCTATGTTGTTGTTATCTAGATATTTAAAAGGGTATATGGAAATGAAATGGCACAAAGATGATAATCAGATCTATAGCATGCCAATTAGATGCTAAACTTAGACATAAGTATATAATAAATTTATTATGCTAAGATAGTCTTAAGATGGAAAGTATAACTATTCTAGATATAGAAATAATAAATAAATGAAATACTTAACTTGGTCTAATGTTAGGTCTAGATATATAGTAGATTGAAATCAAGTGGGAAGGATATTCTAGAACGATCATTATATTTTGCTTATGATTCTTTTGGCTCTCTGGATAGTAATATCAAATAGGGATATATGAATTAGAATTATTATATAGGTTTGATGCTAATGTCTTATATTGAATATCTATTAAAACATGATGTGACCACCTAGATGCTTCTAGGTTTTGCTTCGTCTTCATTCTAGTGCATCATATTTGGGTCATGGAATATTGCTCATTATGAAATGGCAAAACCTATATTTCCATATTTAATGTGACATTAGAGGAAAATGAATTAGTGGGAACATAGTGTTGATTTGACCCCAATAACCTCTCTATGAAAGGACATTGCCTACATAGATAATACTTGAAAGAGGGCATCAGACTGATGTAGTTTTTTCCTATGTTTTGGCTTGTGTGTGAATATTACAATGTGTTCAAATTAAGTACAATAATGACCTATCTTGCAACTTGTAAAATCAGGTTATTGGGATTCTCTTTTAGTATTTTATACTTGTAGATATGCATTCCCTATGACTAGTATGGAAATAAGAATAAATAGAAAAGCTTTGTTCGTTTCAATATTCTTTGGTCTTTTACTAGGTATTCATAGGTTTTTTTGGGTGAGAAATGAATGAGGGTTGATCTTGTATTAATATCAATTTATTTGGAGTAATAACTCTCATAAAATCACTTAGGATGACTTTTAATATATGTTTCATTTACAAATTAGATGATTTTAGGGCACTAAACACTTCATTAGGATAGGATAATATTATCAATGCTACTATCTATCTCAAAAATTAGTGTCCAAGGAGCTTGAGAATAGGTACAAATTTAGAAATTGTAAATATAAAATATAAGTACATTTTAAGCATTTTGAACAAGATAGAAGACATGGGTCATCAATAAGACTGGTTGGACTAAGAGATATAGACCAAGGGGAACAAAGATAGAGTAGATACAAGACTTGTAGAATTGGGAAAGGTAAAATTTTGAGAAGAACAACCAAGGTCTGAGTCTACCAAGTGTACAAGATTGAGGTGTTATATAATCACAAAATATTGTCTTCATTTTCTACCCCCTTTAATCTAGTAATGAAATTTCTAGTTTAAAAAAAAGAAATACATACCTAGGTGTGTGTGTGCACATTATCTTTACATGTACTCAAATTAAATGCTTTTTTGGTGACTAGCCTACAACTAAGATCATGTTACAGTATAAAATAAATACTTATAATTTGGATTTAAATTACTTTAAATAATTTGAAATTGAAGAGCAAGGTTTACGAGTACACATGTGTGTTGATGTAATCTCCTTGCATATTTATTAGTTATTTTTAAAAATATGTATCATTATAAGGCTCTAAAATTGAGATGATGATAAATAATTAAAGTGCATATATCCAAGGAGATAAAGAGAGATTTGAAGGCACATGCCCCTAAATTGGAATCAAAAGTGGGTTACCACCTAGCATTTGAGATTAACTCAACCATACAACCCAATGATACGTATACCTTGGTGAGGATGGGTGATCAAATCCAACTTGAAAATTTGGTAAGATTGAGTTATTTTATCACCTCAACCATACGAAAAAGTGAACCAAATACTATAGTAGATTGGCTCAATAAAGTTTATAAAAGTCTGTAGAGTGCCAGTATGAAAAAGTTTGTGATATGGTAACAGTCTATAAAATATTTTTGTAATCTAAAATTGATTTAGATTTTGTAATATTATGCATATTTTATATAGAATATACACCTTAGATATGTCTCATACTAAAATTATGTATAACAGTAGTACCAATATATAAAATTCTACCACAACTATGAATCTGAATCATATAACTCTATGTTTTAGCCAATTCAAATAACTATGTAAGTGTGGAGGACATGTTTCTAAAGCATTCCTCTACTCTATATGGATAAATATGAAAATTGATATAAGTATCAATGCAGATAACATGTTTCTAAAACATTCCCCCAGTATAAACTGGAGATGTTGACTATTGAATGGGTATGGAGAACATGCTTCCAAAGCATGCCCCCACTAAATCTAAGAACTATGAATGTTGAATCTCTTTGGAGTAATAAATCACATAAAATTATATAGGACAACCATTAATATATGTTTTAGTTTCAAATTGGTTGACTTTAGGGCACTAGACACTTACGTTGGGATAAGACAATAATGTTGATTATATTTATTATCTATCCTAGATGTTAGTGTACAAGGAGTGGGAGAACAGGTATAGGTTAAAACTTGCAAAAATTGAAGATAAGTATATTTTAAGCATTTTGAGAAAGATAGAATACTTGAGTCATGAATATAATACTAGTCAAATTAATATATATAATCCAAGTGGCACAAAGATAGAACAGATGCGAGACTTGAAAAAGTGAGAAACGTAAAAAATTGAAAAGAACATCTAAGTTCTGATTTTACCAAGTGTACAAAATTGAGGTGTTATATAATCACAAAATATCATTTAAAATAATCAAATGATGTTAAGATTAAAAATCCTATGGTAGGTTATTGTGATGATATAAAAAAGCAAAGTAAAATCCTAATCTCATTCAAACTATAATTGAAAATTATAGATTTGGACTCAAGTGTGCTCAAATGATAGGTTATGATAGTCAAGGCTTAGAAAAATTGAACAATGTATAATAGAACTTATTCTTCTAATTGATCATTTAACTAAATAAGGAATTGGAGACAAAAAAAATTAGTAAAAGGATCAAGAATGTGATTTGATTTAGGTAATACTTTTTATGTGGATATTAGATATTTAGGAACTCAGAATCATGAAAATAGTACCAAATAATTAGTAAAGCATCTTCATGATCAATTGAAGAAATCCACAATGAATGCTTATCAAAAGATGGAAAATATTATGTATATCCATTGATCAAGCATTTATAATATCTCATGGAAGTAAAAATCAAAAGGAATTGAAAGTCATGATTTGATTTAATTGATTACACCACACTATATGAGATGCCATCTCTTGATACATTTTATAATGATGGAGTTATTGCATAATATTTTAGACCTAATGTGGATTTTCCTATGTATTATCATAAAAATAGATTCACTTTTACTTTCAATGAGTATGCTTATTTTAGGGAAGGAAAGCCCTCACATAATGATAAGGAGGTTATTTTGGATAGTTTGGACACTTTACCTCCTACACATTATGTAGAGGATGGATCACATTTATTAAAAATCACACAAATTATATCAATATTAAAACTAATGACACACCTAAGAACATGAAGTTAGGTTCCTTTGTAACCCTTGAAAAACTAAAAACATACGTAAAATTGTTAATATAATATCAAGACAATTTTGAACAGTTATATGTTGATATCTGTGATGTGTCTAAATTTATTGTGGTACATAACCTTGTTAATGCCAAGAATTTAAAGCAAAAAATTGTAACTATGCATCCTAATGTGACTTTTCTAGTTGAGGAAGAAATCTAAATATTCTTTGATGTTGGTTTTATTAGACATATTGATTACTTTGAGAGGATTTCTAATGTTGTGCTAGTTGGTAAGCCAATTGGAGGCATTATCATATATACATGTTTTTGAGATATAAACAAGACAGGTCCTAATATGAATTTCCATTTCCTAATATTGATATTTATTTATTCTACTATTAGGCATGAGATGCTTTCCTTTATGGATGAATTTTCTAGATACAAATTAAGATTAATCTTAGTGATCAACAAAACATTATTTTTACAATACCTTAATATACATTTTGCTAAGTGGTTATACCTTTTGGATTAAAAAACATATGATATAATTTTCAAATGACTATGACACATAATTCATGATCATATGCATGATATCCTAGAGAATTATGTAGATGATATCTTAGGTATGTCAAAGAAAGGAAAAAAAATGTATGGTTAAATTGAGTAAAATATTTAAAAAATTAAGACAATACAAAATGTAATTAAATACCAATAAATGTGTTTTTGGTGAAAATTTTAAGAAATTATTATGTTATCATTATCTCTACAAGAGGCATATAAGACATTATTAAAAAACTACAACTCAATAAAAAAATTATGCTTGGTTATGGTGTTTGTAACTCAAAAAATTAAGACATTATAGGTTTGACAATCAAATACGTGATTGATAAATTTGATCCTTTGAAATCCATGATATTTATGGCATATTTCTTAATAATAATATCCAAATGGATCATGTTAATAATGCAATTTTATCTTAAAATTATATGACATAAATTGGTAAAAGGACAAGTTATTTTAACTTAATTAACTAAGGATCCCTTATAAGACCACATTCCTTTAGATGATGCCTTTCCTTATTATTTTGTAATTAATATTGATTATAATATTACAAATACTATATTTTGATGGTTTTAAATGTGCTTCAAGTGTAGGAGTCAGAATTGTACTTATCATTCACTAACGAGAAACTAGCACCGGAATATAGATTTGGTTTTTTGTGTACTAATGATATTGTATAATATGATGCACTTATCATAGGACTCCATGCAACCTGTTAATTAAAAGTGAAATCTATTAAATTCTATGGTGATTCTTAACTTTGGTTAATTGAGTAATAAGGGCTTATCAAATTAAAAATATAAGCTTATTCCATACAGAGAATTAGTACAGAGTTTTATTTCCTAATTTTATGAGTTTGAAATTAATAATATTCCTCAAAAGATTAATATATATGTGAATTATATGGTTATAATTTCTTATTTAGTCCCTATTGATATAAATGGTAATCATACTATATTGACTATCAAGAGATTAGAGCAACCTACCATTGGGCTAGTAAAAATGGAATCATTAAATGTGTTGGCAATAGAACTTGGTACAAAAAATTCCTAATGGTATGTAAATATCTCTAATTATTTATCAAAATAAAAAATTCTTATATGTGTTTCAAGAAATGATATAAATAATTTATATGGAGATGCAATAAAATGTGTTATTATTGGACATGTACTTTTGAGAATATCTTTTAATGGATAATTATTTAGATGTCTTGGATGTGAAGAAGCTAGAACTATATTACAAGAGGTTCATAATAGAGAATGTAGAGGAGGAAAGGCCATGTCACATAAGTTTCTTAGAATGGATTATTATTGGAATACAATGGAACATGATTTTCATGAATATGCTACGATGTGTGAAATATTCCAATGGCATAGTAATCTTACACATGCTTCATCTCAAGAGTTATAACCCATAATGTCACCATGATCATTCTCCATATGGGGATTTGATTTAGTTAGCATGATTAACCCTCCATCTTCATAAGGTCATAAGTTATTTATCATAACAACAAAATATTTTACAAATTGGGTAGAATTATAGCCTTTAGAAAACATGAAAAGTGGAGATATTTGTAAGTCCCTTATGACATTTTTTTTAGATTTGACTTAGCATAGTTGATTATTATTGATAATGGTTTACCTTTCAAGAATAAAGTAGTTAAAAAAAATTATGATAAGTATAAAATCAAGCATACATTGTCTACTACGAACTACCTACAAGAAAATGGTTAAGTTGATACTTCTAATAATATTATTGCCAATATTTTATAAAAATTAGTGAATAAACATGGTAGTGATTAACATAATCAAATAAATTTAACTTTATGGGCATATAAAACATGTGTAATAACATCTATGGGGTCAACTTCATGCTCACTAGTCTAAGGGGTAAAAGCAATATTTCCCCTTGATGTAGATATTTCATCTTTAAGAGTATCACTAAAAGGAATTATTGATGATAATGACCACAGAGAAAAGAGATTACATCAATTGAAAATGTTAGATGAACAAAGTTTAATGCTATTTTGCACTTGATAGTTTATCAAAATCATCTTAAGAATGATTACAACAAGAAGATTAAATCATTAGAATTCAATGTGGGTGAAAAAATGTTGAAAAAAAAATAGAAAAATAACGATGCAAACAAAGAACATAAAATAAAATTCAAGCCTAATTGGCCTGGCACATTTTTAATCAAAAAAAAAAATTGGATCAGGGGCATCACCTTGCTACACTAAAAGAAAACCTTTGAGGAATCCAATTGATATCATGCACTTACAATAGTTCTATATGTGAGCCTCTTCTTTTATCATGTTACTACATGTGTGTATGTGTGCACATATTTGCTTAGTTTTATTTATGTTATGACTAGTTATTTCTTTTCATAAAATATATGCATTTGTCCATATATTTTTATCTTTTCCATTTGTGCCTATGTTCTTTAATATATTTTTAGTTTGATATTTATTTGGTCATGTATCAATTCAAGGGAAACAATGCATATATAGGACCCTTGAGTAGGTCATTCAAAGAAGAGATAGGGAAAGATCTAGATTTTGAATTCTAATTTTGGTATGAATAGTTGATGATGTAATTTAACCATAAGCTAGAAGGCAAGATAAAATCACATTACTAGAAGAGGACATTGAATAGGGAAATTGGGTGGATGAATGGAAGGAGGGGTGGGATGCTTGATCATTCATCTTATTGGTCAACCTATCTAGATAGAGTTATAGCCTAAGTGGAGCCCTATCCATATCGATGTATAAGGGGAGGGGAACACATGCAGGGTTATCCATATGAGGGTGTGATAATTGAATAGATAGTCTTGGTCAAGTTGCAAGTGGAATGACACTTCACCAACCCAACCCCATCTACCAATTTCCTATCGGACTACTAACCCCATCTAATATACCAATCTCCTAGGGGCAATAGGGACAAAATTTTAGAAAATGAAAACTATCTAGATTGTGTACCCCACCCATGTTGATGAATCTTGATCAATCTCACTTTGTTCAATGGATGGGTTTTTTCCCCTATTTAGATCATAAAGTAGTCAATCCCATAATTATCCTCTCCATAGAGATTGGCTGATTGAATGACTATTTTTAGATAGATAGGTCATCCCTAACTGACTATTATCTTTTGGTCAATGCCCATTTAATAGAGCCACTTTATAAATAGGCCCAGTGCCATATATATAGATGGTGATGGGCAGTTGAGTGTTATCATGTATATGAAGTGTTCCTCCTTATATTCAATCTTCATACTCGTATTCACTCTTAAATATTTAGAGATGGATATATAGGGACTTTTCATATCAATTTTATAGTTTAAAGTGTTTTTTCCCCATCAATATATATAGATAGAATTAAAAGTCTTCAATAAAAGCATCAAGTGATGTGAACACTTCCAACTAGTCATGCGTCATGGTCTATTTATTTGTCATGATCCATATCATGCAAATATTTTCATGTGTTTGCCTATGTTTCTATGATCTATATCATGAGTCTATGGGGGGAAAGAACCTAGACTTTTGATTTAAATTTTTTTATCTTATGATATTAATACTATATTATTTATATCTTAGGCCTGTGTGGGGGCATCTCCTATTGATTTCACAATACTTATATATTGTGTTCATTTGGTACATATTACTCTCTATGTTATATTACTTACATTTCACCCATATGAGAAACATTATTTGTATTCTTATATTGATTATATCATAGGGACCATATAGGGAAAATTATTTATAGCATACATGCTTCTAAGATTACTTATTTCTATGATATTATATCTTATCTTACACATGATTTGAAAAATTCATTTCTTTTGAGATATGTGTTTCATAAGTTCATCCCAAATCTCAAAAGGGGGCATACATTCCACTCATTATATTCACCCAGACTCCAAGCAATCAACATAAATTTTTCTCCTACAAATAGGGGCATTCAAATTTCACACACTTTTATAATGAGACATACACAAGATGTGTCACCTATTCCCACAAAGCCATATATTCAAGATATTTTTTAACATTGTTTTTTGTACTTCTCAAAAAAATATTGCTTCATTTTTTATCACTATTGTACTTAGAAGTGTATGCAAGATTGAGCATGGGTTAAAAGGTAGGTAATCTCATAAAGACATTATACACACCTTCATATTGTTTTCTATAATTCAACAAATTATTATTATTGGCATTTGCCCATTTATGTGTAGAAAAAGAAAGAATGTTCTTGCAAGATTCATAGATAAATTGAAATTCTCTTTAGGAGCTTCAGGGACATGAAATCTTGTATACATATTATCTTTTTTTTACTTAAATATGTATGTTCACATACATGAAAAAATGTAGACACATAAAAATGGCCCCTAGGTGTTTAGTAGTCATTAAATTTATTTATTTCTAAGTTGTTTATGTACTTGTAATTGATTAGTTTAAACTAGGAATTATTGGTGCATTTACGAACTTCAAGTGGTCCCCACACTCTACCCTGACACATTCTAATAATAATTTTCCTACCCCCCCCCCAAGATTTGACCATGTTTTGTCATCTTTTTACGAAGTTGTTTTATGTTATTGGGTTTTTACATAAACACACTTAAGCAAATAAAATTATGTGAAAGAAGTAAGACTATATTTAGACTCACACTAAAATATAGTCAATAATACAAATTTACCTAATTTAGTATGTACATTAAATATAGTGAAACCAAGGGATAGAGAGATCATATCTTATTTAAAGTTCAGATCTAGGATGTGACAGTGATCTAGAATCATCATAGGGTATTAATTAGGGTTTGGAATATGCTCACTCTATATTTTAGTTATTTTCACCTAAAAGACACTTGTGTTGACCATAAATAGTTACATTCATGTAGATGTTCAACTTTTAGGCAAGTGTCTAGCCCAAATTATGTACAAAAATGGATCAAAACTTATAACAAACATATGTTGTCACCTGTGTGCCTATTTGGTGCCTTATAATATGCTTATATGTGTGAGATCCAAATAATAAGCAAAACCTTAATCAACTTGCCCTTGACCTCCTATAACTTGGTAAAAAAGGGTTAACACATAAGTCAAGTTAACCCTAGCAACCTGACTATTGTTAAGTGTTACCTACATATCCTTGCCTTTGACCTCCTATAACTTGGTAAAAAATGGTTATCATGTAAGTCGAGGTGGTCCTAGAAACCCTCTTTATTATTAAGTATTTCCTACATATACAATACTCTAAAGAGAGCCTCAAAATTACATGTAGTTCTCCCTCTTAGGTATGTGTGTGTAATTTTTATTATGCAACTATATGTTATTTCTCCTATAGTAAACCTTAGTACAAACAATACAAGAGTGTAGTAACCTTTTGAGTAATTTAGATATTCAATAAATTGATGTAATGTACTTTGATAGATTAGAATATAAAATACTTACTAATTAGAACTTGCTTGATCAAATTGCTAGGGTCCTAGAAACCCTATTTATTGTTAAGTGTTTCCTACATATACAGTACTCTAAAGAGAGGCTCAAATTCACATGTAGTTCTCCCTCCTAGGTATGTGTATGTAATTTTAATTATGCAACTATATGTTATTTATCCTATAATAAACCTTAGTATAGACAATGCAAGAGTATAGTAACCTTTTGAGTAATTCAGATATTCAATAGATTAATATAATATAATTTGATAGCTTAGAATATAAAATACTTACTAATTAGAACTTGCTTGATAAAATTTATAGGTAGTATAATTAGACCATAACCTTTGTATATATAGGAATATGTTGATTTTTAATTATGACCTAGTGGTGCACAAAAATTTGACAATAGTATGAATAAAGGGGACAAAACAAATTATCAGCAAGTGAAAGATATGTCAAATAATAAAAGGACAAGTATGGAAATTTGCAGCGTAATTAGACACTTGTGTTGACACAAGTGTCCAACATGGATGTAGGTGTCCAGAGGCTAAAAAACATAAGGATAATAAAAAACATAGGTGTGGATCCCTAGGATACACTAAATAAAATACAATTTTCAACATATAGTCCTATAGTGTCAAATAAAGCAAGTGAAATAAGATGAGACTGAAGAGGTCCACATGAGGCCATGCCACTAGATATCTAACTCTCATTCAAAAGACATAAATATGCAAAAGGTTATGAAACTATATTTTTACCAAATATGGGTATCTACATCCCCCCCCCCTCGCCCACCTTTAATCTACTAATCCATAAAAATTGAAATTACTAATTTAAAAGAAAATAAAATGAATGCCCTAGTGTGGACAACAGACCTTGTACTCACTTGAAATTGCTTTGAACCTCTTATTTGAATATTCCTATAATAAATGGCATGTCAAAAATTAGTAAATGTATATAATATGTATATGAACAATAATAAAAAGTAATGTAAAGAAATAGCATGGATAAAATACACCTATATATGTGTTTGTGTAGTAATGGCTCTAAAATGTTGGAAGGGCACTTACAACCTCATCCATCTTCTAGCCAGGAAGATGAGTAAGATAAAAAGTATTCAACTAGGTTTCACCCTGGTGGTGTTGTATTTGGAGTGGGGAGAGATGGGAGGTGATCATGCCCTCAACCAAAAATAGGAATAATAGTGCTTCTATTGTTGAGAGTATCATCTCCCAACTAGTGTAACTCAAGTGCATAACCTAGAGATACTAGAATGATTTAATCACTTCAATATATAAATAAAACCAACTTCTTCATATAGATAAGGCCCAAATAATAATCCAATATGGGTGTTAATCCATGATGTGATAAAGTCCATGATATACTAATAGTCCATAATGTGGTAAAAATCTATGACAATCTGGTGAATCTAGAATATAGATCAATGTCTGAGTACCTAGAAGGAATAAACCCTTGTTCATGCCCTCTATCATATATAGAGTGAATACAATAAACTATATATATATATATATATATATATATATATATATATATATATATATATATATATATATATATATATATATATATATATATATATATCTTTTGGTTTTTTTCATAAGTACCATTGATGTGTAATCTATGTGTAATGGTAATACCAATGTATAGAATGTTAACCCAAATATAAATCTGAATATCAAGTGGATTGTAGTCCAATGGTGAGGATGAAGGTGTAAAAGGTGTTGCCTAATCATACACCAAGGTACAAATCCTAGGAGATACTAAAAAAAGGGATGAGATTGGGATTGTGTCTCAGGGGAATTTAGAGAAATGGATACCACTTAGCCCTTGACACTAAGCTAAAGAAGCATTTTGTACACCTAATACATGTAAAATCAAGGTTTTAATGTGTGTGTGTGTGTGTGTGTGTGTGTGTGTGTGTGTGTGTGTGTGTGTGTGTGAATGAGATTTAGTTTAACATGGCATAAGTTTGGAGGACATGTTTCCATAATGTGCCACCACTATAATATAATGAATTTTAGAACTATGTACAAATATGGAGGACATGTTTCCAAAACATGCTCCCACTAGAATCTAGATATGTTGAATACTGAATAAATGTGGAGGACATGTTCTCATAATATAACCCCACTAAATCTAAAACTGTGAATATGTAGAATCCATATTTTTGTGACATTCCCCCATCAATATTCCCTCTTTTGGGAGGAGGGGAAAAATAATCTACTAGTCATCTCATCACAAAAGGAATATGTAATAATGTCATGTATATGATGTATAGTAACCAATTTTACCCTAGTAGTGTTGGTACTAGATAATGTAATGTTATGTTGGCTCCACCTATGATTTTGAATAATTATGTGTAAGCGAAATTTTATGTAATTTTTGGTATTTTTTAAAATCTTATGAAATTGGTATAATGTGAAAGTGCTCATTCCCTAGATCTCAATGCAACTTATAGTTTTGAATTTAGACATCCAATAATCAATATATGTGTGTTTGAAGTTCTTATATAAGTTGTATATTAAAATTTTTAAATATAAATTTTAAACTTTGAGTATAAAAATACAATGCTGTGGAGTAGAGCCCCACGACCACTATGATTTGAGGTGTTGTAGATAGCCTAAGCCAACTAGGATTTTAAGGAGTTGGTAAGTAGTTTTAAGTGTGAATCACATGCTAAAGTTATATTTTTGAAAATTTTCCCTTTGTAGCATAAAAAAATGGTTTTTGAGTCTTGATGGACACTTCTATCGAGGATTTTGTCAATGCTAGTGTATGTTGTTTGACACAACTTTTTGACACTTATGTCCTATGTTGATGTTAATGTCTGATGTTATTATTTTGCTAATTTTTTTGGATTTTAACTGTAAATTTTGTATTTGAATTATAGAATGCCAGGACTAATGACTATTTTTTCCTATTTTAATTTTGTAGAAAGATATACATATCTAGGAGTTTTGACATGGTAGGCATTTTTCCATGATTAACAGAGTTAGGATTGAATGTGATTTACTAGGCCATGATAGATTAGGATGTATTAGGCCATGTGGACCTATTAATATACATCCCCTATGATATCCACCTTCTCACAACATTAGACAAGAGGTGGAACCTAGATACTTGTACCCTTTGGCTCCCAATAGGTGAGATAATAGTTATATTAGAGGATGTGTATCATATTTTTGATTTCCTATTAAAGGCAAGAGAGCACAAGTTGTAGGAGATGGCAATCATGGTTATATTCAATGGTACCATATGTATTTTTTTGGGTATAGGGCACCATATGTAGATCTGAGTAGCATGATGCATCTTGATAGCATTACCTGAGGTGATGTTTTGTAATTATGGAACTTAAATTGGGTATTATTAGCCTTGATTATAGAAATAAAGGGTGACATTATTATGATTTCTTATCACATGTATCATAAGTTTTATAGATTAAGGAGGGTATCTGATATTCTTTGGTTCATACCATACTAGCTAACCTATATAGAGATTTGTATATATTTATATTGGAGAGACATGATGGTGGTATTGGAGTTAGCACTTTATTATATGTGTGGAGTTATGATTATATTTTGCTAATTCAGCCCCCTTGGTGGACCACTAGATGGGTGGGTCTATCCATAGACATTTGTAGAGTGTTGGGTGCTCCCCCATGGTAGACTACACACCACGATGGAGTACCACACCATTTTGGATAGATTGACATTGGATCAGATTATATGGCATCTATATAGGATATTTTTTGGGTGGCTTGAGAATGGGCATGAGCTTGAAAAGATCTGATTAAGAATGTGGTTGGTTGATCACTTTCCTAAGGTATATGAGTAATTTCAATATGACTTTGTATTTTGAAAATTTGATATAGAGCAAAGAGTGCTATTATAACCATGCCCATGGAAGCATATAGTGTGGAGTGGGCATAGGCCCAATGATAGATTGACACTTACACCCAAGGATCTAGTCCCATGTCCTAGTGATGAGAGAGATCTCATGATTTACCTAGATGTATGGGATGATATGTTGTGTATAGATGGTTACACATAGTTGTAGATAGGGACCCACTAGCCATTATTGTTCCCGATCATAGTTATTCAGCGTAGTTACATACCTATGACACAAGGAGATACAAAAGGAGATGGAAGTGGTGGTGTTCTTATGGGACTAGTACCTATGGATGTGGTGGCTATCAAAGCCATATGTAAGTACTCTACTTTTGAATTTTAGTCTTTGATTGACATTATATTTGGTTGATAATGGTATCTAATATATACTTTTTATTCTTGTGTGCAATGGATAAAGATTCGGATACCATGGTGAGCCATGCAGTATAGGCTCTCACTCAGAGTGTACACATGGATATAACTAGTAAAGGATTTATTGAGAGCATTGTCGATATTATGGGTGTCCATGTACCCATGTTTAATCTAGTGGTGAGGACAGAGGTTGTATATCACACTGTAGTGATTTAATAGGAGGAGTTGTGTGCCATGTTACATAGATGAGATATCTTGAAATGCAATACTAATAATATCATGCAAGTTTTTATTGAATTATATGACACACCATAGCATGAACATGAGGATACAACATGTCAAATAGGTGCATATAAAGAGAGAATACATGAGCTATCTCAAGCATGAGGTCCCATACTAGACCTAGGTGCTTCCACATCAAAAGGCATGAGGGTGGTTGATATAGATAGTGATGATGAGTATACACCTAGGGATATGCCCCCAACATATGATTGATATTATTATTTATATAAACTTTGTATCATTTTAATATATGTATGACATTATTCACATGGTTTACTTTACTTCATATGGATGTGCAACATCTAATTTTTTGTTGTTTTATGTATGGTTTGCTTGTATTTATTTATATAATGTATGTTTGGATATGGTAAATTGTATAACAAGCATTTTCATTTAATGAAAGGTTTGTATTATATTTTTAATGCATAAATCACCATATGCAATCCAATCTAGATGGAAATAAGAAAGCTTTACTATAATGATCATGTGGTAATGGAACTGATGGTTTTGTTCATGTCATTGATTCTGAAGTGTTTGTAGACATATCATGTGAATATTTATGTATCTATTTAGGTACCCATATATATTGTGTAGGTTAACCATATCCACGTGTGTTTTTATGAAGGACCCAATCGACTAATGGTTCCTTGGTAGGATCAATATGGGATAAATTAGTCTTGGGAGAGGGTGTACTAGGATAAGGACTTCTACTAGTGGTCATCTTTTATGAAGGTCTATGGGCCATTGTTCATCAGAAAGAGCAACATGGGATGTTTCATCCCTCTTAGAATACCCTCTAGAATAAGTATGTGAAATAGGTCTAGATATGTCTTTTTGAAATGTAATAATTTTCTAATTGGCTAACTATGTAAGCTGTTTGCTCAAGAGAAAAACAATCATTATCCTGGTGCCCATTTATGCCATGATAAGTGAAAAAGTGTTGTCCCTTTACCTTCTTAAATATTTGGTGTAGGTAATGAGAATTAGGAGTAAGATTTATCATTCATTTATCCAATAATGTGCATAATATATCATGTGACCTATCTCGATACCAATCAAATTGAAGTGATTTTTTTGTAGAAGTAAATACTTTAATCCTAGGGGTATGTGGTAACTATGTTATTTTCCTTTATTCAATACCTGTATTGTTTGTTCTTTGGAATGCATTGTTGGCTCTAAAAAAAAATTGAAGTGGTTCATGGCCCTTTTAATTTTGCTTATGATTTATATTTTTTGGGATTATGGAATGTAACTATAAAATGGTAAAAATCTAAGTAATAAATTAGGGAATAAAATATTATAGTATCAATAGCCATTGATTTGTACAATAATTAATTAATTTGAATATTATATAAATATCAATGAATTAGAAAAGTTATATTTAGCTAAAATATATGACTGAGATAGACAAGTGGTAGGTTGGGAAGTGATTTAAGAGTAGGGTATAGTGTTATAAGTAGAGAATAGGTGTCAGAACCCTCTTCAAACAATATCATAGCCCTCTTTGTTAATACCACACTACACTATTAACATTTTGTGTTGCATCAGTGACCTTGTGTAGGTGAAGTAGTGAAATTATAGATAGAAATTCACTCTATTTTAAGAAGTTTTTGCCTATATGATTGAGACCTAGATCATCATCTATTATATGCTTTGACTAATTTCACTATGAAACTCTAAGAATCCATGATTGTTAGAGTATTAATGAACACAAGTGGAAGAAGAGTGGAGCTAGTAAGGTAGGATACGTGTGACTTCAATGCCCCATGTGTTGAGCATTGCCTACATACCAATACTTCAAAATAGAATCAAACTCATTGTAGTTATCTCAATCTAAGTGCTAGTGCAAGTGAGAGTGATACTAGTATGCTTGAGTATGAATACTAATTTAAATGTTTTGGGCATGAATTGTGATTTAAAAATTAAGTAAATTTGATCTCTAAATTGTTATATATGGATGTATACAGAAATAGGGGTAAATAAATATCAATAACCTTAATTTTCAAAACTATTTCTAAGCTTGTTCATTAGAATTGTCATTTATCTGATAAATAAATGATGGTGGTCTTTATATAGATCTAATGTTTTTCAAGACACGAAATGAGTCTGGGCCAACCCTAAGACATTGTAGGAAGTGTAAATATATATGTTAGGGACAAGGGAAGCTAAGGTTAAATAACACTACCCATTTGCCAATAGCACAATGTGGTATAAACTAATGAGGTTATATTATTATCTAGGTGGCTATCACTTGTAAAAAAGAATTGAGGATGCTTAGGTCATGACTTAATGTGGCTCTTGGTATATCTGGGAAAGGGTTAGATGCACATAAAAGTTAGAAAAATATTAAAAGAGACCCTAAGATAGGTCTAGGGATAAGCTAAGGATAGGGTGGTCTCAAGTGACACTCATTACATTAAAATGTTTTTTTATGACTAAAGTCCCACCCCCCTTTATTATATAAATGCATTAAAGTAAAATGACTAGGATAAAGGAAAGAGAAATATACCTAGACTTACCCATGAGGTGAAACCTGTGAATGTGGGTCTCAGTCTATGAACTAGGATCCATTGTGTGTCTTGCAAATGAAACATATATGAATCAATCCTTAATAAATATCAAAAATAAAGATAAAACTGAGTAAAAATATATGAGAGAATAAATTGATTAATACACCTCACTACGTATGTGAACTAATGCAAAAATCTAGTGAAATCATGTGTGTATATGATGATCAAATGATGAATAACTTGGATTGAGATGATGGCTTGCCCAATCTCCATGTGTGGGTGGCTCAAGAACTCAAACTAACCTTGACTCCATCATTAACCACCCATTTTCAATGGATCATAATCTATGAATAACTTGGATGATGACTTGTCTAACCCTCTTATGTAGGTGGCTCAAGAACTCAATTAGGTCATGACTCCATTATTTCCTACTCATGTGTAGTAGAAGAAGATAAAATTGAAATTGTGTGGTGTCATGAAGCTATAAAATATGGAATTAGGTCACTCAAAAACTTTGAAATGTAAAATGAATCAGGGGTTACTCAGGAACTCAAGAATATAAAAATGGTTCTAGATCACTCAAGAATGCCAACCACTGTAGATAGGAATGAGGCATCAATCATTATAATCCTAGTGTAAAACTGGTGCATATGGTGTCTAAATTTTATAATGTGGAGAATGACATGGGGTTATCATTCTATCTAAGAGAACTAGTGCAAAATTAAGCATATGAAAACATTATGCCACGCACATACCCCTAATTCTAATATTTGTGCATATGGATTATGTTTCAAGTCATAGTAATTTATGTCTATGTGTATCTGATATTGAAATGGAAGTGATCATGTCGTACATGATGCCCCCAATCTGAGCAAAATTTTATGTAAAAACCAATTATATATAAGCATATCTAATAATTTGTGACTTAGACTATGCAAATATGAATTTTACCTATTGTGCCTTTCTGATAATTTCAAAAAATATATATTTTTTAGGCTACTTGACAATAGCATGGTAGGTGGACTATAGCACACTACGCTCCTGATAGTGTATTTTGATTTTGTCTAGAAGTGTTATTTTTGAGAAAAACTGAGACTGATTTGTGTATGACTATATTTCACTATATTTTCCTGATTCTGAACTCTTTAATATGTGTGTACATACTAAAAACTATGTTTTGAGTGCATTAGGATGACTTGATCTCTATGATATACCCCTATGAATATCCCCTCTTTTGAGGGGAGCTGTTGAACCTCTATAGAATTTTTTATCAATATAAAAGTTATGCATCATATGTGTTAGATTGAAATTATATGATATATGCATGATAAACCAATATAATGTGTATACATGACATCAAAATATAAAATAGATTGAGCATAAGTTGTCAGTTTATGATGTATGTTAGATCTAGTATTCACAAGGTTTTCAAGATAAATATAATAAAGTAAGCATATATATGAACAACAAATTTAAATATAATTTGAGTAAACCACTTGGGGGTTGGGGCATGATGTTCATCAAGGCACCCATGGAGGAAGGGGAGATAACATGAGATCCTTCAAGGCATCATAAATTGGATGTGAAATCAATAAACAATAGATAAGTGTTATGACCATGACGCATACATGAAAGCATACATACAAAAATATGAGGCATGCAAATAAGGCCAAGGGGAAATAATACAAGAGACATGGGCACATGTCACTAAGTCTGAGAAAAGAACACATATAAGGACATGTTCAAATGTCTGCATACACATAATAATGTACAAGTTTGTCTTAGATCTAGATGTAAGTACATGTTCAAATGTCTACATACACAATCAATAAGCATACACAAGGACATAGGCACATGTCCACATCATAAAATCAATGAAAGGACAATGGCATATCCAAATGCCCTCAAATAGATGCAAAAGCAAAAAAACAATCAAATCTATATTAGTAAAGCTAGAAATGAGAGTATGTAGTAATAATGTAGTAAGAATCCATACAAGAGCGAATATGTACATAAGTTGAGTCTATAGTAGTAGTAGTCATGAAAAAATAAATGTAGTAGATGATGATTAAAATCAAGATATAATCAATGTTAAATATGTGATATGAAGTATAGAAAGATATAACCTATCAAACTAGAATCTATGTGTTTGATTCCCCCAATAGGATAATATATCAATGTTGAATTAGTGTATAGGTGTTTATGACCCTGATGGGTGGATAATAACAAATTTGGATCTGTGTAGAGGACCAGAGTCCTATATTAATTTATAAACACTCTAAGGTAAAAAGTGAGGCATGTATGTATGATTAAAGTGGCACACTAACATATATAGTACCTAGAAACTAGAAATAATGTAAACATGGAAATACATACAATCTAAAATTTATTTGAATGTTTTTTGAATTTTTGAACATATTATATTTTTTGTTTTTCTAAGTATAAACTATGTAAAATCAACATGAAAATGAAATTATGTATAAGAACCAAGATAAAAATAAGCTATGTACAAGTAAATTGTAATAATGAAACTATGTACAAGTAATAGGAGAACATACTAACCAATGAGTCTTGCAAGAGACTCACTATCAAGGTGACATATATCAAGTAAAGGAAGAGTGATCACACATGATGTGTGAGGAGATATCTAAAATCTAGGAACCAGATGTATTGAATAATCTAAAATTTAAATTGACTATAGAGTGCAATTATAAATTTGTGGAGCGGACTAAACTGGCCTATGAACTGTGGGGCTCTTGGAGACCTATCTAGTATAATAAGTTGTTACAAGCATAGATGCTCAATGTGGAGTTCTTTGGGGACTTAGTAACATTGATCTAGGTGTGAATAGGGTAGAGAGAGGCTCTATAGAATCCACAACATGTCTCTAATGTAGGGGTCTCTCTAATAAAGGTCTTTGTGGGAGAGTGTGTGTACATGGTAATGTTGTAGAAGTAGACCTCACCTACACTAGTGGCTCAAATGATATATAAGCTATGCTAATAGAATCTATGTTTGGAGATGTTAATAGTGACTATATAACTAAATATGGAGTAGGTAAAGGATAAAAGCGAATTTGGATATGTGTAGAGGACCAGAGTCTTGTAGTAATTGTTAACACTCGAAGGGAAATAGTGAGGCATGTATGTATGATAAAATTGACTACACTAACATAGATATCATATATAGTACTTGGAAAATAGAAAGAATGTAAACATGGAAATACATACAATCTAAAATTTGTATTTTCTAAACAATATTTGAATATTTTTTAATTTTAGAACACATAATTTTTTTTTGTTTTTTTAGTACAAGTTATGTACAATCAACATGAAAATGAAATTATGCACAAGTAGAAAGATAAAGGGAGTTATTTACAATTAAATTACAATAATGAAACTATGTACAAGTAATAGGAGAACATACTAACCAATGAGTCTTAGAAGAGACTCACTATCAAGGTGACATATATCAGGTAAATGAAGAGTAATTGCATGTGATGTTTGAGGAGATATATAGAATCTAGGAACTAGATGTACTGAATAATCTATAGTTGAAATTGACTACAGAGTGTGACTATAAATTTGTGGATCTAACTAAATTGGCTTGTGAACTATGGGGATCTTGGGGACCCATCTGGTAAAAGAGGTTGTAACAAGCCTAGATTCTTATTGTAGAGGGCTTTGGGGACTCAATAACATTGATCTGGGTGGGAATAGGGTAGAGAGAGGCTCTATAGAATCCACAACATGTATATGATGTATGTATTTCTCTAATAAAGGTATTTGTGAGATAATGTGTATACATGGTAATGTTGTAGAAGTAGACCTCACCTGCACTAGTGGCTCAGTTGATATCTGAATTGTGCTAATGGAATTTATGTTTAGAGCTTTTAATAGTGACTACTTTGTAACTAACTATGGCGTAGGTAAATGATATTCATATGTAATTCCCTCAACTATAAAAACTTGATTAATATTTATATACTTAAGACATCTATGTATGGTGGAGGGAATGGCTCAAAGCTATTGTATCCAAGGCCTACCCAATAACATATCAAATGTTCTAATATTAAGTACAACTATGAATTTGGTGGCCACATGTGTGGGCCCAACCTGTAATATAATTATGATCTCTCCAATGGATCTCTGGACATGCCCACTAAAGCCACAAATAACTATATTTGTTAGATAAATATCTTAATCTGAATAGCCCAAGTGATGTATAAGTGTAATAGTACACATATCAATGTTTGACCTATTGTCAACCATGACACCATAAATAGAATTATGATCAATGTAAGCTCATACATAGAATGCATATAAATTTGAGTCATCGTCAATAATCTTATATTCTATGAAAGTGATAAGAGGCCTAGTTAGTACTGAGTATGATACACACTAATGATATTATTTATATAGAGGGTGTGTGTCTCTTTTATGAGTATGATAAGATGTTGATGGTGGATGTCACTGATAAGTATGATGAACACCTAAAATGTCTTTTGTCTTATTAGCTGTATGTTTTGGAAATGAATCAAAAAATATTTTCATTACTTTTGTTTTAGTTGGTTATGTTTTTGGTGTTTCTATATGGGTGCTCATGTCAATGATATTAGTGTCTATCAAATTTTAGATTTTATGTCATAAGTTGATGCATTATTTGTAGTATTGATGGGGGGGTTATGTTGATCATAAAATTAATTGGATTCATAATTATTTGGAAGAGGCCTAGGCATATCAACCTCTTTGATGGGAGGGAGATATATGACATTACATTCTAAAAGTTGCTAAACAATGTGAGCTAGTGATTTAGAAAGATTCGTAAAAGGTCTCCTTGGATGAGCTAATTAAACCACATGAGGAGATAACTTTGAGGCTACATTAACTATTTTATTTTTCTCATTTTTGTTTTCATTGGGCCTTACCTTATATGGGAGCTCATTTTAACTCTTATTAGTGGAATCTAAATCAATTGTGTACTTTAAATTGCCCATGGAGAGAAGTTTGACTTCTCGTTCCTTCACTATATGGCATAGATCTATAAATGATTTAAATCTTTTGAATAATATTTATTCATGTAATGATGGTAATAAAATTTACTTGAATATGTCCTAGAGTTCTCTATCTACCATGGGGCTAGTCATCTTTGTTAATATGGTTTGATACTGCAAGACATATTTAGCTATTGGCTCATTAGATTTTTTATTTAGTTGAGTGAATTGAGCATAGGAAAATTTTTCATTGATGATTAAAAATTGTGCCAAAAACATATATACAAGTGAATTAAATGTTGTAATGGACTGAATAGGGAGATCATAGAACCATTGTAATGCATAGTCCTTTAAATTGTGAGGGAACAACTTAGTCAAGAGAAAATAATTGGACATATAGTCTAAATATACTACATGAAAACATGTAGATGATGCTCTAGGTCACCCTTAACATCATATAGAGTAATATTTGGTGCCACAACCATTTATGGCAGAGTATTTGCCTCTATATGTTATGCCAATGGTGTATTTAGGAGAACACAAGAGTCTAAAGCATGAGATGGTCTAGTGGCACCATATTAAATATGTAACATCTTGACCTATAGAGAATGGATCTCATGCCTAAGGGATTATACATATAAAGAGGATATATGTGTATTATCCATAGGAGGTGTTTCAAATAGTGATAATTAGACAGTTATAACAAGTTACTGTAAAATCTGATTTGACCCCATAGTAGGTGTAACAATATTAAAATTTGTGGGGTTAGAGGATTGACCTGTGGACTTAAAAATATCTTTTTAAACAATAAAAATAAGGTCATATTGTATATATGAATGCTTAGAAATGAAATTTTACAATTTTCTCTTATTGATCTCATCAAATCAGTTATTGAATTCTGCCATTATAGGTTGGAAAGTAGGAAAATAAAAAGTTGTATATTTTGAATTTGTAAGGAAATTAAATTTATGAAAGATTGTGGAAATAAAATAATGAATTATATAAAAGATTTTGAAATTAAATATTGATCACAAAAAATGATATGTTTTCATTATATCATGTTATACCATTATAATTATCAGTCTAACCTCCTCCAATTCTCCATCAGGTTTTCCCTTATGTATACATATTATCTAGAGTTGCTAGCTTCCCTATATCATATGGTATTGGCATAACCAATACCATAATTTTTTTACCTATATCCTTATTGTATTTTACTAGATCACTTAATACATTTATAAGTCTAGCTTCTAATGAGCGTCTAGGGCTAGGGTTTGGGCACTATTCAAACTAAGTCAAGTTTACCAAAAGATTTATTTTTTTAGCATTATGGAATGTAACCTTAGGTTGATAAAGAGATAAGTAATAAATTAGGGGAAAAAATACTATAGTATCAATAGCCACTAATTTACATAATAATTAATTTATTTGAAATTCTATAAATAGTAATGAAATAGAAAATGTGTATTTGGCTAGAAAATATGACTAAGATAGATAAGTAGTGGGTTGGGAAGTGATATAGGAATAGGGGAAAGTGTCATCAATAAAGAACATGTGTTAGATCCCTCTTTTAACAATAGTGCAACCCTATTTACCAATAACACATTGTTTTATTGACCTTTTGTGCTAATTTAAAGACCCTATACAAGTGAAGTAGTGAAATTTTGCATAGGTCTTCACTCTATTTCATAAAGCATGTCCCTATATGATCAAGACTTAGATCATCATTTTTTCACTTTAATTTATTTCACTATGAAATTATAATCCTCCATGTTGGTTATGTTTTTGATGAACTCAAGTGCAATAAGAGGGACGTTATTGGGTAGTTTAGGCATGACCTCAACACCCCCTATGTTGAACACTATCTACATACTAATACCTCGAAAGGGAATCAAGCTTGGTGTAGTTCTCCCAATATAAGTGTTAATGAATGTGAGAGTGATACTAGTATGCCTAATTATGAATTCTAATTTGAATGATTCAGTGTGAATTAAGATTGGAAACTTGAATAAAACTAAGCTATGGGATGTTGTAGATTGATGTATGTAAAAATAAGGGTAAATAGAGATTAATAACCTTAATTTTCATTTTTTTTCTAAGCTTGTTCATGAAAAATTTCATATATCTAATAAATGAATGAGAGTGGTCTTTATGTAGTGTTTTGATGCTTTTCAAGACATGAAATGAGTCTAGGCTAACCTAAGACAATTCAAGAAGTGGAAAGATATCCATTAAGTGTAAGGAAAAATAAGGATTAAAAGTGTTTCTCCCTTTGTTAATAGTTCACTGCACTAATACTAATGGGGCCACACTATTATCCAAATGGTTGGCACATATGAAAAAGGATCGAGGATGCCTATGTGATGGTTTAATGTGGCTCTTGATATATTTGGGCATGGGCTAAACATGAATAAAAGTTGGGAAAAGATCAAAAGAGGCCCTAAGATAGATTTAGGTCTAAGCCAAGAATAGGGTGGTCTCAAGTGACACTCATTGTATTAAAATGATATTTTATATGACTACAGTTTGTTTACTTTGAAGATATTATTTGTACCATATTTGACTTTAGGTGGTGAAGAAGGTAACTCAATTTTTGTATCTATTAAAGCACATGCATATTTATGTACATCCCAATATAAAATATCAAAAGAAGCAAAGAGCTTATGAAATGCTCTTTTTCTAAGAGGAGAAATAATACCCCTACTAAATATAAATTACACTTCGAAATCTGAAGGGGTATATTTTAAGAAATACAATGTGTCCTTAAATCTAATAACATAGTCTAGAATGGACTCATTCTCATTTATTATTAATACTTGAAAATATTCCAATGATAAATTTGATAAGGTATATCAATGAAATTTTGATAAGAACACATCTTCAAGTTTTATAAATGTTGACAAGGAACCATTTGGGAGGCTATAAAATCAATCTCAAACCACTTGAGCTAAACTTTGATAGAAGGCCTTGAATAGTAGGTGTCCACCCTTAGCCCATTGTTCAAAGGAAAATTTATATTTTTATAAGTGAGTAGGAAGATCATTATGACCATTAAAGCAAGGGAACTTAGGAATGATGAAGTTGGAAGTGTAAGGAGACTCAAACACATTTTGAGTAAGAAGTTCTTTTTTTAACATATTCTCCTCAAAGGTAGCCTCATGAGATAAAACTTGTAACTTAAGCGTATTGACTTGTTGTTGAAGATCTCATATGGTAGTCATGATGGATAACATATCACAGGTAGAGAGTGGTGAAGAGGTTGAATATTTTATTAGAGGTTTTAAACTACCATTCATACAAAATATATGAATGATATATTCTTGACCACCTTATAAAAGAGGATCATCACATGGTTGTGTAATATTTGGTAAAGGAGTATCCATGGCTAAATAGACAATTATATCATTTTGGATGGCATAGATTTTGATATCATCATCATTAGAAGGTGTTATATTAATTGAAGTTATTTGACATATAATAGGAGTATAGGAAGCAACTTCACTTGTAAACACATGCTCTTTTTTAACTTAAAAGGAAAAGGAAGGAGAAAATAAACAATAATTCATTTTCAACACTAAGAGAGGGAAGAACGTAAGTTTCACTTTTATATGTATGAAATGTGCTTGGAAATTTAATTATATCTCCACACAATGTATCTATTATAGCCACTTTATTAGAACCTTAACATGCATTTTCCTTTTATCATTCAAGCAAGGGAGGAGAAGAATTAGAACATGCATTTTTCTCCTTACAATTTTTAAAAATAAAAGTACTTTAATTATTTTCATTTGAGTGATCCAAATAAGGGATAAGGTTTTCCAGATCATCATCACTTTGACAAGAAGGCACACACTCAATTTATTCAAAAATTACATTATTAGAAGGTGAATAGTGGCATTCAATTTTTGATGCATCTAGAGAATGAACAATATTTTTACTTGTAACATGATGAATGTCCATAACAAAATGTATTGTGCTTGACTTTTTAGACCTTTCATAATTGGAAAAATAAGAAATAAGAGAACTAAACTCTACATACCCAAGAGAAAAATCATTTCACTCATCGCTATATGAAATAATTTTATGATCATTATTATATACAAGTGAAAGTGAAGTTGAACTACAAATCAATCCTAACTCAAAGAAGATATATCAACTAACTATACTACTAGTAATACTTAGATAATCAGGATCATGACCAATATGGATCTGTTAAACCTTCCTAAGGGATCTCTTATCATATAATATGGCTATAGAGGGTTCCAAATCCTATAGTCAAGAAACACAACACAATTACCTTATCTAAGTTTGATAATAATGTAATAGTAAAGTAAATCTAATATAATTCTCACTAAAGCTTATACCACAAATGGGGGACAAACATAAAAAATAAACATACAAATTAAAACTCTACTCAAGTCAATGTATAGGTAATCCTAAGCAAGAAGAAACAATACATTCATTATCCATTATTAATGTAAATCTATCTACTGAAATAGAAAAGTAAGAGTTAAGAATACTTACCTTGAAGATGAACCCATCGAGCCTCAACCTCTCCCTTGGACAATGGTGCTTTGCAATAGGTTATTTTTAATTTTTGAATAAACTAAGGATGGATAATGGACTATAATCTAGCTAAGAACTTCATAGTGAATCTTAAGCCTTCAAAAGACAAAGTTTCTCCTCCAAGAAGCATGAAACCCTAAGCAATGACTCCTTAACTAGAATGGAAATGAAGATAAAGAAGAGTAAATGAATGATTCTCTCTATTGGAATGGGGTGAAAGATGTGTATATATAACCTGATTTGACCCTAATCCCTTGAAAATTTTTAGCTAATGCGTTCGACCTAGTTGACCTTTTTAGTTTAGAAAATACAGTCATTGAGACCCAAACTAAGTTGATCTAGGCTGACTCAATCTTGTAATGTGTGTTACTCCCAAAATTAAGTCGACATATTTGATTGTGTTTGGTAAATGGTAAAAATGGGTTTTACTTAGGTAAGGGCTATTTTATATGATAAATTGTTTGGGGAAAAGTGTGGGTGAGGTGTCAAATCTTAGGAAAATGTATAATAGGGGTTTGTATTGGGTTTAAGTGAAATTATAGGAAACAATAATCTCATGAATCACCAAAAGTCTGCCCACCCATTTCTCAGTGCACCCTTTAAGGCATACATTTAGATATATTGAGACTCAATGGATTTTTATAAGAGAGAAAACATTAGTAATTGATAAAATTTTAAAATATTTTATGTATATATATTCCCCACTTGAATCTCATCACATATCATGCAATTATAACATGGGATGGTGCTTTAGGAAAATACATAGCAATAAACAACACTAAGCTAAATAAATTGCAATATAAGCATAGATTGAAATGATAAATAAGGAAATAATTGAAATAAACAAGTAATATATATGTACCTTGACTTACATTTGTCATTGAATGGTTGTATGTTGTACTTATAGTTGTAATTATGGAGGGTGCATAAACTACTTTGGACAAATCTTAAAGATATAAAACTAAAGAGCAAAAATAATAAATGCAGGGAAGTCAAAATAACCAAAATATGTAGGCATGATGTACTTGTAAATTTAGTAAGCTAGGGTTATAATTGTCAAGTTAGGACCAAAATTACCTAGCCAACATTAGATTAAATTGGGTAACCAAAAATCCAAAGTTACTAAATGACCAAAAAACTCAAACAAAATGTGTTCCTTCGGTAAGAAAAGTGATAATTAAAATAAAACCAAGGATGTTTAAAATTAATATGATAAGTCTAACATCAATGTATAAATGAGTAACAAACTAAACTTTAGATAAAAATGAAAAAGAAACATACATTAAAACAACATTGATGAGTGAGAAGTAACAATTCAAACTCAATCAACAATAGAAAAAATACATAAAATTAAAAAAAAAAATTGTTGAGTGAGAAGTAACAATCCAAACTCATTCAACAATAGAAAAGTTAAAAAATGTAGAAATAAACACAATTGTCCAAAAAATAATGATAACTAATGTTATAATTTTTAAATGAAACTAAGGAAATTCTATAAATATAAATCAATGGTGTAAAGAGAGCAATCCATAGCCACTCAAGCATATTGTTTTGTTCTTATAAATAGATAAAACAAGAACAAAGAGATATTAGCATGATTTAAGATGTGAAGAAGAGGAAATATAAGTGGGTAAATAGATTTAGAATTAAACTTACCTGTCAAGGGGGGAATAAAATGGGTGGTGAGTGAAAGGTAGGCAAAATCAAGGTAGAGAAAACTGTTTATTGAAGTTAAGACACTAAAATTAAGTTGGTCCAAACAAGAGGACTTTTGACATTGAGGAATTTGAAGAACATTTTCTAACCACACAAATCTTGGATTTTATAATGAAGTATGAACTTTATCTCATTAAGGCTATATGTATGAAAAATAAAATGGATCTATCTTCTCACAACATGTTCCCTATTCCTAAGGACCCCTTAAAAATTCATCAATCTACTAAAAAGATTGAGTACTTGTGTGAGAAAGTAGGTATAACTATAAATATTTTTGAATCTCCTATCCAATCTAATGGCCTACTGCACCCCAATGGATCTCAGTACTATTATGAGGCCAACTATGGAGTTTTAGATTCGATCAGGAATAAGAGATGTGTTATGAATCATGTCCATTATTATGATTTTGAATTTTGTATTTTTTATTGCCTTTTCATCATTATCTTTTATTTAAATAATTTTTATTTTAAATTTTTTATGGTTTTTCTATACCTCCTCCATATGGATTCAAAGAACCAAATATAGGTGCTAAAAATGACTATCATTCAAAAATTGTAAACTTGGTAGTCAAGAAAGAGGACTTAGAGAGCATGGTGTCTAAGATTCTTGTTAATTCATTTAAATAAAATTTATATATTGACTTTGACCTTATTTTATGCAAAGTGGAATGGAAGTAAGGGAGACGAGGGGAAGTGAACATGAAATAATTTGAATTACTTCAAATCATAAAAAATTGACAATGTGAAAGGGATACAATGATAGGTAAGTATTATTTCTTATCATAAGAATGTATGCAAGTGTAGATAAACATGCTAACATACTTTATTGTGCAAGTTTTATTCTCAAAAGAAATAAAAATTGAGGTTGAACATATAGAATCACAAACTTTTAACATTTCTTAACATTCTAACAAGAACACTCAAATTTTGCTAAAGGTTTGAAAGAATATATAGATTTTATGAGGAGATTCTAATCCTATCTATGGTCATACACTAAAACTCATAGAACATAAACCTAAGTATATTTAAAATATGAAAATGGTATTTGTGAGGAATGAATGGTCCTATCCATGGTTTTATACTGCAACTCACAAAAGAAAGGAAAATGAAATAAAATATTTTAAAATAATAGACTTATAGTTAAAGATTAAAAAAATGGATGTATGAAAGAAAAGATATTAATGAGAAAAACTATGACATATCCATGGTATTACAATGCAAATCATTAATAAAATGTAAATAATGAATAGAAACCAAAGGACCAAAGAACGGGACTAAGGTTTGTGTATAGAATAGACTTTTGAAAATGAGAGATCATTGGATAAGTCTTGTAATAAGTGTTAGTATTTATAGTATATATAATTATTAAATTAAGGAAGATATTTTAGTAAAATATTTCATTAAAAATTATGTATTGGTGGGTTCTTTAAAAACATGGCCTTCATTAGTTTGTAGATGATAAGTACCAGGACCAAAAATATATTTTACTAAGGGTTCCACTATTTTTGGGCATTATTTTATTCTTTGTCATGTGTATAATCTAATTTGAGGACCAAGTCTCTAACATTAAATATTGATACTCTAACCTTTTTATTATGTTATTTAGTAACATGGGATTTGTATTAGTCGTTATGTTGTAAAGCAGTCAAACAATGTTCATCAAGAAAATCTAAAGTATAAATATGAGCTTCACATAATTCTTCAACAAGAATGATAACATAAATATATATACATAAAGATGGGAATTCAACTTTTAATGGTAATACGGATTTGAAACCATATATAAGAGAGAATTATGTTGCCCCAATATAAATATGTATGATTTTATGACAAGCCCAAAGTGTGGGATATAGATGGTGTCAATTGGTATGAGTTTCTCAAATTATCTTTTGTAATATTTTATTTAGAATTTTGGTAGTAGCCTCTACTTGAATATTATATTGAGAATGGTAAGGTGAGGAAAATTTGTGAAAATTTTTAAATTTGACACATAATTATTTCATGTCTTTATCTTTAAATTTTCCACCATTGTTAGAGATGATAGTATGGGGAACTCCAAAATGATAAATGATTTAGTTAAGAATAAATTTTAAAATATTAGTTATCATGACATTATCAAGAGGCATGGCTTTTACCCATTTGATAAAATATTCAGTAACAATAATAATAAATACATGTCCTTATGAACAAGGTAATTCTCCAATGAGGTATAATCCCTATAGAGAGAATGATCAAGGAGACTCTACTATTTGGAGCTCAATAAGTGGTGAGTGGATTAGATCATGAATTTGATAAGGATTACACTTATTATCAAAATTAATAGCATCTTTTTGTAGAGTAGGCCAAACATAACCTATATGCAAACATTTTTGGGTTGTAGCATGTTTTCTATAGTGATCACTACAAATTCCCTCATGTGCTTGTTCTAGGAGACTAGGAACCTCTTCTTGCATTACACAATGGAGTAGGGTTCCTTCTGTATTATAGTAATAAAAGGTTTTGTATCGAAACACATATTTGAAATCTTGTTTATGTATTCAAGTTTTTTCACAAGAATTAATGTCTAAAAGGTAAGTTTGATGTACAAAAATTTTAATTATGTTTTTATACCATGGGCTTTGTTGAATATTGGCAGCCTCAATTTGACAAATTAATGAATCATTTTATTTGATAGAAAAAAATTATTTATGATTTAGATAAAAAATTAATAATCATGAAGTTTTTTATGAGGGTGAAATATAGATGTTGATGAAGTAAGAGAATCGTCTGTGGCATTTTGATCTCTTGGAATTGGTTTGATGGTAAAGAAGCAAATTATTTGGCAAGTGTAGTATCTATTGATGATATACGATTAAATTTTCACTTTTGCTTTGATAATCACCATTAACCCAGCAATAGATAAGTTTTGAGTCGCTCAATGTGTGTAAATATGAGATATCTAAGTTGATTATAGTTTTCATGTCTAATATTAGAGCTTCATATTCAACCATGTTATTAGTGACATCAAAATTTAGTAAGAATGTTAAAGGTATACACATAATATTTTTAAACTTTATCAATTAATAATGTTTTATCTCTTATAAGAACCCATCGAGTCTCAATATCTTTGAATGCATGTTTTAAAGGTTGCATTGGGAAAGGAGTAGGTAGACCATTGGTGATTTGTAAGATTATTTTTCCCTATACCACCACTTACAACCAACAAAAGTCCATCCTATATGTATCCCTAAGCTTTGACACCTCCCTTACATATTTCTCTAAATAATTCACCACCTTAAATAGCCCTTGACTAATCTAAAACCTCTTTTTACAATCCCTTGAACATGGTCAAATGAGTTGACCCTATTCTAGGAATTAAGCACATTATGAAATTAAATCAACCTAGCTAACTTAGTTTATGACCTGTCTATTTTATTTTCTAAATAACTAGGTCAATTGAGTCAACTATATCATCTAAAATTATGAAAGATTTTAAGGTTAGATTCAGATATATAAACACATCCTTTATCTCATTTTCAATAAAGAGAATCATTCATTTGTACTTATTTACAAACTACTCTTCCACCATTCTACTTGAAGAGTCATTGCTTAGGGTTTACACTTGGAAAAAAGTCTTGTATTTTGAAAATGTCTTAAATGCATAGGAAAATTATTATATCTTAGTGTTGTCCTATCTGTGTGATCTTTATGAACCACAAAAACCTCTTACAAAGCACCATTGACTAAGGGAGAGATTGAGCCTCGATGGGTTTAACTTCAAGGTAAGTGTTCTTAACTTTTATTCTTCTATTTTGGTAGATAGAATTGCATAAGTAATGGCTAATGAATATATTTATCTCTCCATGTTTAAGATTACATCTACATTGACTTCAGTACATTTCTTATTTGCATGTTTATTATCCTCTATTTATGCCATAAGCTTTATTGAGCACTAGATTAGATTATACTTTATTTTGTTACAAATCATAGGACCTAGCTAGGGTCATTGTGTGGTATTACTTGACTAAAGGCTTTATGACCCTCTTTAATGATATTGTATGGTAAGAGACCCCTTAGTTAGATTTAGAGTATTCATATTGGTTATGACCCTGATTGTCTAAATGTACCAACACCTGGAATGACTAGTTTGATTTATCTTTTCTAAGTTATGATTAATTTATATATATACAGGTTTACTTTTTTTTTGTATATAGGTTTTCAGACTCATTCAACTATGTTAACAAGTTGAAAATATTTATATTGATGACATAATATAAAAATATCAATTCATCATTATTAAATCATCAGGTTCATTATCACTAACTTAGTAATTTCTTTCCTTCATTTTAGTCCTATCTTTCATAGTTTTTAGTTTTATAAAATTGTAACCCTATAGTAAAATAAGTCAATAAGATCAACTTAGTCCTATAGTTGCTTCTTACTCAAGAGACTCACTAAACTTGTTTGGTTATATTTATTTGGCCTTTTATTCAACAAATAGAATTGATCAAATTGATTATGTTCTACACTATTTACATACTCAATTGACCTAATCGACCTAGTACTCTTCAAGTATAAGGAGTTAACTCACATTTTTATTTATTTATTCATCTTTCATTTTGCTTCTTGTTTTCTTATAGTAGCATACATAATCTAATTAATAAAGTTCAATTTCTTGATTTAGTTACATAGATTTTTCTTTTATTCACACACTACCAAATCACAAAATATCAAAAAGCATTCAACAATTTTACCCAAGATATGCCTAATTATATTTCATCACCAAGGGAGGAGTTGACTTGGTTTTCTAGTTGAGTATAAATACATGGTTGGTGATATATATTTGCAAAACCCCTGACACTCTTATCATTATAGGATTATGAAGTGTAGGGGTAGCCCCCATTACCAAGCTAGTACCATCACCAATATATATCTCTTTCAACCTTAACCTAAAACCAGCTTTACCTTACCTCTTTTTAGTTCTTTTCTAAAGACAAACACCCTATCACATTTATTTTTAAAATTATAATTTAAAACATTTAGGAATAACTGTATACATTAGCATTTCTAGTTTTTAGCATTATTACTTTCTCTTTATCAATTATATATTATATTACAAAAATTGTATTGGTCAGTGTTGGTATAAATTTTGTGTTGTATGTTATAACTATATTGACTAGGTTAACTTAGTTTTCTATGTGTTTATTTCAATTTATCTAATAATTAACATTAGATTGTCTATAGTCATAACTATCAAAACTTATTTTTTACCCTCAAAACATAGTTAATCCAATCGATTGTGTCTCTTACAACTTTCCTTTCTACAAAAGATAATCATTTTATTTGACCCAATCTCTCACATGCTGGTCAATTTATCTTCTTACAAAACACAATCATTTTGTTTAACCTAGTCTCTCACATGCTAGACTTTTTACCCTTCTACAGGACATAGTCATCCTATTTGACCTAGTGTTTCATAGGTTAGTATTTTTACCTTTATCAATAACATAGTCATTCTATTCGACTCAGTCTCTCACAGGCTAGTTTTTTTACCCTTTTATAAGACATAATCATCTTGTTTGACCCATTATATCACAGGCTAGTCTTTAATGCTTCCCCACAGACACAGTTGACCCACTCAACTATGTTCTTTCCTGGATATTCTTTTGGTCTTCCTTATAAACTCAATCACCCTAGTCAACTACATACCACTTGAATGATTTAATTCTTTATCCTAAAATCTTGTTTATTCAATCCAGTTTAGCATCTGGATTACTTTGTTTCAATACTTCACATTTTATTCTTAGTCTGACATCCTCATTTCAAACATCATAAAATCCCTTATTAAAATATTTTTGGAAAACCTTAATCTATTTAGATGATACATAGGGTATTTTTTCCTTTATACCTTAACACCTAAGAAGATGTTCACTCCTGGTGTACCTTTTCTCACCCTTCATCTCTGATTGTAATATGGTTCAAATTACCCAAATTGATGACACCGATGGATCATATCTATTTCACACTGCTTAAGACACTTCTCTCCAAATTTCCTTATTACACTATAGGGGAAATTGACACAAGCTTAATAAATAACCCTATAATAAATATTATAAACACCAATAACCCTCCACCTAATAACTTATCCCCTAATATCAATATATAGAATGCTTATCCTACCAACCCTAACAATCCATCAATTGACACCACTCACTTTTTTATACAAATTGTCCAACAAATGAATATTATGTAAACATATAATACTTATAAAATGATGCAAATGCAACATCATTTATTAAACATGACTAATTAACCTCTTATTATCTTACCTCAAAATAACCAAAATTTTATCCCTCCACCTCTTAGAGATATCATGGGAAATATCATTCCCCAACCACTTATGCATAATAATATGCTTCAAAATTACCAAAATGAACCTTTAGCTCCCTTCATTGTTTCTATTGATATTGGAAATATCTCTCCAACAATTGAATATGATGGGGCTAAAGACATTGCATCTATTTTTAAAGCATTTTATAATCTCTACAAAGAATGGATTCAAAAAAACACCTTTGCTACCACCAAAATTTTAGTCAAACCATTTACAAGAGATGTATTAGAATGGTATAATCAACTCCCTAAACATTCTATATGGAAACTAGAGGATTTATTCAATCCTCTAGTAAAATAATTTCAACACAATGATATTTCTAAAAATTATCTCAGTACTTTATTATTGCTAAATAATCTCCTTCTGAATAAGCTCATGACTTCATTAAATGATGGAAATATTTGACTCACAAAGCTGATCATAACATAACTAATGATATCTTATTTAAACTCTTTATAACCTTATTAGCACCTTCCCTTCAATATAAGGTTTGAAATTTTTCTCAAATTCTAAATGACACAATTAATTAAGTTGAAATATAAGACTTTCTTATGAAACAATTTGAGCCCAACCATAAATCCATCAAGAAATATTTCCAAAATTCCACTAATGTGATTACTAGCAATCCTTCTCAAACAAAAATGGTAGTCAAAGTGGTTAACCCCCTTGCTTCCCATACACCATTAATAGTTCAACAAATGAAGCAATTGTTATCTCTTTCTAAATCTCTCACCTATACTAATAATCTACCTACATGGTATGATCCTAACAAATTTTGTTGGTTTCATGTTGATGTGGGTCATTCTCATGAAACATGTCATGAGATCCTAAAATTTATTGTTTCTTTTATGTTAGGAGATACAAATTAACCATGATTCTATGATCAAAATAGGTCATCATGATTATTCCAAGCTTCTCAAAAAAAAAATTACCAAGCTTTCACCATCTAAACCTCAAAAATATTTTTCTACTTATAACCCACAACATTCAAATGAAGATTTATGTACAATTGATACTTATTATGACCAATATCATACCGATTCTTAATATGTGAATTCAGCCAAAGTCAATTATAGACACAAACCTACCCACAAAGATCATATCACTAAGCTTTAAAAAACATTAATTGAATAACAATAATTTAAAGACACCACAAGTACCACTACCATATCTTCTGAACTAAATGAAGAAACACTCCCACAAAAAGAACCTTAATCTACTCCTAATCTTACAAAAAATATTGTACCTCCCAAATATTTTGTTGGTTCTTCATCTTCCAAATCATATTGAAATTTCTTGGAAGAACTCAATTCCATGCCTTGTAAAATACCCCTCATGGAGTTAGTTCCTACTTAACCATATCATCATAAATTTATAATGCAAAAATTACAAGCATTGAATAAACATCATCCCTTGATGTGTAAAAACCTCCTAAAGACCCTTCACCTATAAAAGTACATACTATTGAAACTATTTGTAACTCTTCTAAACCTTCCATAGAATTTTTTGAAGAAGACATGATTAATGATGAAATTTTGTTCAAGTCAATGATCCACCTTTCTTCATGAAAAGTGTAATCAATAACACTCTTATCTAAAAAGTCTTATTAAATGAAGGATCGGGGATTAATGTTATATCCCTTTGGATAATTCAACAAATTATATATACCAAAGATCACCTTAAATAAACTCATCTCACATGCCATGGATTTGATAAAACAAATCAAAAACCACTTGGTTGTATTTGGATCCACCTAACTATTGGACCATACACACCAAATTCATGGTCTTTGATTTACCACTCTATCTTATAACATACCCATAGGTCACCCATAAACACATCATACAAGGGCTATTGCTTCCTCATGTAGTCAATGTATTAAATTCATCCATAATGGCAAATTCTACAAACATGAGATTGATCCTAATCCATGGAGTACATAACTATCAGACCCCAGATCTCAATATTGAATTCTAACCATTCAATGCATTAATAGTGCACCTCTACCTAAATTTATTAACATGAATCCATATTTATAGGTCACTCTTACTAATTCTAATGATGGTTAACCTAATGACTTAAAAAATACTTGTAAAACCATTAAATTACCTCCTCACATTTTGAAGTGGCTTCCTCATTTACTTCTACATGATCATACCATCCCTCTAATTGATGAGATCACTAAAATTCCTCCTCCATGTAATGCACACGAAGCTTATTACATTGAATATGATTTCATGTATGATGAGTATGGAGTGGCCAAATTATTTCAAACCCCTTTAACAATGTCTCCCCAAAAAAATTATGATTTAGGTGCATCCACTTCTAATTCTCCATTATAAATAAATGCATGCACTATTATCCACATATATGATGATAATCATATCATGGCCCAAGTCCAATCATGAGACTTAGATGTACAACACTATCAACAAATATTAGCCAAAATACATGCCTTCAATTGTGATGTCCATGTCATTCACATATCAATTACTATTGAATCAGAACCTCAAGGTCATGTATCTCCCATTTATCTTCCACTCTTAGACACCTCATGGGTACTAGAAAAAATTCCCACTCTATAAAATTCAAAAACTTCTGAACCTTCTATACCTCCTACACAACCAATTAGTCTACCAACTTTTCTTCCTTATAATTATTCTATAGATACCATTGAGGTTATTTACATCAATTCAATTGAACCTCTATCTTAAAAACAACCTAACACACCTCTCACCAATCTGGTTGACTCCACTCAACTTCAAGTCAAAATCAAACCTACACCCAAAATTACCTTAGATGTTAAAACCATATATGTATGACAAATACATTCTGAATATGATCTTAATGGTAATAAAATCATTGATGTCAAATACTATGGACCATTACCCATGCTCCTTACTGATGAAGATATATAACTACTCCATGGTAGAGAATCTCAACTTGCCTAAAAATATCATAAACTTGGAAAATTCACACAAAAAGATCCTTGATTTAATAATTTCATTACTAGTATGGATCCTAAAAAAATTCCTATTTATTCTCTTCCTCACACTCTATCATTTTCAAGATGAAAATTCTATGCTCATTGAAAAAACCACATGAATAAAATATGTTAACCAACATGTTCTCGACCTATTACTATCTTTAAAGAACTCACGCCAAAAGAGAATGATAACTTTGGCTTATTATTTGACAAGTATCACAAAACATATGCTTGGTCATATGAAGATATACCATGTATTGATCTTAGCATTATCGTACATAATATCATCACTTACCTAGATGCAAAACCTATTAGATAAAAATAATGAAAATTTCCACTTGAAATTTCTATCATATGTCACAAAAAAATTATGAAACATTTGGATGCCAAATTCTTCAAACTTGTTGACTACTTAGAATGGGTAGCGAACATCATTCCCATTGGTAAAAAAGTCACCATGGTTATTCGTATATGCATTTATTTTCATTATCTTAACTTAGCATATCCAATATTTAACTTCCCTTTACCTTCAATAGATTTTATAGTAGATTTTATTACTAAATATGAAATGTTATAATGTATGGATGGTTTCTATGGATATAACTAAATTCACATAGCTCCTAAAGACCAACATAGAGAAACATTTACTATAGAATGGGGCAACTATTATTATGTCAAAATGTCTTTTGATCTTAAAAATGTCAAAGAAACCTATCAACATGCAATGACCCACATATTCCATGATCTTTATACACGAGATAGTGGAAACCTATGTCGATGATCTCATTACCAAATTTAAAATTCGTACAATACACCTCACAGATCTAACTATCATTTTCAATCGAATAATTAAATATAAAGTTAGACTTAATCCATACAAATATGTATTTGGGGTTACATCTGGTAAACTTTTACAGTTATTAATCTCTCTTTGAGGCATTGATGTCAATCCAACCAAAATAAATGCTATCATCAACATGCCTATTCCTTGCTCCATTTTTGACATATGACATATTGTTGTCACTCAATTTTGAACCTTTGGAGAGATAGTTCAATCCTTATCCAAATTGAGTGGAACATGGAATTACCCCTAGCCCTGTGGGTTGCTTATAGTAGGGGTAAACCTCTAGACTAAAGGGTTAGCTCTCTAGATTTATCTTTGATTTCTCATCACCTATACTACTACCTCATTTAGATGAAAAGAGAGAGAAAAGATAAAGTAAATGTATTTTGATGAGGTGATGCACCAATTATAATCTAACCACTTCTAAATAATTACAATTACACTTCAAATAAAAGTCTAATCTGCACATGACACTAATCCAAATTTGATTATTGCATGAGTATTTCTCATGGAGGTTTATGAATCAAGCTTAAGTTATGAGGACTAAAAAAATGTCATAACATGACACTAGTAGAGATAAAACTCACTAAACTCATGAAAACTTTATTAGAACAGTTTAAGAGACTTTCAAAGCTGAATATGAATGCAAAAAGGGATAACATGCTAAGGAAGAGAATCTACCACTTAGCAAGATCAACTAGTATAACATGCACATTGAAATAGCTTAAGGAAAAGATAAACCTAATTATTCTTTATTGATCAAAGATTAAAAATGAGTATGGCTTCACCATACTCAGGTGGAGGATACAAACTTAACCAAAAGTGGCTCAATATATATCATAAGTTAGAGAGAAAATAAGGGCATAGGGGAGAGAGAGAGAGAGTATACAAGTGTCCATGTGAGTTACAAATAAAAGAGGAGCTAGGGAACTACCTCAAAAGGTCTTAGATGACGTGTATCTCCTCTAAAGATGTTCTAACCCTCCAAGTGGTGTGGGAGTTGAAATGATTGGTTGACACCTAGACTAATTCTTGAAAACTACCCTTTATCTTGACATGTTGAAGGACAAGTGACCTTCTCGATAGTCAGCTTAGTTTTTTCAATCTCTTGGCAATACTCTTGACACCTTTTAATTGACCCCATTAGGTTCTCTTTGTCACATCATCACTTTCACTTATAAGGTGTCTAGAGCACTCTTCATCTTCTTAGGCCAACTTTACACACAAGTGTCAAAACTTAGTTTCTTCTTCGTTAGTTTATCCAAACTTCATAGATATCCTATTCAATTTATATCATACCTCTAAAAATCCATTTTGATGTATAAAACTAGCTCTAACAATTCATTTTCTATCAAAAGCTTGAAATAGGTCTCATTCCTTGTAACCCTAAAATCATAAAAACATCCTTATGTAGAGAGTACTAAGAATTTGAGATAATATTATAGTACCTAGTATGGACTTATATCTTCATGTTTAATTTCATGCTCTAAGAGTGAGTGAAGATATCTTTTTAATTTTATCTCTCCTAACTAGGCCTCAATTAGGCCTCCCTACCAAGAGACTGAAAAATGGCTCTATGGGCTCCCCACACCTTATAAACCTCAAACAAGTGTGTGATTAATTGAGACAAACTTCATTGTCCTTCATTCCAATTATGAAGACCTAACAACTTATACGGACCTGTCTAGTAGTAAAAAACAATCTTTTAGGGCCTATTCCATACAATTTTGTATAGTCATATACAAAACAATGGCATGAAATGATGTTCAAGGGAGTCTTGAATATTTTTTAGGTCATTTTGAAGTTTTTATAATCTATATAGAGGCATGAAATCTAATTTCTCTCTCATCAGGTCCTTATGACTCTCCTAGGTAGCCAAAAAGTGCTTCATAGTCTAAAGGATGATTCATAAAGTTGGAAGCATGAATCCTCCTACCAATTCTAAAAAATTTAAGTTCACTAGGGTATTTAACTTCCCATAAGATCCCAAGGTCCCATGCAGTACTTGTGTTCCATACCAAGTAAGAGAAACTAGCCTCTTCGGTTGGTAGTGAGCATTCTGAGAGGTATAAGAGCAAATTGAGATCTACAGGTGGTTTTCTTGAGTTTGTTTGAGTTACAATTACCTTTATGAGGTATTTTACATCTATCTTAACACTTTCCAAAGGTTTTACAACCATCTTCCTTCATCAAACTTATGATACATCTCATTGGTCTAGGCTTAAGGTTCTTCAGCCAAGTTGATTATCATACCCTAAGGGACTATGTTCAACTATTTTCTCACTATTATGAGGTCTAGAACTGATGGAATGATTGTAAAAGTCCGTTATCATATTCTAAGGGTTTTCCATGGTCTCATATACTCAAACTAACTCCATTTCATATATTTTAGGATTAATTATCCAAATAAGGTATGTGTATATATTTTAGACTATATTTGACTAAACAGGGTATGCCAAGTTTTTTGCTTGCATATGAGGGTGTGATGGAACAATTATAATCATTATACAATCATATTCAATAATTTATTCTTCATCAAACCTTTATGCAGTATCCCCTCAAACAAATAACTTTCTTAATAATGGGTAAGTAGACCTATGTGTTCACTTAGGACTTTATGACCCCTATTGGTCACTTCCTCTGCTCCCTTATTTAGAACCTTTTTCTCTCAATGAATTGAGAACCCTCATATCCTTTTCATATTTCAAACACTCAAAAAAACTATATACATAATATTTTCAAACTTTATGAATCACTAATGTTGTCTATCTTGTAAGAACTCATTGAGTCTTAATCTCTCTGAGTGCACGCCTTAAGGGATGCATTAGAAAAGGGGTGGGAAGACCATTAATGTTTCGAAGGATTGTTGTCCCTTATTACCACTTATTATATACACACTTATCTCTTAAACCCATTCCCTTAATCTTTGCCTCCTATTTTTCACCCTCCTCTAGTCTTTTACCATTTTTATTAACCATTTCCCTAACCTGAACCCCTTTTTGGTAGTTTACGTGACATAGTCAGCCACATTGACTTTGTATCCATATTGACAAAGCTTATTAGGGACTAGGTTGGCCCATAGTCGACCTAGTCCATGACCTAGTTTGTTTTTATCAATTACAATACCATTTTTATCGAGTCGACCTTATTGGCCTAAAATTTCATAAGGGTTTAGGGTTAGATCTACCTATATAAACACATCTATTTCACCATTTTTAGAGAAATAACAAGAGTTAATTATTTATTTGCACTTCTTTACAATCTGCTCTTTTGTCATTCTAATTGAGGAGTCTTAGCTTAGGGTTTCTACTTAGATAAGAATCTTATCTTGTGGAGAATTCTTGGATGTTTTGGCCTTTCATAGTGATCCTTATAAACCACAACAACCTCTTACAAAGCACCTTTGGCCAAGAGATAGATTGATTCTTGATGGGTTCATCTTCAAGATAAGTATATCTAATTTTTCTCCTCTCTTTAGTGAGTAGAATTAGCATAATGGCTTTTGAATAAATATCTCTCTATGCAGTAGGGTTTTACCTATATATAACTTAAATATGATTCTCTTATGCATGTTTACTTTTATGTTTACTAACCCCCACTTTGTGCCATAAGCTTTGGTGAGAACTATATTAGATTTTGTTTTATTTGTTATTATTTTAATGAATATGAAAACATAGGACCTAGTAAGGGTTAATGCATAGTTTTGCTTGTCTAGAGGCTTTGGAACCCTCCCTAGTGATATTATCTATGATAAGAGATCCCTTAGCTACGTCTAGTGGATCTAAATTGGTAATGACCCCAATTATCTAATGTATCCTCAATCAGAAGTGTAAGAAGGATTTATCTTCTCTGAGCTAGGATTGCTTTGTAGATGTACTACATTTTTCATTACATACATTCTGGTAAACCTAACATGAATCTAACCCTTTAAGGTTTTCTTTTATACTTTCATTTCTATCATTTTTATATTTTCCCATATTTGTGATACTATCTCTTACCAACTAATATAGTTCTAACTTTTGTGTGTAGGTTTAACACACAGTCATATCAAAATAACTTTATTATTCATGTGCAAGTCTTCATCAAATACAGTTTACTAGATCAGATAGGTCAACATGGTACTCTTTTTCAGTCCCAGATAACAAACTATGTCAACCAGATCGACTTAGTCTTTTAATCAGCATCCAAATCAACAAACTAGGTCAAACAGGTCGACTTAATCCTTTAGTCAGCATCTATATCAACAAACAATGTTGAACATGTCGACTTAGTCTCACTCAATATATAGATCAGTAAACTAAGTCAAAAAGTTTTACTTAGTCATCTTATCTTGATTCAGCACACAGGTTTTTACAAAACTAGGTCAAACCAGTTGACTTAGTCTTTAGAATTTGAAAGAAACATTCGAGGAACTTCAGTAGAAAATTTGTAATCCTGATCATCTTTCAACCCACCAAGGTTCCTCTCTCTCTATCAATTTAGTACTTTATTACAGTTTTATTTTATGCAAGTTTGTAATCTTTAAAACTACAACCCTACAACAAACTAAGTCAACCTAATCAACTTAGTTTCATAGCCTATTTTTCATATAAAAGACTAAATCAACCTAGTCAACTCTATTCTGAAATAATTTTGCTTCCACATAACATTAACAACCCAGTCAACTCTATTATATATTGTTTGCATATAGTGTCAAAACTAACTCTATACTATTCTAAATTTGAGAATTAAAAACTATTTGATAGTAATTAATTCACATTTTCATTTTTAGTTGTTTGCATGCTTAGAGTAAATCACATAGTTTAATTATGTGGTTTTTCAACATACCATTTAATTTCATGATTTTGCTCTTTTTTCACACATTACCAAATCACACAATATTCAGAATGCATTTAGCATTTATCTTCCCAACACCTACCTACTTAGATTTCATCACCAAAGGGAAGTTGACTTGGTTTTCTAGTGAAGTATAAACATGTGGTTAATGGTATATATTAACAAATTAGTTGACACCCTTATCACTATAGGATTTTGAAATGAAGGATTAGGCTCCAATACCAAGCTAGTATCATTGCCAACATAGATCTTTTTCAGCCCAAATGTCCTGAAACCATCCATAAATTGCTTTTTATTTCCCTAATTTCAAGCAACTTCTCTATCACACTTAAAACAACACTTTATAATAATCTAATAATAAAAAATATGACCACTAAGCATTTAATTTTTAGTTGACTGAATTATCTCTATCCATTGTGTGTTATATTAAAAAAAACTAGTATTGGCTAGCGTTGGTGCAAAGCTTTGTGTTGTGTGCCCTAATTGGATCACTCACATTGATATAATTATTTGTGTGCTTATTTTTATTACTTCAATCATATTATAAATATTTCCTTATTTTATCACACTTTCATTCTATCCAGTATAGTCTACTACAAACTATGTTTCTCCCTGTCTATAATACTAAGATGATACGATCGACCCTGTACCCTTATCTACCTCTTGGATTACAATACTAAGTCAACCTAGTCAACCCTACATCTTTATTGTTGTTTATCTAGTAGTACACAGTCGACCCAATCAAATGTGTACTCTTCTCAACCCCCTTGTTAGCACTACATAGTCAACCCAATCGATCTTGTATTTGATTGCTACCCTTCCTTCTCTATCAGGTAGACTTAGTTCTTTGTCCCTGATTTCTCTCTCTTCTTGCTTAAAATTATATCCACATCATGAAATCCCTTATTATAATATTCTTAGATAACTTAAATCCATTTAGACACTATATGGGGTATTATTTTCTCCCTTTTTTCACCTCCCAAGAGAACCCTTAGTCTTGGATTACTTCTTTCACTCCTTAACTATGGATTGTAACATGGTTCACATCACACCTCAAGATGAAGTATGTGGATCTAATCCTTTTTGTACCTATCAATATAATTCTCATCTTCAAGATTTTCAACATAATGTAGGAGCAATTAACACAAGTCTATCTAATAAACCTAGTGGTAATCCACCTTCCAATAACCCTCCCCCTAATACCAATTTGGGGAGTTATCCTAAAAACACCAACCCGCCAATTGATATGACTCAACTTATTGCACAAGTCATACAATAAATTAACATAATTCAAACTTCTTACACCTCTAAAATTATGAAAGTACAAACATCATTTGATCAATATGGCTAATCAACCTTCAGTTCTAAATCCTCAAGCTAATCCAAATTTTATTCCTCTACCTCTTAGAGATGCCTCAAGGAATGTTATTCCTCAACCTATCATGAATTAAAAAACTCTTTAAAATATTCAAAATAAGTCTTTAGATCCTTTTATCATGTCCATTGATATTGGTAATATATCTCCAACTATGAAGTATAATGGGACTAAATACCCTGTATCCTTTCTTAAATTATTTGACAATATTTATAAAGAGTGGATCCAAACTAATACCTTCACCACAACTAAACTTGTAGTTAAGACCTTCATTGGTGATGTGCTATAATGGTACAACTAAATTCCATAACATTCCATTTGGAAACTTGAAGATTTAGTCAATCCTCTAATTAAAGAGTTTCAACACAATCACCTCCCTAAAAATTGTCTTAGATATTTTATTAATGCTAAGCAATCTCCCATCAAACCAGCTCATTATTTTATCAAATGATGGAAATATCTAACCCATAAAACTAACCATAACATGACTAATGATAATTTTTTCAAACTCTTTATAACTGCTTTAACTCCTTTGCTTTAATATAAGGTTCAAACTTTTGCTACTTAAACACTTAATGAAGCTCTTGACCAAGCCAAATGTCAAGACTTTCTCATGAAGAAATTTGAAACTAATACCAATTCCTTGAGAGATATTTTCAAACTTATACTAATGTCATCATTGGAAATACTCCTCCAACCAAACTAGGAGTTGATAAATCTGATAATCCCCCATATTATCACACACCACTGACTTTTCATCAAATGAAACAATTCTTAGTGCCCTTTAAACCCTTCACTTATCCTAATAATCCCCCTAAATTATATGACCCTAATCAATTTTATTGGTTCCAGGCCAACATTGGTCATTCCCATGAAACTTGTTGAGGGCCTACAAAATTTATTGTCTCCTACATGCTTGGTGATTCCTTCAATCATGAAGCCATGATCTAACACCGTAGTCAAGAGTACAACACTGCTTCTTAAAAATGACAAGCTCCTAAAGCTTCCTCTTCTAACAACCAAAAATCTTTTTCCACATCTACTAATTATCAAAATACCAAGGATGTTTGTGTTATTGATGTTGAATATGACTGATATTATAAAAATTATCAACATGTTAATGCATCTAAGGTCAACTATTATTACAAAATAGCTCACAAAGATCCATTCATAAAAATTAAGAAACCATATTTCTAAGAACAACTTATCAAATATACTAAAACCACTCATTTAGCTTCAGAAGCCCATGAGGAACCACCTCCTTATTTTGAACCCCCAACCACTTCCCTTCCTTCAAAATCTACCTTACCTTTTAAACCTTGTAATGGTTCTTCTTCTAAATCCCATTATAACATTCTCTAATAACTCAACTCCATGTCTTGTAATATTCCTCTTATGAAATTAGTTCATACTTACCATTATCAATGCAAGTTACTCATGCAAAAATTACAAAAATTTGAAGATCCATCTTTTATATATGAAGAACCACCCTCTATTGAGCCTCAACCTACAAACATGCATACCATTAAATCTATCTTTCTCACAAACCATCCATTAAATTTATTAAAGAGGACATGATTAACAAAGAGATCCTTTTCTGCACTGATGATCACCCATATTCATTAAAATAGCCATTAATACTACCCTTATTCATAAATTTTAGTTGACAAAGGGTTCGATATTAATGTGACATCTTTACGGCTCATCCAACAACTTGGCTATAATAAGTATCATATCAATAAAACATGCCTCACCTATAATGGATTTGATAAAACTAATCAAAAGTCACTCGGTTGTATTTGGATTCCCCTAACAATCGGACCTAAAATTGTTCAAACTAAATTTATGGTCCTTGATTTGCTCCTATCTTATAACATACTCCTAGGCTACCTCTTCTGATAACCAATGCATCAAATTCCTACATAAAAAAAAATGGTATAAACATGAGGTCGATCCTAACCCTTGGATTATTCAATTTCCCAATCCTAAATCTCAATATCGCATTCCTATAATTTCTACCATTAATTTTTCTCCCTTACCTAAATTCATTAGCATAAATCTAGACTTACAAGTCACTCTTGTTGATTCAGAAGATGATGAACCTAATGACTTATAGCATACTTGCAACACTACTAAGCTACCTCCTTATATCTTAGAGTGCCTTCCTCCTTTATTACCTCATGATTGTATTATTCCTCTCATTAATGATATCACTAATTTTCCCCCTCCATGCAATGCTTAGGAGTCTTCTTACCCAGAAGATACCTTCACATGTAATGACTATGGTATGGAGTGACCAAATTATTCCAATATCCTTTAATCATGTATCCATACAAGTTCAATGATCTTGGAATTTTCCCTTCTAAAATCCTCATGAATCTTAAGCATGTACCATTTCTCCAACCTATGGTGATAACTATGTCATGGCCTAAGCTCAATATTGTGACTTGGATGTTCAACATTATCAAAAACCTTTAGCTCAAAAACATGATTTCAACCATCATATTCACACCATTTCCATGGATATTTAATTAGCTGCTGAAGGTCATGTAGCTCCAGCTAATTATCCACTTCTTGATACTCCTTGGGTGGTCAAATAAATCTTACCTTTTGATCATCTAAAAAATCTTGCATCTTCTTTACCACCTACATATCCCATCATTATATCTAATTCTTCCCCCATCAAATAAACTAATGATACACCAATCTCATCTGATATACCTGCTCCTTTTACTCATGAGATTACATTAGATGTCAAGGCCACAAATGATCATCAAATACATTCTAAATATGATCACCATGGTAATAAAATTCTCAATCTCAAAGTAGATGTTGAGTATTATGGCCCTCTTCCCATTTTTCCTAGTGATGAATCCATTCTTGAATTTCTTCATGCCAGGGAACCTTAACTTCAACAACATTGCAAACTCATGAATTTCAAAAACTAAGCCCCTTGTTTCAACAACTTCATCACTAGCATTGACCCTAAAGCTAATATAATTTCTTCTTTGCCTAATGTAACATATTGTTTCCAATATGGTAATGCTATGATTATTGAATAAACTACTTGCATTAAATATGGTACTCTATCATGCCCTTGACCTATTATAGTTTCTCATGAACTCACATTTGTTGAACATGATAACATTAGCTTGTTTTTTTGATAAATATCATGAGATATTTGACTAGTCATATGAAGACATGCTTGGTATTTACCCTAGCATTATGGTGTACAATATCATCACTTATATTGATGTTAAACATATGTGCCAAAAGTAAAAAAAAATTCCATTTGAAGTTTCCACCTTATGCCAAATAAATTATCAAACTTTTCGATGCCAAGTTTATAAAACTAGTGGACTACTCTGAATGGGTTTCTAACATAGTCCTTATTCAAAAACAATTCACTATGGTCATTCACATTTGCATTGATTTTCATAATCTTAATCTTACTTGTCCCAAGGATAGTTTCCCTCTACCTTCAATAGATGCCATTGTTGATTCGACAGCTAATTATAAAATGTTGTCTATTATGGATAGTTTTTTGGGCTATAAACAAATTCATATTGCCCCCGAAGACCAACATAAGACAACTTTCAACATGGAATGGGGCACCTATTACTATTATAAAATACCCTTCAACCTCAAAAATGTTAGAGCTACTTATCAATGGTAAATGACTCATATCTTTCATGATCTTATTCAAAAAATTGTAGAAACTTATGTGGATGACCTCATTGCTAAATCTAAATGTTGCAAGACTCATCTTTTTCATCTTGCCATCATCTTCGATCACATTGTTAGATACAAAGTTAGATTAAATCCTTACAAATGTATTTTTAGTGTCACATCAAGCAAATTGTTAGGTTTCTTAGTTTCTCTTTGTGGCATCAATGTTGACTCTGCCAAGATTAATGTTATTATCAACATACCTATCCCTCAATCCATTCTAAACATTTGTACTTGCCTCGATAAACTTGGGTTAATTAGATGATTCATTCCCAAAATGGCTTATTGTATCTATTATGTCAATTATCTTCTTAAGAAAGGTAATGCTTAAAAATGGATAGATCCCTATCAAAAAGCATTTGATAATATGAAATAATCATTGCTTCACCCACATAATCTTCATCCCCCTTTAAATGATCAACCTTTGATCCTATATACCTCTTCCACACCCATATCAGTTGGGGTAATGATTGCCCAAAAATATGATACTAGAATGAAATATGTTTATATCATTTGAGGCCTCATTGATTATGAGACATACTACACAAAATTCAAATGTGATTGCATCGCCATATATTTTTCCACTAATTTTTTTTATATTATATGCTTTATCAAACCACTTATGTTATCATTCATTCTGATCTCCTTTTTCATTTCTTCTCCAAAGCCTTTCTTCCTATAGATAGAATTGGCAAGTGGATAGTCCTTTTTATGGATTTTGATCTCCAAATTATTACTCAAAAAATTATCAAATGATAAATCATCATTGATAAACTTATCACAACTCCTATGCCAGCTACCCACCACCTTCATAATAGTCTTCCTGATGGCAATATTCTCTATATTTAAGGTCTCAACCAATCCATATCCCTTAAAGATTTCTTCCATAACTTCACTATTGATCTTGAAGTAATTAATGTTGATGAGTCTGATATCTTTCTCGGTACTACTAAACCAATTATAGTTATCAAAGAGCTCCCTAAAATTAATGTTGATCTATATGAAGATATTTGGACCCTTCATTTTAATGGTGTTAAATGCCTTCAAAGAGCTAGGATAGGTTGTATCTTTATGATCCCTCTTGTAAAAATAATCCCATTAGATTTTTGCCTCATATTCGATGTCCCTAACAACATGACAAAGTATGAATCTTTAATCTTAGGCGTGAGAGTAGTCCTTGATCTAGATATCTAATACCTACATGCTCTGGGTGATTCCCAACTCATTTTATACCAAGTCAATGGTGGTTACCAATGTAAAAGAAAGAATCTCATTTCTTATCATCAAATCACAACCACTCTCACCAAATATTCCATTTCTTTCACCATCGATCATATCCCTTGAGATCAAAATTCTATTACCAATTCCCTTGCTTCATCAACATTTATTTTTCATCTACACCAAGTTCTTACTGATCCCACTTTTCTCATTTAAATAAGAAAATCTCCATATTCTATTCAATCACAAGATTCACTTATCTACCACATTGAGGCCATCGCCATTTGATAAACCCTATGGTATAGATATATCATTCAATTTTTGGAACACTAAACTTATCCTCCCAACCTCAATTCTCGTAAAAACACTCACATTTATAAATAAGATTTTAAGTATGTATTTTGATATAACATCCTATATTACCTCAATGTCAAAGGTACCTTGTTTTTTTGTGTTATGAAAAACAAGGTTTCTCCTCTTTTTGAACAAGCACATGGAGGCATTTGTGGTGATTATTGTAGCGGACATGCTATAGCCCATAAATGTTTGTGTATGGGATATTTTTGGCCCACTCTTGAAATATATGCCATCGAATTTGCTAAAAATGTACTATTTGCTAGTTTCATGATTTAATTCATTCATATCCAACTAAGCTTCAAATCATAGAATCTCCATGGCCATTCTCCATGTGGAGATTAGATCTCATAGGCAAATTACCTCGATCTCAAGATGGGTATGTCTTTATAATCACAACCACAAAATATTTTACCAAATAGGTTGAGGTTATGCCATTCATTAATGTCATCAATACCACCATCTCCAAATTCATCCTTAATCAAATTATCTTCCTCTTTGGTGTCCCTCACACTATTATTTTAGAAAATGGTCATATTTTCAAAAATAAATGTCAAACAACTTTATGATAAATTTAAAATCAATCACAAATTCTTCACACCCTATCATCTATAATGTAATGGCTAAGCCGACCCACCAATAAAATTGTTAATAAAATCCTCCAAAAGATAATTTTTGAAACCTACACAAATTGGCATCTTCATCTCTATCTTTCTCTTTGAGCCTATCACATGACCATATGCATTGCCACTAGGGCAATGTCATTCTCTCTAGTTTATGGTTTTGAATCAATCCTCCCAATAGAAGTTTAGATTCTCTCTCTATATATATCTTCATGATATCATACCTGATAAAGAATTACATGAAGCTAATCTTCATGATCTCAATCTTCTTGATGAGCACCATGTTTCTAATTTACAACATAATCACCAATATAAGGCCCGTATAGCCAAAAAAATATAAAAAATAATTTAAAATTTACACATTTAATGTTGGTGATATTATCTTTAAATTAGACTACACTCATGACAAAGAATGAAAATATGTCCAAAACTACTGGGGGCCTTATTTAGTCAAAGAGATTCTTGTTCCAAGCACCTATCACCTTCAAACTAATGAAGGCCATATTTTTGAAGAGCCTACCAATGAATAATTCCTCAATAAGTATTTTTCCTAAATCCTTCCCTTATTTTCATGTTTTATATATGTTATCTAATTAATACTTTTATAGGATACTTATACGAGTCTCACCCTCTACAACAATTCTCTATTTTCAAAAACTTTATTCCTTCATGTTGGTCTTTTGGATTCTCTTTTTCTCATGAGTTTCATTGTAAAATCATAGATAAGATATGGTCTTCCTCATGATCTAATTTTATCTCCTTGGATTTCTATTTTGTGAGTTGCAGTGTAAGACCATGGATAGGACCTGGCCTTCCTCACAAATACCATTTTATCTTATTTACTTTCTACATACTTATTTTCACCCCTTGGATTTCTCTTTTATGAGTTACAGTGTAAAACCATGGATAGGTCTTGACCTTCTTCATAAAATCACCATATTCCATTCCTTATCTAGAATGTGTTTTGCAATGATTATGAGTTTTGGATCTTTATTCTCAGCTTTAGCTTTTGCTTCTTTTGATAGAGAAAATTTTTACAATAATCTATGTTAGCATGTTTTCCTCCATTTCTCTCATTCTTTGGTAAGGAATCACACTTTTCTATCATTGTATCCCTTTTTCATCCTTTGTCACATTTTTTTTATGATTTGAATAAATTCAAATTGTTTCATATTTTATTCCTCTTGATTTTCTTTCCTTTCACTCCACATTGGATAAAGAAAGGTCAAAGTCAAGATAGCACTTTTATTTCACCTAAATTTATGAGACTCTTAGACACCATGCTCTCTAAGTTTTCTCTCTTAGAAACCAAGTCCAAGGTATTCAAATGAAAGTCATCTTTAGCATTCATGTTTGGTCTTCCAAATCTGTATCGAGGAGGAATATAAAAAGACGTCAAGCAAGTTAAAAAGACAAATCATTTGAAATAAAAGACAATGATATATAAAAGGTAACATACATATTTCAAAAGTTAAAATCACATAAATAGACATGACTACAAGTACATCTCCTATATCCGATCAAATTTCAAACTCCACAGTTGGCCTCACAATAGAGTTGAGGTCCATTTAGGTGAAGTATGTCAATAGATTGGAATAGAAGAATTCAATAAACTTTATGGTGATACCTACTTTCTCATGCAAGTACCTAATCTTCACAATAGACTGACAACTTTGTAAGGGGTCTTGATGAATTGGGAACACATTGTGGAAAGGTAGGTCCATTCTAATTTTTATGCATACAATCTTCATGGTATGATCTACATACTTCATTTATTGACCTAAGACTTGTATTGTTAAGAGCAATTTTTCATAGTCCTTAATGTCAAAATTCCTCTTGTTTTGACAAACCTAATTTGAGTGTCTTGACTTCGATAAAGAGTTACTCTACCTTGATTTTTCTTTCATTCTCCCCTCCACCCATTTCATTTCCCCCCTTGACAAGCCAAGTGTGATTCTAAAGTCATTTTACCCTCTTCTATACTTCATTCTTCTTCACATCTTAAAAATAATCTAGCACTACTTTGTTTCAATTTTATCTATTTTTAAGAACAAAAAAACATGTTTGAGTGACTATGGATTACTTTCTTTACACCATGGCTTTACATTTTTAAACTTGCTTTATTTTCTCTTATCATTTGTCATTGTTGTAATACCCTTTTTGTGGACACCTAAATCTATTTCTATTTTCATGTACTTGTTCTATTGTTGAGTGAGGTTGACTTGTTACTTCTCACTCACCAATGTTGTTTTCCCTTTTATGCACCTTTTTCTATTAATGATTGAGTTAGAATTGTTAATGCTCACTCATCAATGTTTATTTACCATTTTACATGCCCATTTTTGTTTAAGTAAAGATTGTTACTGATTTTACATTTATGTTTGATTACCATATTTTTTGACATTTACCTTTGGTTTGACTTGATGAGTTTGTCTTTATTACTTAAGGTTTACTTGTTTGAGTTTTTCGGTTTATAGTAATCTTGGATTTTTAGTTACCTGATTTACTCTAAATTTCAACTTGGCCATTTGGTTTAACATAGCACCTATTGTCCTAGCTTACCAAATTTACATGTACATATTATCCACATAGCACCAGTTATCTTAGCTTTCATGTGTCTGTTTATTTTTGCTCTTTAGCTTTGTATCCTTGAGTTTGTCAAAATTATTCTTTGTGCCCTCCACAATTAAAAATACAAACACAGTAGACAACCATGGAGAAATAAAGGTAAGTCAAGGTATGCATACATTTAATTTTTAGTTATTTTCCTTTCAGTCATTTACTTTCAATTATTTTATATTTTAAAATACTACAACTTTTTTAGCATCAACATTGTGTGTTACTATGTTCTTTCTCAAAGCACCATTCCCTGTTGCACCTGAATGACACATGATGAGATTCAAGTGGGGTATATGTATACATAATATTTTTAAACTTTATCAATCATTAATGTTTTTTATCTTGTAAGAACTTGTCAAGTATCAATCTCTCTGAGTGCATGCTTTAAGGGTTGCACCGATAAAGGGGTGGGAAAATAATTGGTACTTTGCAAAATTATTGTATCTTCTTTCCACTTGTTATCTACACATTTATCTCATAAAACCATTCTCTTAAGCTTTGTATCCTATTTTTCACCCTCCTTTAGTCTTTTACCATCTTCATTAACCATTTCGCTAACTTGAACCCCTTTTTGGCAGTCTACATGACATAGTCAACCACATCAACCTTGTATCTTTATTGACAAAACTTATTAGGGACTAACATGACCTATTTGTTTTTGTTAATTACAATCTTAGGTCAATCAGGTCAACCTTATTAGCCTTAAATTTTGAAAGGGTCTAGGGTTAGATATTCCTATATAAACATGCCTATTTTTCCATTCTTAGAGAGATAGTAAAATTTAATTATTCATTTGCACTTTACAATCTACTCTTCCACCATTCTACTTGAGGAGTCTTAGCTTAGATTTTTTACTTAGATAACAATCTTGTCTTGTGGAAAATTCTTTGATGCTTTAGCCTTTCATAGTGATCCTTACAAACCACAACAACCTCTTGCAAAGAATATTTTGGCCAAGGGAGAGATTGAATCTTAATGGGTTGATCTTCAAGGTATCTATAAATTTGCTCCTCTCTTTAATAGATAGAAGTAGTATAAGTAATGACTTTTAAATATTTGTTATCTCCATGCATTAGGGTTTTAACTATACATAGCTTAAATAGGATTATATTATGCATGTTTACTAACCCCCACTTTGTACCACAACCTTTGGCGAGCACCAGATTAGATTTTACTTTACTTATTAGTTTAGTGAATATAAAAACATAGGACCTAGTTAGTGCTACTACATAGTTTTGCTTGACTTGAGGCTTTGGAACCCTCCCTAGTGATAATATTTATGGTAAGAGATCCATTTGATAGGTATATCGAATACATATTGGTCATGACCTTGATTATCTAATTTATCCCCAATCAAAAGTATAAGTAGGATTTATCTTCTCTGAGCTAGAATTATTTTATAGATCTTTTACACTTCTCATTCAATACATAAACTATTATCTTTTATTTTGAAAAGACCTTGAGTCACTTAGGTAGACCTAGAGGTGACTATGTGCATATTAGGACTATGATAGTTCTGCCAACTTGTTTTAGAGCTTTGTCTTCAACATTGAAACTCTCAACTCATGATGTTGATAGTCTAGAACTTGACTGATTGAGTACCTTATCTTGAGTCTTGAAACTTTGTACTTATATCAACATTGTTATCTCAAGGTAATCCTCAAACCTTGAAAATACTCTATCATGTTTTTATTTAAGTCTTAAGACACTTTTCAATGCTTTGAAGACTTCAAACATTATCAACCTCGTTGTTTAAGCCAATTCTTTCAACTTGACTATAGGTGGTTGTTTGAAAGGTTTTGATTGTGTAATCTGAGTTGATCTCAAGCCTTATTAGGCCTAAATAGGATTTTAAATCATTTTTTTTATGTTTTAAACTTGATAAATTTTCCATGCCTTCAAACACCAAACTCCATCCTTCGTTTTGCTCAAAGCCAATTGTCTCTCAGCAAGATGTAGATGACAATATGAGGTCTAAGTGTGTAGCTTGAGTAAGCCTTTTCAAACCACATCATGATATCTGGAATTGATTATTGATCCTTATAGGTCTCTTTTCCATTCATTTATAATCCATTATCCTCCTTAGGGTCTTTCATAACCTTTTCATTCAATATTTCTCTTAAAGTTCTGTAAGATGCATCTTTTAGGCTCATTAGCTTGGTTTGTCAACTTCTTGATTCTATGTGATTGGAGTTCCTTATTAGTCCATTATATTTTTCAAATTGAATCCATCTCCTTGTTTTCATAGATATAAAACCTTCAAAACACATTGAAAACATGAGTTTTCTTGGAGTTGCAAACCTACAAACCTGTAGGTGGTTGTTTGCAATCTTTGTGTTTTGAAGCCTTGAAAAGTGCAACATGAATGTTATGACTCACAGACCATTACCTTAATTGCATAAACACATTAAACCTGAAACACAACTTCAATTTCATTTTAAACACATCCTCAAACTAATCAAATCAACTCAATTATTATGCTGACACAAAGAACATAGTCCACCAAGTGGATGGAGATGTGACCTCTTTGGGATTTATGTGAAATGTTCAGTTTATCAAAGGCTATGAATGAATTTAAAAGGATTGTAGGAGACTATTAAGATCCATTTAGATGCATTTAACCACCTGAAGAATTCAAAAACATAAAAAAAAAAAAAAAAAATGATAGTTATTTACAGACAATGCATAAGAGAGATTGTGCTTGCTAAAGGACCATCCACATGTGAAACCATTATGAATGAATGTGTATGAGGCATATAAATACATTTAATAAATCAACCCAAAAAAATTTATGTAGTCAAGAATTCACACTTTATTCTAGAGTTACACTAAACTTAGCCTATGGTGTTTTAAGCCTTCAAAACGTAGTCTATATTCTTAGCGATTGTTCATAAAGTTAAGGAAACTAATGCAAAAAAAATGCAAAAAATTGAAGGCCCATAAGGGTCCCAAATATTTTCCAAAATATCATCCCCTAACTCTACTTGTACGACCTACACCATATGATTGAATTTGGTCTTCACTAGTTTGTGAATGGATAAGTGGAAGAGATAGATAGTTTTTTGAAACTATGAGAGTTCAAACCTCATTTCAATCTTGTTTTTGACGTATAGAAGCTCAAGATACATTCTGAATCTTTTTTTACTTACACATGACTTCAACAATTCTGTACAACTTCTCTAACTCCCCAAGATGGCATTAAAATATAAGAATCTAAACTTTATCTAACATGTTAATAGGTGTGGTAGTTTTTTAACTGGTCCAATCTCTTTATAATTGGTCTTGTATGGATTTATATCTTTAGAGACTTTTGACATACATAAATATTAGCCAAAATCGTATTTTTGTGCATATGTACCACCTCTAAGACTACAAGTGAACCTTAAACACTTCAAAACATCATGAAATGTCACAATAAGATGTTTAAGAAATAAAATAACATTAATAAACCCCTAGACACCTATGACATAACTTTACTATTCTTTCTCTTCATGACATGCCTAAACCACTATTTGACCAGAACATGACTTTACCTTAACTTCTACAAACTAACCTTAAACAATGGTAACAAGGTTATATGAGGACTCTAAGGACCATCTAAATTATGGAATGAATACATCACAAAACCATGATAAGTTTGAATATATAAGGGATGACCAATTTTGACTTGAGGTCAAATTTGGTAAACATTCTTAATGATTCACAGGGGTAGCATGTCTATCATGCTAATAGGACCAGTAGCCTTACATGTTCATTAGGTCATGGAGTCATTAGTACTTAGTTTCAAACTTGAAAAAACTTTGATCATGACTTAACAAAATCATTAACCTTCACAACACACAAAAACAAAGATAATATGATACAAAAAAAGTAAAACACACACCCCTGCTATCAAGCACTTAGGAAACACAAAAATAACATAAGCAAACTAGACAATATACAAACCAACCTGAAAAATAACTCTTCCTCCTAGATCCAAGGAGAATCTTGCACAATTTCTTGTTCCATGAGATGAAGGCATGAAGCAAATTATCCCTTGAGCCTTATTTTGAATGTCTTCAACTCCTTCATGCTTGCCAATCCTCTTAGCATGATCTCAAATACAAAAACAACTACAAACATGTCACCTATGAAGGTGAACTCTTATTATGTTTCAATAATATTCTCATGACCTCTCTTGATGTTTTTACTTGTCTCAATCATGATCACTTCTCAAATTATAGGATCAGCCTTAATCTTGGTACTTTGAAGATTGTCATGTTGTCCTTCAAAAACCAAAGCATCTTCAAGAATGTCTTCAGACTTTTTACCATCTGCTATAAGCTCATCAATCTCTTTAAAGAGTATTTCATATGAAATCCAATCTTCATCATTGTCCTCCATGAAGACATCTTGTTCAATCTCCTTGTGCACATGAACTTCAACCTTGCAAAGGCCTTCAATCTATTAGAGAAGTTTAATATGATGTTGTCAACCATCTTTGTCTTCTTCCTCTTCAAGAACCAAAACTTCTTCCACTTCATCTTCTTGGTCATGGTGTACATCAAATTCAACTTGCTTACTTGAAGAGGCTTCAACTTCAAGGTTGGTTGTAACTTGAATAATTTTGTATGGCATAGAATCTTCTTTTTGAAACACACTATTAAAAGGAAAGACATCTTCAAGAGTCCCTTCAAACTAACCAGCAAGAGGTGTAGGCTCTTGAAGAGCTTCAAATTTATCACAAATCTGTTTGAACTTCTACCATAAGTCATCTTGATTCATGGAGTCATCATCAACTTTGTCTTCCATTGGTTTTTCAAAACTAACCTCTTGATGTTGCTCATGATTCTCAACCAATTCAGCTGATGTGATATCCTCCTTTCAAAGCTTTCACTTCCATGTCTTGATCAACCTCTTCATGAGCAGCTACAACATCATCAAGGTCATCTCTTTCTTCACTCAATAAGATTGACTTATGCTTGTCTTCATCAAGTGGATTACTTATAGTGAATTGTTCATCATAGACACTTGAGTCATCTTCTTTATCAGCTACAAATTTAACTTGATCTTCTTCACTAATCTCCCATCTTTTTAGAGAAAAGATGAGGTGAGAGAGTTGTGAAAAAATTCATGGGTTGGAGAGGGAGTATGAGGTGTGGTGGATGGCTCATGAATGGGCTTGGGAATGGAGATTTCTTGAAAACACTCTTGGGGAGATAATAAATTAGGTTGGGCAATGGAAGATATATATTTTTCAACAAGGTCTTCACTTTCCTCATAGCCTTCTTGAGGCTCTTCAACAATTGCAATTTTATCTTTAACCTCTTGGTTTTACCACATTTTTAATCTATCTATCCACCATCGTTTATAGCATCTCATTTTATGTAAATCATCATTGATGACATAGTGGGCTTCCTCTTCAACTAACCTTCACTTATCCATGAAGAATTGAACTGACCTCCTCAACTTATTTATGAAATGAATATGGATCACATGAAGTTTCTTATCTCATTTTCTTATCACTTTTTCTAAGTTTAGCATATTTGGCATGAGTGCCAACAAGAATTTGGCTTGAAGTAGAATTGAACTAAGAGGAGGGGAATAATGGGGTTTTTTGTGAGTTTCAACATGTTGATTGGATTGCCTAATTTAAGCATCTAAGACCTTATATCTTTCTTCTCAATCAATGGCATCATCTGAATCCTCATGATAAAGCTGATATAGATCATGTTGAGGTTGAAATGGATCATAGGGCTGATAAGAATCATCTTGGGGCTGATAGGAAGACATTTATTTATACTCTTCTTGATATCCTTCCTCATAGGCTTTTTCATAGGGTTGCTCAACAATATCATGATCATATAAAGAGGGAAAAGGCTAACCATATGACTACCATGACTCATAACAAGGGTAATAAGTTTTATAGGGTTATTGAGATCAATAGTTAGGATCATGACAAGGTTGATAGGTAGGTGTATAGTACAAACTCTCATCATACCCATCCATGCCAACTTTATGAGTCAAAAGAAAACATAAGATATGATATTAAAAAAATGATAATAAGTACATGGGTTGTTAGAACCAGTTGATTGTATTCAAAGTTGCCATTGGTATTTGTTAAATGCCTCCAAAGGTTGATGGGAAGAAGAAAACATCAAAATCCTTCTATTATTTTGGACTTTAGTTCCATCAAGTGTGTCAAAACTATTATCAGTCAATTTTGCACTTTTGGATAGATAATTCAAGCCTTCTCTAAATTGAGTGGAACATGGGATTACCCCTAGACCTAAGGGTTTCCTATAGTAGGGATAAACCTCTAGATTAAAAGGCTATCTCCCTAGACTCATCTTTGATTTCTCATCATCTATACTACTATCTCATAGATGAAAAAGGACAAAGAAAGCATAAAGCAAACCTATCCTGATGAAGTGATGCACCAATTGTAACCTAACCACTTCTAGCTAATTGCAATTGCACTTCAAATAAAAGTCTAATCTATACATGACACTAATTTAAATCTACTTATTGCATGAGTATTTGTCATGGAAATTTGTGAAGCAAGCTTAATCCACAAAGACTAAATAAAAGGTCATAACATGACACTAATAAAGAGACTATTGAAATGGTTAAGTGGTGTTATTTATGTACCCTTAATACATTAAATTATATTGGTTAAATAATAATATATTTTATTATTTATCATGAGTTTATCCTTGTGTAAATAAATAATAAAATATATTAAATAACATTTAGAGAGGTTAGACCCATTAATGTGATGGTTGGAAAAGGTCACATTATAATGGGTAGATTATCTTGTCTATATAATAAAAAATTTATATTGTAAGATGCAATAAAAAAAGTAAGAATAAAAAACTTGTAATGGGTACATTTTGTTTTTCAAATAATGAATAATCTTGATGGATTTTTTACCTCTTCATGATATTTTTTCATAGTATATTTGTGTTATAGTGTGTTCAACTTTGCTCTCATTGTTTTACAATGAATGTCTTTGCTATTGATCTTACATCTAGATCTAGTGTTCATATGTAATTGTTTTATTTATTTTGTCATGGTATTAGAGTTAATTGATGTGTGATCAACTAGCAAGATCATAAATCAGAGTTTTAACTTGTGTTTAAGCCTAGATTCATCCAGTTTTCAAGCTATGGTATGTTAATATAGGAATTTAAAGCTTCTTCAATAAAAGTAAGTTTTTTCATTGATTTCTCCTCTTAGTCAAGAGATTTAAGATCTAAGCATTTTATCAAATTTTAGTTTATTTTTATAACATAGATATATCAGGGTGTCTTAAAAATGGAATAAAATACTTATTTAAGCATTAAAAATCATAAATTATTTATCTATGCTAGTCTAATAATCTTTATGAAGGTGGTTGAACCCCTCTAACTGCAGATATAGCACCTAAAGGTAGTTACAAGCTTCAAAAAAACTAACAAGTGACAAATTATCTTTTGGATATTTTTGTATGGCCTTGTATGACCTTATTTTCAAAAAAATGATTTTGAGTAGTAAGTCTCTATTCTTATCACTCTATTAGCTTAGTTTGGATATTTTTAAGCTTTTTTAACATTTATTTCACTTAATTTGGACCCTTATAGGTGATTTCAAAAAAATTCTCTCCTTCCAAGCATCTTTGTATGCCATGTGAGGAGAAAATTAAAAAAATAAATTAATCTTTGCATTTTTTTTTATCATTCTCTAGCTTGAAAGGAATAAATCAGGTGGTTTAGTGTTTCAAAGCCTCTATTGACCCTAAGAATGATTGTGAAGCACGTTTTAATTTTTTCATCTCCTCTTATTTGCCATTGTACAGCCTAGTACACCCCTATAAAGTTTTTAAATAAATATTTTGCATTTCTTAGTCTTTTTCTGATCTATAAAGGCCCTGACTGCTTAGTTTTGAAATTTTAACGAGATTGACAAATTTTTAGACCTTAAGATGGTCATTTCATGCTCTTTTAAATTTTTTACTTCTACCTAGGTGCCATAATGAGCTATAACAGTAGCAACATCAATGAAATATTATTGTGAAGGTAGTTACCCTCAGATCTAATGCTCTAAAGTACTTTGGAAGGCATTTTCAAGTCAATTTTAAGCTTTAAATCATCAAAAACCATCATCTGGAGCTACTTCCATTCCCCTTGCTCTCCCCCTGTGTCATGTTTCTAGCATTGATTTACTTGCTAGAAAAATAATGGGTATGTCAATGTTTTAAATTAAAGTATTTAAAAAGTAAAGTTTTTATTTAATTCTCTATTATCCACATAAGCCTTTGAATCCTCCTTGTGTTCTTTTAATCCTTTTTTCAATTTAAAATATTTGCATGTATTTATTTGTTTTCATGTAATTATTATATATATAACTTTAAAAGGTTTAAAATAAATCTAATGAATTTAAATTGCTAACAAAGTTTGGTGGAGAGTTGGCTATCTTAACTTTGCTAGTACACTTATATGAGACAAAACTTATGTTTAAGTTCCTTCAATCTTTTTTTTTAACAAAATTATTTTTTATTATAAACAATTTTTTAATTTGTGTGCTCATTTACGTAGGAACTTTTGTCTTGTTCAAAAACTTTGTTCGATATTTGGTCCAATCAAACTAATAGATTTATAGGTTTTGGCACATTCCTAGCACATTAAGTCCCTTTATTTATTTTAAAACCTCTTACTATTTATTTCACAACAATTTGGTCAAATAGTGCAATTTGTGACATTATTTACGATATTTGTGACCACTTTTGTGACACTTGCAACTTTTACCTTTATTACGATTATTTGTATTTTTTAAATTATTTTGAAATCAACTAAGTGGTTAGTGTTTTTTATTCACTAGAATATTTATTTTTTATTGCAAAATCAAGTATAAAATATGTTAAAAAGTTTACTTTCTAAACTTTTTTTTATCAATTTAGTATGAAATACAAACTTGTAGTGTCGACTTTAAAAGGAACAAGAAATATTCATGACTCAAATTATAATATGAATTATTATTAATAAGATAACTTAATATCATATTATTATTGAATTTATTGTATGTGCATCACATAACCTACTTGTTAAATTTAATATGCTTGATTGCAAGCTTACATATACTCCTTTTGAAGGTTGTGTTAAAGTTTGATCCAAAAACTATGTGTGATAAAGCTAACCCTTATGTAAAAACACATTTTTGGTAGTTTGTTTTATTTTACCATTAATAGAATAGATATTTAATAATTTGTGGGTGTTGATTCTAAATTCATGCAAGATCCATACTTGGATCATTAGAAATTAACAAAATGAATATTTCGATATATAAAAGGAACTGTAAACTTTAGTTTATATTGTTCTTATTTTGATTATGTTAATTTATTTAGTTATTGTGATGCTAACAATACTATGATGAGTTTGCTTCTATATATGTATTTATGTTTGGTGTAGGTGCTATCATTTGGAGCATTTCATATAGAAGTTGTTAAAGTCTTATGACTATGAAAGATGATAAAACGTCATGTGAAAGTTCTTTATTGTACCTACATTATTAATGATATTAAAATTTATGTAATTTTGATAAAAAATTTAATAGAAAACCAACAAATAAAATTTTATTGAAGTTTATTCAATGTTAGGCTTATCGAAGTTGTCATTGAAGGGGAGTGTGCATGATAATGTCACTTCTTAATAGCGATGTGGATCATGTGTTTCCTTATATCTCTCTATATTTCTTCTCATTGTAAATAATTGTAACATATCATTTTATATGATTTTGATAAATTTTATATGTAAGTCTACATTGTACCTAACACATAGTAGCATGAAAGTTCTTATATTATAAAAGACTCAAATATGCTTGGTTGATTATTCATAAAAAATTATAAGATGTATTCTCACTGTGGGATATAATCTCACGATCATACTAGCCTAATCTCACTATAAATGGTTTAGGGTGATATAATGTAATTCATTTAAAGATGCTTATGAAGATAGTGTAAAACTTTTAGGTATCTATGAGTGTATAGTGTAGTTCTTATAAAGGTGACTATGTGATTGTGGTTACATAGTCTAATACCTTTGGATATCTATATTTTTATAGTGTAATTCATTTAATTATGACTATGTGAATGTGATAACATAGTATAATACCTTTGGATGTATATAGTTAAATAGTGTAATACATTAGGGTTAGATGACTATGTTTGCATAGCATAATTTCTATAAATGTGACTATGACATGATAAAAGATGTTTCCTTCAATTATTATCTCTTAAAACTTATCATGAGGATGGTTCATGGAGTATAAGTTAATTATGTTGTTACCTCCTAAAAATTATCATGTATCCCCACTTAACATTAAGGAAGAGTATTGAAATAATTAATGGTTAAGTGGTGTTATTTATGTACTTTTAATACATTAAATTGCATTGTTTAAATAATAATATATTGTATTATTTATCATGAATTTATCCTTGTATAAATAAATAATAAAATATATTAAATAACCTTTAAAGAGGTTGGACCTATTAATGTGGTGCTTGGAAAAGGTCATATTATAATGGGAAGATTGTATAACCTATATAATAAAGAGTTTATATTGTAAGATGCAATGAAAAATAAAATAAAAAGTGAGAAGAGATAGCTTGTATTGGGTATATTTTATTTCTCAAATAATGAATGATCTTGGTGGATTTTTTTACTTCTTCATGAAATTTTTTCATAATATATCTATGTTATGGTATGTTTAATTTTGATCTTGTTGTCTCCTAAAAATAACAGTCATTTTTGTAACAACATTTGAATTATTTTGGTTTTACAAACCAAAATAATATCTTCCATTTTTAAAATTTGTCTTACGTATTCAAGTTTCTCATTTTCAGAGCTTCTCAGAAAATCTACAGACTCTTGCAGGCGATTTTCAGTCAAAAAATTGATTTTCAGCATTTGTTCATTTTCTGGAAAAAGTTCAAAGTTTAGTCGCTTCAACAGGTTCAATAGTCGGTTCAACCAAAGGAATAGTTCAACGTCCAATTTCAACAAGCTTCACGACTTCTGCAGGAATTTTCATTGACAAAGAATCAACAGCAGGTTCAACATTTGGTTCATCCTTTGGTTCAACTTCAAACAGTTCAAAGGCGGGTTCAATCAAGCAGTTCAATGCTTTCATCGGCTTTGCTTCAAAGGCTTGGCACGCTTCATTGAACCTTTGAACTAGTTCAACAAAGGTTCATCGACTAGGTTCAAATGGTTGGTTCAAAGCCAAGAGGAATTTTCTGAAGGACAAGTGTCCTTGCGGAGGACACTTCACCGACCAAAGCACCCTTTGATTTTTTTCAAAGATTTGTTAAAAGCCCGCGGGAATTTCACCTAGACTTTTTGCTTGGGGAATTTCACCCGAGGAAAATGTCGGCGGGAATGTTCAAAGGAAAGCTCGAAGGAAATCCGCGAGTATGCAGAAAGCGAATGGCCCGAGGAAAAGCCCGAGGAAAATTTGTGAAGGACCATTTCTCAGGGCCCGAAAGGTTAAAGAGCAGTCTAAAAAGTGCTAAGTGGAAGATAAAAGAAGACCAAGGGATGACGTGCCCGAGCACGTCAAATTCAACACAATTAACTAGCTGTTGGAAACACTGACAGGCATAAAAATGTCAATTTTAGAGACAGTAAAATAGCCGTTGATGCTTTGATTCACATAACAGAATACATTCACAATTTTCAAGGCCAAGACCAACAGAATACGGGGAAGAAGCAGAATAACAAATTAAATCCAGGGCCCAATTCAATTAGTCGAATAAGGAAGAACGATGAAGATAAAATCAAATTGCCAGGTGGAACATTGGAAGTTACAAACTTTCAAAATAGGCGCGACTTATTTCCTTGCATTGCTAAAATCAAATGGGGAAAAGGCCCCGAAGTTCCAGCATGTCTCCTTAATAGATTTCAATGCAAATTGATGTATTGATTGTTCCCAAACCCTCTTTGGAGAAGACTTTATAAGGGACTTTCTTAAATTGTAATAGGATCTTCTTTTTGAGAATAGAAACGAAACTCTGCCGAAATTAAGAGGCATCATTGAGACTTTGTGCTCGATCTATTTATCATATTTTGTTAATGAAAACAAGGGACTTTTTCAGACTTTGTGCTGTGATATCTTATTTGTTCCATTGATTTAATAAGCAGAATTAGTTAATTTGTCAAGAAGGTGTCCTCGAGAATCAACTGTGGAGAGACTTTGCGCCCCCATAGCTGCCTTCAGTGTGTTTGTATTTTCATTGCTATGTAAAGAACTTTGGAAAGACTTTGAGCTTTCATTGTTCTTCGTATATCACTCTTGAGTATTTCATGTGTAGACTTTGTGATGTGTCTTGATTTGCTGGTTACCATACTTCAGTCATATTCTGCTTTTATTTTCAGGAGTATTCTTGTGGCTGGTTGAACAGTTCTTCTAAAACAAGAGGAGCGTTGTCTGTCATTCTCTTGAGTTCTTCCTTTGTTTTGTAGACATCATCTCTAAAAAAAGAGAGATGGATGTCTGGTCCTACCTTTGAGTACTATTTTATGTTCATATATATATATATATATATATATATATATATATATATATATATATATGGAACCTCCCCTTGATGAGAGGAGAGAGAATTTTCCTTCTGATGTTATAAACTTACATATTAGGACGACTAATCTTATTATTTTGGTTGATAAGACTTATTTTGTTTATCAGTACGCTGATAGACAAAATAATCAACCAACAGTTTTTGGTGACTCCACTGGGGAAACTTGAACAAGCAGTCCCTACCCTTATCCATTATAGAGTCTGGCGACTCCCATCTGGGTCTTACCCACTATCATTATAGTCTTATTATTTCCCTCCATCCTCCATATCCATTACATCATTTGGTCTGTAAACCAGATCCGCTGGGAAAGACAAGCAGTTTGAAGCCTCAAGCTCCAGGTTGAAGCAGGACTAGTGCTTTTCCTTTTTTTTGTTTTAAATCTAGCAACTCCATGCTACACAAGAAGCCAGAGATTTAAGGGTGTTTTTGACCCTATGTTTGAGTTGGCGTAGTAGAGCAATTTTGATCTGATTCCTCCACCACCTTTCCTCCAATGATCTAGGAGTCTTCCTCTTGACCTTATCGGGTCACCAACACAAGGCAGAGCTTCTTTTCCTGTTGTTAATAGAGTCCCTATAATGGCAGTTCAAGGTCCCTGGGGTAATGCTTTTGGCCCTCTCAATCTTACTCCTTTACATGAACTTCCACGCAGTTTTAGGAAGAATTTCTTGAAATTTTATGGTGATGGAAAAGTTCATCCTAATGAACATATTGCAGCATTCAGTATAGCTTGTGGAGTAATTGGGGTAAAGTTTGAAAATATAGCAATCAGGGTTTTTGTTGAAACACTACAAGGTCCTGCTGCAGATTGGTTTTATCATTTACAGGCTTAATCTGTGACTGATTGGAATACTTTGAAAGATAAGTTTGAAGCCAGATTCAAACCTACAGAAGATGCACATACACTTCTGGCTCAACTTACACAAATGAAACAAGAGCCACATGAGCCTATGAGAGACTTCATAGCTAAGTTTGACAAGTTGAGAAACAGAATTCCTATGATTGCCAGACCTACAGCTGAGAATCTTAAATATTTTTTCATTAATTCTCAGCTATCTGAAGTTAGTTTCCTCTTGAGACATGCTGGCCAAATAGATCTTGAGACAGCTCAACTTTTGGCCACTTAAGTAGAAAATGATCTCATATTAGCAGGGAAAATAAGAAGAGATCCCAATAAAAATAGAGTTTCATCATCATCTGAATTTGCATCTACAAGCACCACAGATCCAATGGTGCAAAAATTAGCGAATGAGCTCCTTGCCTTCAAAAAGCAAATGGCTCAAGGAATGTCTTCTGCTCCTACATACAGAAGAACATTCGCAAATCATTCATATCAGGGCAATGTTACCAGATACCAAGGACAACAAAATCATCTTTCTCCTCCACAGGAAAAACTTGCCTTAGAAGCTCCTCCAACTAATTCAGTAATGGGATATCTTGAGACAGAATCAGATTTTTCTTATCAGCGTAAATTATATCAAGAAAATGATGCTGATATTATTGAAGACAGTCAAGAAGAATCAGTTGGCGACTCCCACATTGGTTTCTTGAATTATCAGGATGAACCTAGAAGCAAAGGAGAAGCTTCAGATGGATCATATGCAGTGTTTACTAGATCTAAGAATCAATCAGTCCAGCAGGCTGATAAAGGAAAGATAGAAGAACAATCACAACCAACAGTTACTATTGCCAAGCGTGGAATAGTTCTACCCTTTCAACCAAAAGATCCAGTAATCACTCAAAAGGTAAATACATCTGCTGCACCTTCCCCTTCTACTTCTAATTCGCAAACCATTATACCTCTCGTCCCTTCTAAAACTCAGAAAGCTGAAGTACCTTTTTCTGTACTTAGTTCAATTCAGACATTTGACATAATTGATCATGTAAAAAAGACAAAAATACAAATGTCTGAATTTGAATACTTGCAGTCCAATCTAGATCAACTGAATAAGTTGGTCAAATATGTTAAAAATTAGACCGTCCCTACAGTATAAAAGGCCAAAAAAGTGATTTCTGATTCCCCAATAAATATGTCTAGTCCAAATAATCTGATTATTACTCTTCCAACTGCTTCTGGAAAAATAGAACCCTTGAATGTTTCCCTGTTAATCAATGGCCACAAGTTGAGTAATTGTATAATAGATTCAGGTGCATCTGATAATGTTATGCCTACCAAAGTTGCTGAGTCTCTTGGTCTCACATTGACCAAGACGTTTGGCAGATATTTCACCATAGAGAATAAACAAGTGCCATTATTAAGGCAGATCAAAGATATTCAATTTGCATTTGCAGCGTTTTCAGACAAGAGAATTAAATGACTGTATTAGTGGCTGATGTCCCAGCGTCTTATGGTATTTTACTTGGACAAAAATTTTGTAAAGACGTGGGAGGAGAGCTGAACATGGATCTATCTGAGGCAAGGATCCCTGTACAAGGCATGATGAAGAGATAACTTCCTGAAAAGAAAGCAAGTATATAGTCACCAAGACGTAAGCTCCTGAAGCTCAAATCCTTTTTGAATTTACATGTATGGGTAATTACTTTTTATATACAGATCATGAAGAAAGACCCTTCATCTCTGATGAGGAAAAGTCTGAAGTAAAGCCAATGTCTGATGAGATTTGGACTCTAGAATTTGACGGTAGTTGTTCTTCTTCTAATTCTAGAGTTGAAATTGTTTTGATATCTCCTCAAGGAGATATATTCCCTTCATCATATAAGTTACAGTTCAGCAACACAAATAATACCGCTGAATATGAATTGATGTTGTTGGGCATGAAGGCTACTCAAGAAAGAGGCATCAAGTATCTTCATGCTAAAGGGGACCCCGAATTAGTAGTCTGCTAAGTGATAAATTTATATCAGACTAAAAATGAAAGGCTGCGCCATTACCGTAATCTTATTTGGGATCAAATTGAAAACTTTGACACTTTCAACATTTCTTTCATTCCAAGAGTATTCAATGATAGCGTTGATGCACTTGTTGTTTCAGGAACTCTTTTAGTTCCACATTCTAATTTTAAAGAAGCCAAATATACCATTGAGTTGATCTATAGGCTGAGTGTTCTTGATAATGCTGATCATTGACGAATTTTCAATGATGATAATCAGATCATTGCCTTTTTGGAAAGAAAAGACAATTTTGAACAGTTGTATTTTGAAGGCAGTGAATCTCAGAAGTCTGAATTAATTTTTGAATCTAGTTCAGATATAAATGATGAGTTTATACAGCTAAAAAGAAATAAAATTCTTAAAGGTTCAGTTTCTCTCGAAATGTTGTTTGACAAGCATTATAGATTCATCAAGCAACAGCAGACAGATTTGAATTTCTCTCAGGGATTTGACCAAGTGAATCTGACCAATGAAGAAAATCCAAAAATGGTCAACGTTGGTAAGTGTTGTACACTTAAAGAAAAATTCAAATTTACTTCTTTGCTTCGTCAATATATTGATGTCTTGGCATATTCATACGAAAATCTGAAGTCTCTCTGTCCTGATGAAATTCGTCATCATATTCTTCTCAAGGCTGATTCAACGTTTTACAAGCAGAAATCCAGACAATACAATCCAAAGATTTCAGGTACAATTATGTCTGAGATTTAGAAAATGTTAAATGCTAGGATTATTTTTCCAATCCATCATTCTACATGGATTGCAAACATAGTTTCGGTAAGAAAAAAAAATGGCGAAATCCGCATTTGTGTAGATTTTTGAAATTTGAACCAGTCATATCTGAAAGACAATTATCCTTTGCCAATCATGGACCAAGTGCTCCAAACTGTAACAGGATCAGAAATGTTATCAATGTTGGATGGTTTCTCAGGGTATAACTAAGTTGAAGTTGTTGGAACTGATCAATACAAGACTGCATTCACCACGCCTTGGGGTACTTTTGCATACAAAAGAATGCCTTTTGGATTAATAAATGTTGGCACTACCTTTCAGAGAGCTATGAATATGGCTTTCAAAGATGAAATTGGCAAATTCATAGTTATATATTTTGATGATTTAACTGTCTTTTCAAAGCGCAGATCTGATCATGTGCGCCATTTACAGCAAGTGATGGAACGCTGTCGAGAAAATAGTATTTCTTTGAATCCTAAAAAGTCTGTTTTTGGAGTGACAGAAGGAAAACTCCTTGGACACATTGTGTCCAAAGAAGGAATAAAGATTGACTCAGACAGGGTCAAGTCTATTCAAGAGCTGAATTTGCCTGCAAGTAAGAAAGTTGTTCACTCTTTCTTTAAAAAAGTGAATTTCTTACGGAGATTTATCCCTGAATTTGCTGAGAAGACAAGACACATTGTAAATATGATGAAAGAAAAGAATACCTTCAGTTGGACCAAAGAAGGCAAAGCAGCATTTCAAGATATCAAAGTCGTTATTGCTCATGCCCCCACCTTGGTCTGCCCAGATTATCACAGAGATTTTATTATATACATCTATGCATCTGAGCATACTCTCTCAACGATGCTTGTCCAACAAGACAAAGAAGGTATGGAATCCCCTATCTCTTTAATGAGCTGCCCTCTGAAAACTCATGAATTAAAGTATCTGAATATAGAGAAGCACGCTTGTGCCTTGGTAAAAGCAGTCAAACACTTTCGCTTTTATATTCTGAATTCACATATTACTGCCTTAGTTCTTGACAGTACAATCAAGGCTATATTAACTCAACAAGAGTTTGGCACAAAGAGAGGTAATTGGATTGCAAAGATCCAAGAATTTGATCTGCATATCAAACCAACAAAGCTGATCAGAGGTAAAGGTCTTTGTCAATTAATCGCTGATAATAAGCCAGAAGATATACAATTTGAAGAAGCTGAAATAGACAGTATGCCAACAATCCTTTTTGTTTCTACTACCAATGAATGGTATTCAGATATTGCCTATTTTCTGACTTATGGAGAATGTCCTGCTCATTTGTCTTATAAAGAGAGGAGAACCATCAAATTGAAAGCTGTCAATTTTGTCCTTTGGGACAACGGCCTGTACAAAAGAAACATAGATGGAGTTTTTCTTCGCTGTGTAGACAAAGAACAACAGATTCAGCTCTTGAAATCTTTCCATAATCTAGCTTGTGGAGGACATTTTTCTGCCCCTGTGACTGCTCACAAAATTCTAAGAGCCAGGTATTATTGGCCGACTCTTTTTCAAGATGCACATAAATGGGTAAGGAAATGTGAACTTTGCCAGCAATTTGTTGGAAAACCCAAGTTGGATGCCCTGCCTCTTAAGCCAGTGATCATAGAGGAACCTTTCCAGCAGTGGAGACTCGATTTTATTAGGACAATAAATCCATCATCAAGTGTTGGACATGATTATGTCCTTACAGCGACTGATTATTTCACTAAGTGGGTAGAAGCAATCCCGACAAAGCATGCTACCTTAGAAGTTGTATGCAATTTCTTGAAAGAGAACATCATTTTTAGATTTGGAGTTCCACTCAAAATTGTTACTGATAATGCAGCTGGTTTCACCTATCAAGAAATCACGCAATTCTGCTTTTATTATGGAATTACGCTTTCTCATTCTTCTGATTATTTTTTGTAAGGAAATGGACAAGCTGAGTCCAGCAATAAAAATTTGGTAACTATTATCAAGAAACTTGCAGATGATAATCAAAAGACGTGGCACAAAGCATTGGTAGACGCTCCGTGGGCTGACAGGATCACACCAAAAAGGGCAATTGGTATGTCCCCTTTTCAACTTCTCTATGGTATTAATGCTGAGATACCAATCACTTTAGAGTTACCAGCCTTGAAATTGGCGAAGACTATTGAAAATCAGACATATGAGAGTTCTCTTGACAAAAGAATCATGTACCTGACTCAACTGGAAGAACAAAGAACTATGGTGATAGATAGAATTGTTGTTCATCAAAATTTGATAAAGAAACTTTTTGATCAGAAAGCCAAAAATCGTGATTTTTAGATTGGGGATAAAGTCCTGTTGTGGGACAAAAGAAGAGAGCTAAAAGGGATGCATGGAAAGTTTGACTCCCTTTGGAGAGGCCCATTCACAATTCATCAGCACATGGGTGAAAATAGCTTTTTGTTGAAATACCAAGATAGCACGCTCTTTTTTCTGCTCCATAATGGGCAGCATTTGAAACACTTCAATTCCTGAAGTGTCAGATCATTACCTCTGTATATATGTATACTTGTACAGTTCTAATTTTTGTTTTGTTGTGTTTGTTTTCGTTCTTGTTGCCTTTCATTTCTGAAAAGCATGACTCCGAAGCCCAATGGTACACTTGAAGACACTAGAGATTCTGAATTCTACTCTTTCCAATTAGTTTTGCAATTGACAGAAGTTCCCCAACTGGAGCCAGTTGTTGTCTCCTAAAAATAACAGTGATTTTTGCAACAACATTTGAATTATTTTGGTTCTACAAACCAAAATAATATCTTCCATTTTTAAAAGTTGTCTTCGGTATTCAGATTTCTCATTTTCAAAGCTTCTCAGAAAATCTACAGACTCTTGCAGGTAGTTTTCAGTCAAAAGAATTGATTTTCAGCATTTGTTCATTTTCTGGGAAAAGTTCAAAGTTCAGTCGCTTCAATAGGTTCAACAGTTAATTCAACCAAAGGAACAGTTCAACATCCAAGTTCAACGAGCTTCACGACTTTTGCAAAAAATTTCATCGACAAATAATCAACAGTAGGTTCAACATTTGTTCATCTTTTCGTTCAACTTCAAACAGTTCAAAGGCGGATTCAATCAAGCAGTTCAACGCTTTCATCGGCTTTGCTTCAAAGGCTTGGCACGCTTCATTGAACCTTTGAACTGGTTCAACAAAGGTTCATCGACTAGGTTCAAAGGGTTGGTTCAAAGCCAAGAGGAATTTTCTGAAGGACAAGTGTCCTTGCGAAGGACACTTCATCGACCAAAGCACCCTTTGATTTTTTTCAAAGATTTGTTAAAAGCCCACAGGAATTTCACTTGGACTTTTTGCTTGGGGAATTTCACCTGGGGAAAATGTCCGCGGGAATGTTCAAAGGAAAGCTCGAAGGAAATCCGCGGGTATGCAGAAAGTGAATGGCTAGAGGTGAAGCCCGAGGAAATTTTGCGAAGGCCCATTTCTCAGGGCCCAAAAGGTTAAAGTGCAGTCTGAAAAGCACCAAGTGGAAGATAAAAGAAGACCAAGGGATGACATCCCCGAGCACGTCAAATTCAACACAGTTAACTAGCCGTTGGAAACACTGTGACGAGCATAAAAATGTCAATTTCAGAGAAAATAAAATAGTCGTTGATCCTTTGATTCACAGAACAGAATACATTCACAATTTTCAAGGCCAAGACCAGTAGAATGCAGGGAAGAAGCAGAATAACAAATTAAATCCACGGCCTGATTCAATTAGTCGAATAAGGAAGAATGATGAAGATAAGATCAAATTGCCAGGTGGAACATTGGAAGTTACAAACTTTCAAAATAGGCGCGACTTATTTCCTTGCATTGATAAAATCAAATGGGGAAAAGGCCCCAAAGTTCTAGCATGTCTCCTTAACAGATGTCAATGCAAATTGATGTATTGATTGTTCCCAAGTCCTTTTTGGAGGAGACTTTATAAGGGACTTTCTTAAATTGTAATAGGATCTTCTTTTTGTTTATCAGAACGAAACTCTGCCGAAATTGAGAGGCATCATTGAGACTTTGTGCTCAGTCTGTTTATCATATTTTGTTAATGAAAACAAGGGACTTTTTCAGACTTTGTGCTGTGATATCTTATTTGTTTCATTGATTTAATAAGCAGAATTAGTTAATTTGTCAAGAAGGTGTCCTCGAGAATCAACTGTGGAGAGACTTTGCGCCCCCATAGCTGCCTTCAATGTGTTTGTATTTTCATTGCTGTGTAAAGAACTTTGGAAAGACTTTGAGCTTTCATTGTTCTTTGTATATCACTCTTGAGTATTTCATGTGCAGACTTTGTGTTGTGTCTTGATTTGCTGGTTACCATACTTCAGTCATATTCTGCTTTTATTTCCAGGAGTATTCTTATGGCTGGTTGAACAGTTCTTCTGAAAGAAGAGAAGTGTTGTCTGTCATTCTTTTGAGTTCTTCCTTTGTTTTGTATACATCATCTCTGAAGAAAGAGAGATGGATGTCTGGTCCTACCTTTGAGTACTATTTTCTATTCATATATATACATAGCATATCCACAGGGAACCTCCCCTTGATGAGAGGAGAGAGAAGTCTCCTTCTGATGTTATAAACTTACACATTAGGATGACTAATCTTATTGCTTTGGCCGATAAGACCTATTTTGTTTATCAGTACGCTGATAGACAAAATAATCAACCAATAGATCTCATTATTTCATTGTGAATGTTTTTCCTATTGGCCTTACATCTAGATCTAGTGTTCACACGCAATCATATTGTTTATTTTTTAAACTTATGAAAACTTAGAACACATCAAGAGATCTTGAAAAGACTTTTAAAGCTAAATATAAATGCAAACAAAGACAACATGCCAAGAAAGAGAACCTATCACTTATCAAGATCAACTAGTCTAACAAACACATTGACAAGTTCATGGAGAAGATAAACCAAATTATTCCTTATTTCTCAAAGGTTGAAAATGAGGACTTCACCATACTTAATTAGAGGATAAAAACTTAGCCAAAAGTGGCTCAATATATAGCATAAGTGAGAGAAAAGAGAAGAAGGGCATAGGAGAGAGAGAGAGAGAGAGAGAGAGAGTATACAAGTGTCCATGTGAGTTAAAAACATAATATGAGTTTATGAAATACCTCAATAGGTCCTTGATGACACGTGTATCTCCTATAAATATGTTTTATCCCTCCAAGTGACGTGGGAGTTGAAATGCTTACTTGACACTTTGAATAGCTTTTGAAAACTGCCCTTTATCTTGACATGTTGAAGGACAAGTGACCTTTTTGATGGTCAAATAAATTTATTATATCTACTCTTAACACCTATAAACTAACCCCATCAGGTTATCTTTGACACATCATATCTTTCTCTTGTAAGGTGTCTAGAAGACTCTTCATCTCCTTAGGCCAACTTTGCACACAAGTATCAAAACTTGGTTTATACTTCTTCAGTTCATCCAAATTTCATGGATGGCTTATTAAACTATATTATACATCTAAAAATCTATTTTGAGGTCTCAAAATAGCCCTGATAATTTTTTCTATCAAAAAGCTCAAATAGGCCTCATTCCTTGTAACCCTAAAATCATACAAACCTTCTTATGTAAAGAGTTTTATGGATGGTAATGAGAATATGATGGTATATTCTAGTACCCATTATGGACTTACATCTCCATGTTAAATTTTTTGATCTAAGAGTGAGTGGAGATATCCCTTTTTGCCTTTTCTCTCTCCTAACTTGGCCTTAATTAGGCCTCCCTGCCAAGAGACTAAAAAATGGCTCTACAAGCTCCCACACCTACCAAACCTCAAATAAATGTGTGATTCAATTATAAAAACTCTTCATTATCCTCCATACCAATTTTTAAGATTTGACAACTTGTACGACCCTGTCAAGTAGTAAAAAACACTTTTTTAGGGCCTATTTTGTACAATTATATACAGTCATATACTAACTAATGGCATGGGATGATGCTTAAGGAAGTCTTGAACATGTTCTAGATCATTTGTAATTTATTCTAATCCATCTAGAGGCATGAAATCTTATTTCTCTCTCATCAGGCCTTATGACTCTCTTAGGCAGCCTAAAAGTGCTTCATAGTCTTAAGGATGATTCATAAATCTTGAAGCATGAATCCTCCTACCAATTCCACAAAATTCAAGTTCACTAGGGTAGTTAACTTTCCATAGGATCCTAAGGTCCCATGTAGTACCTGTGTTTTTTAACAAGTAAGATAAATTAGCTTCTTGGGTTGGTAGTGAGCATTGTGAGAGGTCTAAGAGTAAATTGAGATCTACAGGTGGTTTTTCTAAGTTTGTTTGAGTTCCAATGACCTTTATGAGGTTTGTGACATCTATATTAACACTTTCTAATATTTTTCCAACCATATTACTTTATCAAACTTTTTCTATATCTCATTGGTCTAGGCCTAGGGTTCTTAAGTATAATTGACTATCATACCCTAGGGGACTGTGTTCAACTATTTTCTCATTATCAAGAGGTCTTAAACCCATGAAATGATTGTACAAGTCCCTTATCATCTTATATGGTTTTTCCATGGTCTCATCTAATCCAACTAACTCCATTTCATCTCTTTTAGGACTAACTACCCAAACAAGGTCTATGTATACAATTTAGATTGTACTTGACTGAATAGGGTATGCCAAGTTTGTTACCTGAGTCTGAGGGTGTGATGGAAAAATTCTAATCACCATACAATCATATTCAATGACTTTATTTTCTGTCATGCCTTTTTTAAATATCCCATTAAACAAATAACTTTCTCAAGTATGGTAAAGTAGGCTTGTGTGTTCACTTAGGACTTTGTGACCCATGTTGGTCACTTCCTATGTTCCCCTATTTAGAACCTTTTGCTCATAATGACTTGAGAACCCTGATATCCTTTGCAACCTTAAAACACTCACACAAACCACTATCTCTTATTTTGGAGATACCCTCAGTCTCTTAGGTAGACCTGGAGGTGATTGTGTGCATATTAGGATTGTGATTGTTCTGCCAACTTGGTGTTTAGAGCCCTATCTTCAACATTGAAACTCTCAACTCATGATGTTGATAGTCTAAAAGCTAACTAACTGAGTATCATTTCCCCAATATTAGAACTTTGTACTTTTATCAACATTACTATCTCAAGGTAGTCCTCAAACCTTGTAAATACTCTGTCATGTTATTATTGAATTCTTAAGACACTTTTAAATGCTTTGAAGACTCTATAGATTACCAACCTCACTATTTAAGCCAATTCTCCCAACTTGACCGTAGGTCGTTGTTTGAAAGGTTTTGATTATGTAATCCGAGTTGACTTTTGGCCTTGATAGGCCTAAATATGATTTTACATCATGTTTTTAATGTTTGGAACTTAAGAACCTTTCCATGGCTTGAAACACCAAACACCATCCTTAGTTCTGCACAAAGCCAATTTTCTCTCAACAAGTTGTAGGTGACAACATGAGAAGGTCTAAGTGTGTGGCTTGAGTATGCCTTTTCAAAGCACATCATGATATATGGAAGTGATTATTGATCATTTTAGGTCTCTTTTCCATTTATTTCCAATCCATTATCCTCCTTAGTCTTTCATAACCTTTTCATTCATTGTTTCTCTTACAGTCATGTAGGATGCATCTTTTAGGCTCACTAGCTTGGTTTGTCAACTTCTTGATTCTAGGTTCTTGGAGATCCTTATTAGTCCATTGGCCTTTTAAAATTGAATCCATCACCTTGTTTTCATAATTACACAACATTTAAAACACATTGAAAACATGAGTTTTCTTGGGGTTGCAAACCTACAGGCCTGTAGGTGGATGTCTGCAATATTTGTGTTTTGAAGCCTTGAAAAGTGAAACATGAATTTTTTGACTCAAATACCATTACCTTCATTGAATCAACACATTAAACATGAAACACAACTTCAATTTCCTTGTAAACACATCTTCAAACTACTCAAATAAACTCAATTATTATGTTGACACAAAGAACATAGTCCACCAAGTGGATGGAGATGTGACCTCCTTAGGACTTGTACATAATGTTCAGATGATCAGAGGATATGAATGGATTGAAAATTATAGTAGGAAACCATTAAGAACCATTTATATTCATTTGACTACCTGAAGAACTTCAAAGCATAGAAAATACGACAGTCATTTACTGACAACACACAAGAGAAACTTTGCTTGCCAAAGAACCATCCACACATGCCACCATGATGAATGAATGTGTGTAAGGTATATATAGACATAGTATAACTCAATCTAACTAGTTTCATATATCCAAGAATTAACACTTTTTTTTGGAGTTACACCAAACTCAGCCTATAGGGTTTTAAGCCTTCAAAATGCCCTCCTCAGCCTAGCCAAAGAAAATATTGGCCCAAATGACCACTCACATGAGTGAAACTTAAAAAAAGTGTTTAATTCAATTTCACTAGGCTATGATCATCCTTCATGAAAAATTTGGGGTTTTGAAACCCTATGGAAGTATGCAAATCATGAAATGACCATGTTACCTAGTCTCATTTTGAGCCTATTTGAAACTACCTTGGAAAATGTGCTTGGTTTGAGAATTTATAGAATCTCCTATGTAATTTTTTGGGCTTGGATAACTATAATAACTCCAAAAATACCTCATTTAATGATTGGTAAGTTCTCCCCTTCTTAGAACACCTAAAAAAATTTGAAAATAGGCAAAAATAGGACATTTATGGAAATCCATACAAATGACATCAACATAAAAATACATGTGTGGAATCTCCTTGGAGCTTTTAACAACATTTAAGAGGTTTCAGGATTGAACTATGTTATTATATATACATTTGAGGTTGTTTTCCATGACTGGTCACAATTGGGGCTTTAGAAGGGTTTAAGACCTGTTTGGGGTCTTAACCATTGTTCATAAAGATGAGACATTCAAATAACCTCCTTTCACTTTAAAAACCTTCTTTATAGAACCTTTAAATTATTCCAAGTGGCTCATACTCCCATGCAAAGTGTGAGATATGGTATGAGCATTTGAATTTGCTCCTCAGGTGACTTGTTTAGCTCTATTGAGGCTAAAAAGAGGTCAAGTTTGAGTTTTGGGTCTCATAAGTCACTCTCACTAATTTTAATAGATCATACACCTATAATAAATTCCTATACTCATGGTGTACTGGCCAAGTTGTTTGGGGTTTAGAGCTTGTTTTCTCTTAGCTAGCCCTCAAGTGTGTTTGGACTGAAAACTGAGGTTTGATACTACTTGAAAGTGTATTTAAACCTATTATATTAATTTTAATTTCCCCAAAGACCCTCCATGAGGTTAGATATGTTTGTTTTTTTTTTTGAGACTAAAATCTCTCTTAGTCTCATGGTTGCCCCTTGCCAAAGGAATGGGCCAAGTTTGAGACAAAAAATGAGTAATTCCATTATTAGAACAGATTTTAAGTGACCATTACTGTCTTATTCAACTCATGAATAGGATCTGTAACAATTTTCAACACCTGATCAAACCAATGGAGCTCTCAAACATCAATTTTTCTCAAGACTAGTTGGATCTACCTATGTGAAAAGAGGCTATCTTGGGTTTAAGACTTAAAAACTTACCTTTTCATAAGATATGGATCTAAAACATGTATTAAATTACCTATTAAATTGATCCATGATGATTCTATATAATCATTTACCACTCAAATAGGTCCTAAACACTGAGTTTCCCCAATGAAGGTTTGTATGCAAGCAGGCATTGTTGACCTTAGAGGTTAATAAAATGAGTTTATCTCCCTATCCACTGTTTGAAAACTTGATGCAAGCCTTCATGAAGATCACTTATATACATTTTATTTGTTATAAAATCTATCTCAATTGATAAAGACACTATTTTACACTAAACTTGTGAATGGGCCTACAGGTTCATTAGTCTTTGTGGCATGGACTAGTTTTGGAATCTTTAGACTCAGTTTTGATCAATCTTCAGACTTGTTTCATCATGTTTTAAGTTAAAATCATAACCTTATGCCTTGTGGGTCCTAATTAGTTAAGTCTCAGTGTCATTTCACCATGTATTTTGTTCCTCTTTTAGGCTTAGAACTACCATATCACTTTTGGCAGCCTGTAGGTGCCTTTAAGGACTTGAGTACATTTTATTTTCTAGGACCTCATCTTCATGCCTCAAAGATTTTCCAATGTTCTTGAATAAGTATGCAATATTGAAATAGGCACATTGTTCTTTCAATACTTCTACTCCCCTCTTAAGCAAAAGACCAACCTATCTTCCCTGAGCTTGTAGCATATTTGTGACTATGAGAAGGTCACTTGATTGTGTGCTTTTGTGTTTAACCCTCATATTTTCATCACGTATCCTTAATGTATTTAAACTTGATTTAAATTATAATTAAACTAAGATCCTTACTCATATATACTTTGCTTCCTCTTTTAGGCCTGAGGCCAATTTTTCCTCCCTTATAGCCACCTGTAGATGTCTCTCTTAGGGTTAAGACTGCATGTTGGGGTTTAGACTTTTACCTTACTACACCAGTAGCTTCTTCAATGGAACTAACCTTGTTTGGAGTTACATTTAGTTTTCAAAGCATTTCCAATAACTACTCTGCTCCCCTCATTTCTTGGCTTGAAAAATGGACCAAAAAGACACCTTCTAAGTAGGCCTATAGGTATGCATTAGGGTATCTAACTATGTACTTAAATCTTAGACCTTACTTACCTGCAATGATGATTTTTTGGGCATTGATTTAGTTGGATCTGCAATAAGCTTAAATAATTCATCAAACACCTCTGAAAACACTCTTTACCACTTGTCCTTACTCATCAACTGCATAGCTAATTATGTACTCTTCACTTGACTGTAGCTCCTTTAAGAGGTTTCTTAAAGATATTATACCAAATGCACATAAACTTAAAATAGATTGATGAGCTAACTAAATATACCAAACTTCATCCTCACTGAACTCCTACATCCAACTTAGTTCTTTTTAACATTGAGTAGGTCTCAATATTGCTTCTAGACTCATTGGTTGTAGGTGTTCTCTTGCAGCGTGTAAGTTCTCAAAGTTTCTTTATTTTGAAGAGTGATTTCTCACCTTTCATCATTGATCCTCCTTTGGGCTCATCATCTTGGTTTCCATCTCATTTTGGGTCCATAACACTATCCAAACATCTCTACTCTTCTCATCTATGCACCTTTAGTTCAAATCTAACAAGGATGGTTGATTGTGTACTCTTCACTTGGTTGTAGCTCCTTTAAGAGGTTTCTTAAAGACTTATACAAAACTCACACAAACTCCAAATAGATTGATGAGCTGAATGCATATACCAAACTCCATCCTCACTAAACTCCTGCATCCAAATTAATGCTCTTAATCACTAAATAGGTCTCAAGACTACTTCTAGACTCATTGGTTTTAGGTGTTCTCTTGCACCCTATAAATCTTGAGGGTTTCTTGATTTTGAAGACTGAGTTCTCACCTTTCATCATTGATCCTCCTTTGGGCCTATCAACTTGGTTTTCATCTTATTTTGGGTCTAGAACACTATTTAAACATCTCTTTCTTCTCATATATGCAACTTTAGTTCAAATCTAACAAGGACGGCTGTAGGTACATCTTTAAGGTCATTCACTGTGTTTTACGCTTTGAACCTCACTCCTTTTATGTACCATAATACCTAAAGGTTATATATCAAGGAGTTAACTCTCTTGCATATACAGGGTCTACAAACTTTAATTTGTAACCTTCCCAAGTCACTTGACTCTTGCCATCAAGTACAAGTATTGTACAAACCTATAGGTGTCTAGATAGGGTTGTCAACTTAGTTTCTTGACCTTACTCCTTTCAAGTGGCCTAGTATATTTTTAATGTATTATGTCCTATGTGAGAATTGTAATGAATTTTTAGTTCTCCATGTTTGAGACTCTTTTTTATTTGTTTGAGGTGTTGACCTTAGTCTCAAAATGTGGACCTATAATCTTAGGGCCTATAGGTTACCTTTTGAATACTTTAATGCCATACTACGAGAAACTTATTGAATTCTGTTAGATTTACAAACCTATCAAATCACTGCATATCTCCTTAACACTATCAATGGTCTAAAATTGAGTTGATTAGGTCTCATGACACTTTCAACTTACCTTGCAGTCTTTTACGGACTACATATAGTGTCTTAAGATTGTCAACTCAATTTCTTTGAGTTATGGCCCTTATTCAACTCTTCAACATATTTAGATGATTTCATCTTATACATGAGAAATTTCATTTTGTATCATCGTTAACGATCTTGTTTGAATAGATTTTATGTTGGCTCGATGTTGGTCATAGTTCAAACTAAGGACATAAAGGCCTAGGGCCTATAGGTCACCTTTTGATTGTTTTAGTGCTTCAAGGTTGATTTCTTAAGTCCAAAGATTTTCAACATTGTCAAACCACTTCTTAATTTTTTTTACTTATTCAGAGGTCCACAAAGTTTATGACAAGCATCATTTCATCCCTTTGGCTCACCTAACTTGTCTGTATGGATTGCATACACAGTCCATTAATGCATAAGCCTTTTTGGGAGTCTTAGAGCATCAAATCAATTAAAAACAATATTGATAAATCTAGTGGGGTAAATAAGACTATATGAATGCATGAATATATGTGTTAAGTTCCCCTCATGTCTTTGAGCATCTTCCAAATACTTCACAGTTTATACATCTACATGCTAATGAAAATAACTATGACCTATCATTTGAAGGTGCATTGAATTACCATCTTGAACTTTACATGCTTCCAATAGTGAAATGTAATATCAATAACTTAAAACTATGATATATTATTATTATTTGAGCCAAAATGGTAGTCAAACCTCTAGTAGACTATCTAAACACTGATGTCTCAAAGAGCAAGGACACTTGAAGAACATGGAGCAAAGATCATCTCAAACAAAACAACATGAAATCTATGAAACCAATGGATATTCCATGAAAAATTAAGTATAAGAAACCTCTAAGAGTGTCCTTTATGAAGACAAAACTGAGATTTGTAGTAGAACACATTGAAATGACCTATACACCAAGACATTCTTCTTTCAAAATGAAGGAACCTAATGGATATGAGTTGACTAATGAAACCACCATGAAAAGGATATACATGACTCTAAAAACCACCTCCAAAACCATTCATCTCCATCAATTTTTAAACTGTAGAAATAGGTGCAAGAACAGACCCCTCTCAAATGAATAAGTCATAGTGACCTACTGTCACTCTTAGTGATTGTTCATAAAGAAGAGGCAACCACTATGAAAAAAAATCCATTAACTTAAAGCTTAATAGTACCCATAACAATGGCCAAAGTTTTATCTCCTACCTCTCTCTCATCTATATGTACCAAGCATTTGAAAACTACCCTTCTAAAGCTGCCAAGGAGGTCGATATGAGAGACAAATTATTTCTATTTATTTTAAGATTTGAAACCTCTTAAAATAACTTGTTTTAACTTTTCATGGACAAATAAGGCCCTGAAGATGCTTGAATCTCAATTTCACCTTGAGAATTATATGGATGGCCTCAAAAATAGGCCTTTTGGCACTAAAACTGATACAATCACTTGAGAATCCTATTGAAAATGCTACAAAATATATCCATTGGATATTTTAAGGCCTAAAAAATTACATAATATTATAACAATAAAAACTTTAAGTGGTAGCGATGATAATTTGACCTGTGAGGTAAAAATTATTAGCATTTTAGTGACTTGACTAGGGAGCATGCCTATTATGTTTGAGAACTAGACCATTGACATATATTTAAAGTTCAAAAGATCACTCTTAAACTACAAAAAAAGCATCATTATACTTTGATCGATGAACACAACTCTTGACTCAAGATAAGATAGCTTCTTGCTCCTCAAAGATAGGAAAAAAAAGACAACAAAGAAAGGAAACTAGACTAACAAAACACGTGCTAGCAAAGCACTTATGAAATAAAACATAAGAAAAATAATGTTCTTGATAGAACTTGGAGGAAAGATAAACTAACTACAACTAACCTTACTAGTATTCTCCTCCAAGATCAAAAGTAAACTTTTTTGGATCATTTAGTTGATAAGGTATGCAATGGTGTATGAAATCACATTTGACTGACTTCTTACTTGGTTGACCCTTCTTATTGAATGCCACTACATTTGACAAGTCTTATAATAGGTATACATCATCAAAAATATCTACAATTAACACATACTAGTCTTGTTCATTCTCTACCATATGTTTTTCTTCTTTGGCAATGAACTCCAAGGTGGCCAAATATTGGTTTGTAAAACTAGCTGAATCATGAACCTCATAGCACTGATTGAAATAGCCTACCTAGACCTTAATATCCTCCTGATGACTCTCAACTTGTCTATCATTATCTCCAAAAGTGATAGCTTATTGTTCCTTGCGAAATTGTGGCCAAAAGTGATCCTCACTATTTTCTAAGAGTATATCAAGATCTGTAAATGAGGTGAGAGGATGATAATCCATATAGAGTATCCCAAAAAAATCACCATATAGTGAGGTTACCTAATGAAAAGGCAAATTTTCAAGATTGTCACTCTCTAGTTTGTTGATTAACTCACCAAAATTACCCCCTTATTGCCTTACGTAACTCATAATCACTTGGAATAAGTGAGCAACTTGATTTGAAAGCTTCAAACATATCTTCACGATGCTCTTGACTGGTACAAAGGAGATCAAAGTAAGGATATACCTTCTCTTCTTCACGCTCAATCACATCAAAATTAAGCTATTGAAACAAGTCAATATCTTCATCTTTTGTTGTAACTTCTTCATATAGTTTGAAAGATAAAATGCCTTTACTCTCACCAAGGGGAGTACCAATAAAGATTTCTTCCTCTTCATACACACTTTCCTCATCTTCACCACACTCTTCTTGGAAATCACTTGCAGTGGTAACTTATTCATTTAACCTCCGTATAATATGCTCCTCTTCAAAAAGAGAAATGGTGGGAGGGTAATGAATAATCTCATGAGTTTTATTGGGGATCAACGGAATACTTTTACAATTTGAGATCTTGGGAATGGAAGATTCTTGTAGGAATGCTTGGAGAGAGAATAAGTTGAGTTGTCCTCTGAGTAATTCATCTTTGTCAACAACCATTTCAAACTTATCATAATATTCTTGAGGTTCTATCTCAGCTACAACTTCATTTCTAGCCTTCTCAACTATGACCTCTTTCTTGTCTTGAGATTTTTCTTGGATTGACCTCTAAGAGGGAAAAACTATAGGCACAAGGTCTTCTTTGGAGTCAAATTTTACAACACTCACCTCCTCTTATTTATCCCAAGAATTAACTACTTGGTTATAAGGTAGGACTTTGCAACTAGTAGGTTCACTTGGAAGTTGAAATGGCTCTCTTGGAGGCTCCATCTGAGAATATTCAATGATTTTATGAGAATAAGGAGCATAAGAGGGTTCATATGGTAAATAGGAGGATTTTTGATGAGTTATGGGAGGAGTTTCATCCACAAGACTTGGCATGGTAAAACCAAGAGTCATAGCCTAAGAAGGACTCCAAAATAGAATAAGCTTGTTCTCTTGAGGAAGGGTAAGTGAAGCTAAAAGAAAACTTGGAATAAAAGAAGTTTGACCAAGGGTAAGTGGAGATGGTTGAAGTTTCTTAACTTGGATATCTTGATTCTCCCATCTCATCAACCTGTCTACCCACTATTAGATCATAGTTCTCATTTCACATAGCTCAAAAGTCATGACATAATGATTCTCTTATCCAATTATTTCCCATCTAGTTGTCAACATTTGTACTATCTTTCTCATCCATTTTATGAGGTGAAAAGTTATCACATCCAACTCTTTATCCCACACTCTCATTACCCCTTCAAACTTTAGCATATTTGGATTGAATGCCAATAAAGATACGATAGGGTAATCATGATTCTAAGTTGGAGATGGAGTAGGAGGAGGTGAGTATGATTGTTGTAAGTTGTGATAAGGTTGTCGAGCTGTATAGTTAGGGTCATAGTGACAATGATAAGGGTCATAGTGACAATGATAAGGGTCAGCATAATGTTGATATCCATCATCATACACTTGAAAATATTGATCATAAGGTTGATAATACTCTTGGTAAGATTAATTATGCTCATAAAAAGGTTAATACAGATCATGATAAGGCTCATATGGATCATGACTAGATTAGTATAACTCATCATAAGGCTAATAGGGTAGTATAGCATAAGAATTTTCCTTATACACAATCATAAAAACAACATCAAGATGGTGAAATTAAAATACACTTACCAATTGTTTTTGGATTTTTATAATCATTTAACTAAGCTTTGATTCACCAAATACGTCATGAAGAACATTTCTACAATAACAATTTCACTAAAACCAACTCTAATGTGTCCCACTGGGTGTGCCAAAAACTATTGACTACTAGACTTGCACCTTTGTGAAGGTAGTTTTAAGCCTTCATAGTCTGAAGTAATATGGAGACAATCCTAGGCTATGGGTGGCCAAATAATTGTATTGAATATATATATTCTAAGAGCTATCTCCCCTTGATGTATCAATTAGGATCTCTACTCTACACTACTAGCTTGCAAAGAAAAGAGAAGGTAAACTGAAAGGAAAACCTATCTAACTAGGGTGATACACCAAAATGTGACCTCCACTTGTGTAATATGCCCTTAAGGTATGAATGAGAACATAAACCTAATTACACTTATCAAACAAGAGGTCTCCATACATCAATGTTTCACATAGAGGCTCATCTTGATGGATGATCTAAGGCAGCTAATCAATAAGTCTCTTACAGACACTAAGGAATGCTCACACTTTTAATACATATAAGATGATTAGAGAACACTATGAAATTGGTAAGGATTAGCTAAAACCTATAAATAGGTAAAAAGGAATGGACAAGATCAGAGGAAGTTTTAAATATCATTGTCATCTATCAACAAACCATGAAAATACACTAGACCAAGCTTTGAGGAGGCATGAAATATATTTTATTCATTCAAAATAGGTAAGTATAAGTGTTTTATGAGCATGGTATTTCCACAACTTGGTTAATGATCATTTTAAATTCCAAAAATTGGCTTACATATAGAGAATTGAGAGAGAGGGGAGAGGAGATAAGAGCCCCCAAAACTAGGAAATAAAACCTTCATTTTGCCTTATTCAAATCCAACATAGCATTATTTGATTATTTAATTTCCTCCTTATCCAAAAGTGGAATATAGGTTGAGGTAGGCTTGCTTGTAAAGTTTGAAATAGTCTTGATCATTTATTCCTGGTCCTTGACCCATACAACATCCTAGATTTTTGTTTGCAAACTCCTATATCCTTGGTCAAGAAGAGTCTTCCTTGAAAATAGGCCTTGATCCTTGAGAATAGGTCATCATGAATTGATAAAATATTTATTTTAAACCTTATTGAACCACTAGTGATATTTTCTCACCTTCCTTGGTCTATTAGAGCTCTTTGTTTGACCATTTCAACATATTAGGCATTGGAAAGACGAAAAGTGTGATTAGGAGTCATTGAGGACCTTTAAACCTTTTAAACCTTCTCCAAACATAATTTAACTTGTTCCAAACTTGAATAGGTGTAGTAAGGAATAATTATCATCAATAAAGTCCTTAGAAAACTTTTATGCATCATTTAGTTGTATTTGAACACTTGATTCCTTCACATGAGCAAAATGCAAAGGAGAGAGAAAGAAGAGTTTTTTCATTGGACCAAGCAAACTTCCACCATGGATGGATTATTTTAATTAAATAGGACGTGAAAATTGACATATATATCCATCAAGTATCCCAAAATATTTTATTTTGCTTATTATAGCACCCCTTCCTTATAGCCCTCAAAACATGAAAAGCTCCTTGCCTAGAAGATTTTACGAACCAAATTGGAAACATAGGCATATTTTTTAGTATACTCTATCCCCTTACATCTCCACACAAAAATTTATGATTATACTCCAAGTGGAAGTACTCTTTTTCGTTCATTTTCTTCTTCAATTAGGACTAATTAACCCTCCTATGCCTAGAAAGATAAAATTGGTTCAAATGACCACCCACACATGTGAAATCAGTAAAAAGCATTTGATTCACTTTCCCTAGGCTAAAATAATCCTCCATGCCAAATTTTGGGTCCTTAGACCTTGTGTAAATATGTAAACCATGAACCCACCTTGTTACCTAGTCTCATTTTGGGCCTATTTAGGACTACCTTAGAAAATGTGCCTAGTTTGAGCATTTGTAGAATCTCTTATGCAATTTTTTGGGATTTTATAGCTATAAAAACTCTAAAATGACCTCATCTAGTTATTTTTAAGTTATCCCCTTCTTAGAACACCTAAAAACACAAAAACATGCAAAAATAGGGCATTTGTGAAAATATGTACAAATGATGTCAGCATAAAAGTACATGTTCAGAACCTCCTTTGATTCCTTAACAACATCTAAGAGGTTTTAGGATCAAATTGTGTCATATATATGAATTTGAGGTCATTTTTCCATGGTTGATCATAATTGGGGTTTTAGAAGGGTTTAAGACATATTTGGGGTCTTAACGATTATTCGTAAAGATGGGACATCCAAATAAAATCCTTATACTTAGAAAACCTTCTTGATATACCTGTTAAACTATCACAAGTGGGTCATACTCCCATGCAAATTTTGAGAGATGGTACAAGCATATGAATTCACTCCTCAAGTGGCTTGCTTAGCTCTCTTAAGGATAGAGAGAGGTCAAATTTCAATTTTGGGTCTCAAAAGTCATTCCCACTAATGTGAATAGATCATAAAACTCTAAGACATTATTATCATGATTATACATGATTTTAAATTCCATTTCACCCCTTTGTATGCTCGTGGTGTACTGTTTAGGGTGTTTGGGGTTCAAAACTTGTTTTCTCTTTGCTAGACCTCAAGGGCATTTGGAATACAAACTAAGGTTTGATGCTATTTGAAAGTGTATTTAAACCTATTATATTATGGTTCATTCCCCAAGGACCCTCCATGAGCTTAGATATGCTTGTTTTTATTTTTGAGACCAAAAGCTCTCTTAGTCTCATGGTTGCTCCTTACCAAAGGAGTGGGCTAAGTTTGAGACAAAGAAATGAGTACTTTCACTATATTATGGACATTAAGTGATCCTTATTGTCTTACTCAAATCATGAACATACTCTATACCAATTTTTAACACATGATCACACCTATGGAGCTTTCAAACATCAATTTTACTCAAGATTAGATGGATCTTCTTGTGTAGGAAGAACCTAAGAAGGCTATGTTGGGTTTAAGACTTCAAAACTTACATTTTCATTAAACATGGATATGAAACATGTATTAAATGACCTATGAAAGTGATCCATGATGATTATATATAATAATTTACCACTCAAATAGGTCCTAAACACTAAGTTTCACCACTGAGGGTTTGTATACAAGCAAGCATTATTGACCCTAGAGGTCGGTAAAATGAGTTTCTCTCCCTATCCATTGTGTGAAAATTCATGTAGGATTTCATGAATATCACTTATATCCCTTTTTTTGTTATAAAATCTATCTAAAGTGAGAAAGACACTATTTCACACTAAATTTGTGAATGGGCTTGCGGGTCATTAGTCTTTGTGGCAAGAACTATGTATGGAATCTTTAGACTCAGTTTTGATTAATCCTCATACTTGTTTCATCATGTTTTAAGTTTACCTCATAACGTTAGGCCTTTTGGGTCTTATTGAAGTAAGTCTCAGTGTCCTTTCACCATGTACTTTGTTCCTCTCTAAGGCTTAGAACTACCATGTCACTTTTGGCGGCTTGTAGGTGCCTTTAGGGACTTAAGTGCATTTTGTTTTCTAGGACCTCATATTCATAACTCAGTGATTTTCCAATGTTCTTTAACAAGTATGCATTCTTGAACTAGGCTTAGGGATATTTCAACACTTTTGCTCCCTTCTTAAGACAAGGACCAACCTATCTTCCCTGCGATTACAACATGTTTGTGACTGTTATAAGGTCACTTTACTATGTGATTTTATGTTTAACCCTCATATTTTCATCACTGATCCTCCATGTCTTTAAACTTGATTTAAATTCGAATTAGACTCAGAGCCTTCCTCATATATACTTTGTTTCCTCTTTTAAGCTTAAGGCTGGTTTATCCTCCCTTATAGTCACTTGTAGATGTCTCTCTTAGGGTTAGAACTATGTGTTGGGGTTTAGAATTTTACCCTACTACACCAGTAGCTTATTTAATTGACCTAACCTTGGTTGGAGTTACATTTAGGTTTCAAATCATTTCCAGGGACTACTCTATTCCCCTCATTTCTTGGCTTGAAAAATGGACCCTAAAGACACCTTCTAAGTAGGCCTATAGGTATGCAGTAGGGTATCTAACTATGTACTTAAAGCTTAGACCTTACTTACCTACAATGATGATTTTTTAGGCTTTGATTTAGTTGGATCTCCAATAATCTTAAATACTTCATCAAACACCTCTGACAACACTCTTTACCACTTGTCCTTACTCATCAAGTACATAGCTAATTATGTACTCTTCACTTGACTGTAGATCCTTTAAGAGGTTTTTTAAAGATCTTATACCAAACTCACACAAACTCTAAATAAATTGATGAGATGACTAAATATGCCAAACTCTATCCTCACTGAACTCCTACATCCAACTTAGTGATTTTGAACATTGAATGTCTCAAGACTGCTTCTAGACTCATTGGTTGTAGGTGTTCTCTTATAGCTTGTAAGTGCTTAGGGTTTCATGATTTTGAAGACTGAGTTCTCACCTTTCATCATTGATCCTCCTTTGGGCTTATCAACTTGGTTGCCATCTCACTTTGGGTCTAGAACACTCTCCAAACATCTCTACTCTTCTCATATATGCACCTTTAGTTCAAATCTAACAAAGATGGTTGTAGGTACCTCTTTAAGGCCATTGACTGTGTTTTGAGCTTTGAACCTCACTCCTTTCATGTACCATAATACCTAAAGGATATAGATCAAGGATTTAACTCTATTTCATATATAGGGTCTAAAAACTTCAATTTGTAACCTTCCCAAGTCACTTGACTCTTGACATCAAGTACAAGTATTGTACCGACCTGTAGGTGTCTAGTTAGGGCTGTCAACTTAGTTTCTTGACCTTACTCCTTTCAAGTGGCCTGGTATATCTTCAATGTATTGTGTCCTATGTGATAATTTTAATTAATTTTTAGGTCTCCATCTTTGAGACTCTTTTATATTGGTCGAGGTGTTGACCTTAGTCCTAAAATGTGGACCTACATGCCTAGGCCCTGTAGGTCACCTTTTGACTACTTTAGTGTCATACTAAGAGACACTAAATTCTCTTAGCTTTACAAACCTATCAAATCCTTACATACCTCATTAGCACTATTGATGGTTTGAAATTGAGTTGATCAAGTATCATGACACTTCCAACTTACCTTATAGCCATGTATAGACTGCATACAGTGTCTTAAGATTGTCAACTCAATTTTCTTAAGTTACGGCCCTTCTTTGACTCTTCAACACAATTAGATTATTTAATATTATCCATGATCAATTCCATCTTGTATCATAGTCAAGGCTCTTGTTTGAATAGCTTCTGTGTTGGCTTGATGTTGGTCATAGTTCAAACTGAGGACCTACAGGCCTAGGGCCTGTAGGTCACCTTTTGACTATTTTAGTGCTTCAAGGTTGTTTTCTTAAGTCCAAGGTTTTTTTCTTAAGTCCAAGGTTTTTCAACATTTTCAAACCACTTATTCCTTTATGTTACTTCTAATAGGTCCACAAATTTTATGATAAGCATCATTTCATCCTTTTAATTTACCTAACATCTCTGTATGGACTACATAAATAGTCCATTATTGCATAAGCCTTGTTTGGGAGTCTTAGAGCATTGAGTCAATTGGAAACAATATTGATGAATTTAGTGGGGTAAATAATACTATATGAAGGCATGAAGATATGTGTTAAGCTCCCCTCATAAATTTGAGCATCCTTCAAATCTTCACAATCCGTAGATCTGCATATTGATGGAAACAACTATGACCTCTCATATGAAGGTACATTAAAATACCATCTTGAACTTCTCATGCTTCCAATGGTGAAATGTGATATCAATAACTTCACACTATGATATATTACTTGTATTTGACGTAAAATGGTAGTCAAACCTCCAATAGACTGTCTAAACACTAACAATGTCTCAAAGAGCAAACACACTTGAATAACATGGATTAAAGACCATCTCAGACAAAACAACATTAACTCCATGAATTTATGGATAAAACATGAAAAATGAAGCATTATAATCATATGAGAGTGTCCTCCATGAAGACAAAATAGAGATTTGTAACGGAACTTACTGAAATAGCCTATACACCAAGATATTCTTCTAAGTGAATGCACCTTATGGAGATGAGTTGATTGATGAAACCACAATGAAAAGTATCTCCATGACCTATAAAAACCACCCCCAAAACCATTCCTCTCCATCGATTTCTGAAGTGGAGAAACAGGTGTAAGAACAGAGTCTTCTTAGATGAATAGGCCATAGTGACCTACTATCGCGCTTAGTGATTATTCATTAAAAAAAGGTCACCAATATGAAATCTAATGCCATTAATTTCAAGATTACTAAGATCCCTAAAAATGGCCAAAGTTTCATCTCATAACTCTCTCTCTCTCTCTCTCTCTCTCTCCCTCTCTCTCTTATATATGTACTAAGCACTTAAAAATGACCCTTCTAGAGGTTCCAAGGAGCTTGATATGAGAGATAAATTAGTTTTCTTCATTTTGAGACTTGAAACCTCTTATAAAACACTTAATTGAACTCGTCATAGATAAATAAGGTCATAAATATTCTCAAATCTTAATTTCACCTTGAGAATTATACGAATGGCCTCAAAAATAAACCTTTTTGGCACTAAATTTTCTAAAATCATTTGAGAAGCCTATTTAAAATGCTAAAAAAACATATCCATTGGATATTTTAAATCTTGAAAAAGTATACCATGTCTTAACAAGAAAAATTTAAAGTGGTATGGGTGATAATTTGACCTGTGAGGTCAAAATTGTCAACAGGTAGTAAACAAAAACTTTCACATGAAGTTTACTTAAATCACATAAAATTTACAATGTTTTACAAAGACAATAAGTATATAGAAAGATAAAAAATACAAGTCCATCAAAAATAGACATTGTCATGCACACTCCCCCTCAATGGAAACTTTGAGAGGCCCAGTATTACATGAAACTACCAAAACTTGGTAGCATTAAGTGGTTTTATGAAGATATCTACTATTTATTCATCTAGAGGATAAAACTACATATCAATATCACCATTGAAACTTTTTCTCGGATAAAATGCACATGAATTTCAATATGTTTAAATTTTTTGTGGTGTACCTACACAAAACTTAAACACATATCCAAATATAGATTCATGATATCATAATATGATTAGCATCACAATAACCACATACATAAAAATATGAAATGTTTTTCTATGGTAAAACACATTTTAAAACAATCATGTCATATTTTAGGCAAACAATTTCACTAATTTCATTACAAAGTTAGTGAAAAATATAAATTATTATATGCAATTCATTATTGAATGTCTCCAATATTGATAAGATGAGCATCCTCAATTATCATGCGATGTACATACAATAATTTATTAATAATATGATATTAAGTTTAATCAGATATTAGATATCATATTAGCAATAACTCATTTAATCATTTGAGTTTTATTTAAAAAACTTTTTTAAGTTTAATATGCTTCAATAAAATATTGAGGTATAATCTTTCATACATCAAATATAAATAATTTTAGCATGAAATACCATCATCCAATCAACCAGAGATGAGATTGAAACAAATAAGTTTAAAGATGTATGAATAGAATGCTTAGTAAAGTAAACAATGAAGATCCAATAATACAAACTCTATTTACCATTTTCATTTCATAACATATCTCATTATCAAACAAAGTGTATAAAAATGTTAGTATAAACAATCAAATGATAAAATAACCAAATGAGAGTATCTAAGCATATTAGCATGAAATTGTCTTAATAATCAAATGAAAGCATTAAAACACAAAATATCTGAACTTATTGAGCATGATCTTCTTACTAAATACACTAACTAAAACATGATTATTTTGAAAAATTAAGCATGATGTTATCCATGTAATGTATTTCAATGCTAACTAAATTTAAAATAATTATAATATCTATATATTTTCTTTGATTTATCATCTAAGATAAATATACCTCTTGCAATATAATTATAATATGTTATTTTCAATAATCAATACTAAATCATTATACTAACAAATACAATGTAGATGAGACATTATCAATATAGTTAGTATCTCTAAAGTAACAATAAAATAGTTTTATCAAAATAAATGAAATGCTATGTGCATACACATATTTTTGATGTAAAAAAATAAAAATATTAAACATGAATTCTATTCAGAATATGCATAGTAGTATTCATGGATTCAGTCCATAAAAATTTAAGAACATATGCAGATTACAACATGTTCTACCCATTTCTATGATGGTGCAATTTTTCCTTTCAACAATACCATTTTGTTGAGGGAAATAGGGAGTTGTTAATTCTATTTGAATATCACAATTAATGAAAAAAGAATCAAACTCTTTACTAACATATTCACTATTATTATCAATTTTTAATCTTTTAATAGAAAAATTAGATGTATTTTCAACACTAACTTTAAATTTTTTGAATTTAAACAACATATCAATTTTTTTAATAGAAAAAATTAGATTATTTTAGTGTAATCATCAATAAAAATAATAAAATACAAAGGACCATTAATACATATAACTTAAAAAAATCCTACAACATCACTATGAATCAATTCTAAAGAATGAAAAGAATTTGCATCATTATTCTTGTGAAGGTCTAGTATGTTGCTTACCACATAAGCAACCCTCACATGTTTCATGATGAGAGGGGATGGAAAGAATTCCAATAATAAAATTATTTGCAAATATATTATGTAAACTTATAAAATTAATGTCCTAATTTTTATCACTTGGATTTTCACCCTTTGACGAGATTTCTCGGCTCTTCTCATCCAAGTGGCACAATTGAAACAACTCTAGGCTATGGGTAGCCTAAGAATAAGGAGAATATTTAGATATGGTTAACTCCCTTGATGTACCACTTTTAGATCACTATTACACCTATGTTTGTGAAGAAAATGGAGAGAAAACTAAAAGTAAACTATCCTAAAGGATGTGATACACCAAATTGATTGATGACTACCAACCAGCTACATGTCACACATGAGACCAAGAGACTAACTATGCATACACTTCTCTAATCTGAATATTCTCATATCAGTATTTTATTATGAGGTTATGATGAATGTTTAAACTAAGAGGACTAGACAAGAGGCATTGAATGGCAATAATGAATAGACTACCTCACTCAACCATTAAAACTTCATAGAACACTTCACATGACATACAAGAAGAAGATTTCAAGCTACAAATAGGTGAGAGAATGAGACAACATGCTAAGAAAAAAAGATTCATCACTAATCAAGATCAATTATCCAAGTAAATCACAGTATTAATAATCATATAAGAGGTACAATTGGTAGTATTTATTGATTCATGATATGAAAATGAGCAGGGCTTCGCCATACTTAGGTGGAGCATTCTTTATAAAGGCAAAAATGGCTAGTTCTTATAGAACTTGAGAGAGAGGAAAAGAAATAAGTCCAAAGGTCATAAGGACACTTATTAAGTAAAAAAATAAGTTACTTGTGAATGAGAAGGAAATGTGAAACTGATCATGCAAATTTAGGAAGCACAAGTGTCACCTCAAGTCATGAAACTCTTGAAATGTGATGTAGAAGTTCTCATTATGCACAAGGAAACTACATTCATTATTCACTCCTATTTGAACATTCCAAAACTATGGATAGGTCTCATAATTGGAATGATAAGGAAGGCTTTTAGACATGCTTCTCTATTCATTAGTTATAGTTCTAATAATCTGGAATCTCCTAGAAGTGAACAATCACTACTTACAGTGAAGAAAACTTCTCTTTCACACACCTTGCACATTTGACTTCCAAAAATACTTTAGTTTTCTATGAAAATTTATACAAGGGAGTGGATGACACTTTTCAAGACCCTCCATGGCCTTAGAGGCATTAGGTACACCTTAAAAAGGCCCTCCCCTGAATTTCTCGCCCTTCTCACTATTTTGTTCACTATGTCAGTTTTGATTAGCTAGGATGAGAGATATTTTTGGAACACAAGATTTTTTTAAAGGCATGATATATACATGGGGAGTTATCTTAATTCTCAATCTTCCTTCCAAAGTTGATTTCATCTCTTGAAACCTGTTAAAACCTACACAATACACAAAATAGTCATAAATACCTTGTTTTGTACTCCATTCATATAATTTCCTACAGTTATCCCTGATGGTAGGGAGCTTGATTGAGTCTTATACAACCTTCAATCACTTTCATTGTCAAACTAGACCATTCAAGTATCTTTCCATCTCCATTTCCTTCATCGGTTCTATAACCAAGGTTTAAGAGGGTTTAGGCTTGTTTTACCCTCTTAGCCATTGTTCATAGAGATTTCACATTCAACTTTCAATTCAATGCCACAAAAGAGTTGGTTGGGATCCTATCTAACTCCTTTTATCCTTTGAGTCTCCATGCAAGGTGTCAAAGTAGATATGAGCAATCAAACCTCTCCTATCAAGCTTGTTTCTCTACTTTGTATAGGTTTGAGTTATCTTAAAGCACAAAAATGGATTCTCATGGCTTTCTTGGAAAGATAGATGCTTGAAACACACCTAGTGTCACCCTAGGAACATGGTTCAATCTATTTTAGTGTTCACTTGAGGTTAGAAATAAATCTGACCCTCCATTTGGCTTTGGCCTATAACCTTGTCTAATATGCCTGACTATAACCCTTGTGTTTTAGGCCATCCAATTGAGCTTATTTAAATTTCATACTATTTAACACCTTTTTAATGACTCCACAAACATTCTTTAACAAGTTATAGTTCCCACCTAAGGTTATAAGTAAAAATGCCTTCTCATTTTGGCTTTAGGACTAACCATGTCTAATAGGCATGTTTGCAAGTTTGAGGGTCTAGTCCACCTTGTTGTGCTTCCTCCCTCTATGAAAGTTCCCTTGTGTCTATTTGGATGTCATCCATATTCCCACACCTTCCTAAAAGGTTCAATCAACTCCTTATCTCACCCTATGCCCTTCTCCTTCAAAACTGACAAATTGCACTCAAGGGAAGTGCCCTCCATCTGAGACAAAATAGAGGGCACTTCCCCTATTTTCTCAAACAAATTAAATGTTTTAATGGACTCTCAAAGTGATAAGGATATACTATGTTAAGTTTCAACTCCTTTTCATATGATTTGACTCTCCAAAAACACTAAAAACTGAGATAAAATGTGAGGCAAAACACTGTGTGTTGGCCTCCACCATGTGGACTGTGTGATGCTTGATTAGAGCCTTTATTTTTTCTATATCCACTATGAGAGTTTGATGATAATATTATGATCATGATGAATTCATAAATATCAATTTATCACTTCAACCTTCTGCATACCTTTTCTTACACCTTGATAGTACAAGTTTGAATGTGACTTCTGATGGTGTTTTATGTTTGCAAAGGCACCTGTAGGTATGCTTGTCTAATTTGGGCTTGGAGGTAATGATTTTTATCCCATTATATTTTATTAGGGTAACTTGATATTTTTTTGGACCCACTTTTTCACTTTTCCTAGTCTAGACAATCACTTAAAACCTCAAACATGCTTACTGCTTGTCAAAATCAGACACAATCAATTGTAGGTTAAAAGGATCCTATAGGTGTGAATTACACACTGGGATATGTGTCATGCTCCTTTAGATATCCACTGAAGCCTTTGGAATCATTTTCCATAAACCAACATTGATGTTCCTATGATTAATCCCTTGTAATGGGTGATGTGGATTTTGACCCCTAGCTATAGGTGCATAGTTCAAGAAGTAGACCCCTATAGGTGTATATGGGGACCTAAAACATAGTAAATTATCCTTTTTTGAATATCCTTTTCCTCATGTTATTTATTTCCTCTTGATAAGATCCTTCAAACATGAGAATATGCTTTATTCACACTTTGAGATGTTAAGTCCACTTTGTATCTTCAAACCCTGTAGATATCATTGCCTGGAAATAGTGCATAAAAGTGCAATTTGGGGTCTCCAAAAAACCAATTTGCATTAATCATATGCCCCTCAAAATTTGTAGAGTCCTTGTCCTATATGTATCATTCAAATTTTAGTCATCAAGATGCATAAGATTCATTTTTAACCTTGTTATATGATCTTGTCAAAAGGCTCAGGTGTTATGTTCTATGTTTTTAGAGACTTAATCCCTGAATACAATAATTGCACATTTGATCATAGTTCTTTATCTCATATACCAAACTAGCACTCCAAATAGGCTTTTTATGTTTCCTACACACATTATGACTTCAAATAGCGTTCCATCTTGTGCTCCAACACCTCCATATGACATCTCCAATTCTCTGTTATTACCACCTATAGATGGATATTTCATATATAGGCAGTAAGTGCAAATTCAAATAGTCTACAACATGTGTGATCTTATGATCAAATTCAGGCCCTTACCAAGTTGTCAAATTCACTCTTATCACTTTCAAAGATTTAACCACTTAACAAAACTCCATCTCAGCATGATGTCATCAAGGAGACTCCTGAGATGAAGATTGAGTTGTATGCAGGCAGACAATGAGTTGGAACCATGTATGGTGTGTGGAACTTGAAAAACTATTTTACCTCCTTCCAATGTTAAGATGGATCCCCTCCAAATTTTGAAGTTTTAGATAAAGTCAAGATAGCCTGATTTGAACATGATTTTCCTTTTCAAGCACCTATAGGTGCACATTCCAATGGCAGACTATGTGTATGTGTGGTTTGAATACAAACCATGAAGATGATATGGGGAATGAAGTTATAATGAAAGGAAACAACACTTGAAACATGGAAACAAACCATCACTATCCTTTGGCACCATTACCAAGCCCTGAAGGTATTGGAAGTGGTGGGAAACTATCAGGAACACAAAAAGTGTCTTATCTTGCAACCTGAGATACTTGGCTTATCAAAACATTTTAAAACATGAAATCAAGAATTGGGATCATTTGATGAGGCATCAAAAATCATTTATAAATAACATCAATAAGTGAATTTAACTAACTTGTCTAAACCAAGGCAAAACCTATAGGGTGCATAGATTATCAAGCAAATTGGATAGGTCAACTTCTTATGAATGGTTCATAGAGTACATATCATCATTTATCTACAACAAAACATCAAATAGAATATGATTGAGTGTATAAGACACTCTCAAGAGCATTTTTCCTAAAACCTCTTCTGTTGACCGTACCAGGTGCAAACCTAAAGGCCATTCTTACTTGCCAAGCCTAGTAGAAGAAGAGGAGTGATTTTTTTCATTTCTTGAAGCTTCTAATCAAACTGATCACTAGAGTAAGTGTATAGAAGACCAAGGGACACTCTTAAAATGTCCTCAACTATAGAAGTCTGTATACCTCATTAAATGCTCATTTTTTCCAAGAACTCTACCTATTCTTCTAAAAAACCTACTAATTTTTAATTACAAACAATTTATTAAGACATATGAGGATACATGGGCTGTGACATCATCTTTTGAAACCTTAACATCTCCTAAGGATGTCGTACAAGTCATTTATTGCTCATTTTGACCCTCAAAATAACTCAAAAGGACATGAGAACTAAAATGACCAATGAAAAAAGCTAATATGACATTAAATTACATCAAATGGACTATAACATACCTCGTGAAAAAATATTAGATCCCTAAAACCTCTCCAGATCAAGTTTTTACCTATAGGGGTCCTAATTTGACTTGTATGGTCAAATTTGGTCAACAAATTGGTGACTCATAGGGGTAGCATACCTACTATGCTAAAGATCAGTGGCCTTGTCATTTTATTGGGCTTGAGGAGTTATCTGAAGTCTAAAACATAAAAAAAGTACTTGACAATTGACAACAAGCTTTGACCAAGACAAGATGACTAATTACCTTAACCACACAAAATAAAAGAGACACACAAAGCAAAGCAAACACACTAACAAGACACACATGTGCTCAAAGCACTTAGTGAAATTTAAAAAAAAATAACTATGCACAAATAGAAACTAAGCATACCTCTTTTCCATGATCAAAAGGAAAGTTTCATAAATCTTCTTCTTCATGAGATGAATCATAGTGTCAAGCATGTTACTCTTTGGATTGGATGCTTGGTAGATTAGACCTATTCCTTGGCACTTTACTTGATCTGCTTTCATGTAGATCATTTTTAAACAGGTCTCCCATGTAAATGTATCCATATTGAATTTGTAAACATACATCATACTGCTACCCGCTCTTCATTTCATGATCAACTTGTATCTTCTTAGTAGGCATGGATTTAAGAGTAGTTTCTTGTTCCTTAGAAGATTGAAGTGAATAGAAGCTTGTTCCATCCTTCAAGAGCTGATGTGTTTATCCTAATTGATTGAAAGGCTGGTAACCCATCTTTATGATTTCAAACATGTCATCATGGGAAGCATATGCATCTTGAAAGGATAGATTTAAAAAGTTACCTTTTCTTTGCATACCCACTTGAGTATCAAGGCTGCCTTCTCCATTTTTGACTAGATCTCAGCCTCCTTGAAGAAGAGTATAACCTGCTCTAATGAGTGGAAATAAGTCATCCAAAGGATGAATAGAGACTTGTTCTTGCCCATCTATTATGTCTTGGATAGTGATGGAAGAACCAACGATGATTTCTTCCTCTTTGGTAAAAGGAAAACATTCCTCCATAACAACCTAATCAAAACTTTCAACACAAGAAAGCACTTCTTCTTCAGCATGTGGGACCTTTTTAGGGCTCTCAAGTTGGATATCAACTTTAATAGCATGACTTTGGTTCTCAAGGTCTACAAGATCCTCGATTTCTCTCTCCCTTTTCGTAATGCCAAGACTAGGCATCTTGTAATCATGTGATGTAGTCCAATCAGGCTATCAAGGAGTTGTATTTTCTTCAAACAAGAGTTCTGAGTTTTTACCAACCAACCGATCCTCTTTAGGTTCCCATACCATAGTTTCATTAAGTCAAATGGCGATGGGATGAGGAAAAAATGAACTAGTTGGTAGAGGTGGCACATAGAACTCAACATCAGATTGAGAATGAATTGTAGGGGATCATTTTAAAAGTTTTTGAGGAAGGGAAGGTAGACCTTAGGCTAAAATATCTTGTGTTTCTTCTTTCCATTTGATAATCACTTCATTTACATCTTATTTAGCTTGAGCACTCTCTTAAGGAAGGTTAGATGAGGTGTGTTCAAGCATAAGATCTTCTTTTGACTCTAAACCTTCCATCACACCTTCACTTAGCAATTTCAATCTCAACTCTAACTCTTAAATTTGTTTGTCTAGGTGCTCTTGTAAAACTCTCTCTTAAAGTTGATAGGCATATTCATGAAGAGGAGTACAAGAGGGCTGACATGGAAGGAAAAAGGTCTCTTGAGGAAGGGTGAGAGGGGCTTGCATAAGATAAAATTATTTCTCAACTTCACACTTTTTATCTAGGCTTTTCTCCTCTTTCTTTCCCCATGATTCTACTACTTTATTCTAGCTTATGATGTTAGGATTAGGAGTCTCTTCTTGAGATAGTGATGAACTTTGAGGAGTGGATGAATTGTTCAAGAAACTTGGGATCTCCTTAGGCTTAGATTCTCCACATTTTCTCCAACTTGAGATTTCATATCTAGAGGTCTCTTCTTGAGGTGGGGATGTAATAGGAGAGGGAAATGAGGGCTTATATTCCAGTTATTTTAGTACTAAGATGGACCGATGCATTTGCTTATTGTCTAACTCAATCTACCTATCAATATTTTCTTTAAAAGAAAAGGTTTGTCTTTCCTACTCTCTCCTCTAGCTGACTAGGAAAAAGATGGCATTGTTAAGCTTGATTGGGTTCATGAGTAGGGGCCAAGTAGGACTGATAGAAATCTTGGGGTGGTGGATATGAGGACTAATAGACATGGTAAGGTTTTTCCTCATGAATTTTTAGCCTATCTTATCAAGATGCAATCAAGCCACCCACATCTAGCATCTCACTTGGGAGCCTTTGCCAATCTACTCTCTCAATAGGTGCCCACTCTCTTTTAACTAGCTCTAATGCATCTCTCACATTATGAATTAAATGACTAGGAACATCTTGACCATATACCCTTGTATCAAGCTCTATCATGTACCTCTCATATCCCTAAATAGTTTTCTTGAAAGTGGAAAAGCACTGATTAGAGAATTGACTAGGTTGACTAAGAGTAGCAATATATTGGGAAAGCTGGTTATAAGACTCATACAACTCATGACAAGGCTAGTAAATATCATATTGGAGCTAGTAAGGATCATGGCAAGGCTAATAGGGAATGCCATAAGCTTGATAAACCTCACCAACTTCTATAAAACAATGCTCAACACCAAAGTCAACCATGAAACTTCATAAGGAAGAAAGAACATAAAGAATAATTATCAACAAACTTCAAAAGGAATACCTGAGTTGCTTGACCAACTAATGTAACTTCAGAGTAACCATTGATGCTTAGATAGATACCTCCATAGGCTGATGTATTGAAAGACAACACCAAAAATCTTTTAACTCATTGGACTAAGAGTCCCACTAGGCATGCCAAAAACTATTGTCACTTGGATTTGCACCCTTTGAGGAGAAGTCTCAGCTCTCCTCATCCAAGTGGCACAATTTAAACACCTCTATGTTATGGGTAGTCTAAGAATGAGGTGAATCTCTAGATAGGACTAGCTCCCTTGATTTACCACTTATAGATCACTACTATACATATGCTTGTGAGGGAAAAAAAAGATACAACTAAAATTAAACTGTCCTAAAGGAGGTGATACAATAAATTTATTGATAACTACCAACTAGCTTCATGTCACACATGAGACCAAGAGACTAACTATACATACATTTCTCTAATCTAAATCTTCTCACATCAGTATTTCATTATGAGGTTCTAATGAATGTTTAGGTTAGGAGGACTAGACAAAAGACCTTGAATGGCACTAGTGAATAGACTACCTCACTCAACCATTGACACTTCATAGAACACTTCATATGACCTATAAGAAGAAACTTTCAAATTGAAAATAGGTGAGAGAATGAGACAACATGCTAAGGAAACAAGAGTAATCACTAAGAAAGATAAATCATCTAAGTAAAAAACACTATGAACAATCATAAAAGAGGTCAAATTAGTAGTCTTCACTGATCCATGGTATGCGAATAAGCAAGGTTTCACTATATTTAGGTGGATCATTCTTTACAAAGGCCAAAATGGCTATTTCTTATAGAACTTGAGAGAGGGAAGAAGAGAAAGAAGTCCAAAGGTTACAAATACACTTGTCAAGTTGAAAAAATAAGTTACTTGTGTATGAGAATGGAATGTGAAACTGATCATGCAATGTTAGGAAGAACAAATGTCACCCCAAGTTATAAAACTCTTAAAATGTGGCATAGGAGTTCTCATTTTACACAAGGAAACTACATTATCCACCCATATTTGAATGTCACAAAACTAACTAGGGATAGGTCTTATGATTGGACTGAGAGAGAAGAGTTTCAGACATGTTTTTTCATGCATTGGTTGCAGTCTTAATCATCTAAAATCTCCTGGAAGTGAACCATCATTGCTTGTAGTTAAGAAAACTCCTCTTTCACACATCTTGCACACTTGGCTTCCAAAAAGACTTCAATTTTCCATGAAAATCTATACAAGAGAGTGGATGACACTTGGAAAGACCCTCCATGGCCTTATAGGCATCAAGCACACCTTAAAAAGGCTCTCACTTTAAGTTCTAAAGATTCTCACTATTTTATTCATTATGTCAGTTTTGGCTAGCCGAGATGAGAGCTTTTTTTGGAACACTTAAGATTTTTTCCAAGGCATGAAACTGGCATGGGGAGTTAGCTTAAGTCTCAATCTTCCTTCTAAAGTTAATTTCATCTATTGAAACCTCTTAGACCCTGTATAATGTATAAAATAATAAAAAATACCTTATTTTATACTCTATCCATATAATTCCGTACATCTAATCTTGATGGTATAGAGCCTGACTGAGTCTTCTACAACCTCCAATCATTTTTATGGTCAAACTAGGCCAGTAGAGTATATTTCCATCTATATTTCCTTCATTGGGTCTATAACGAGGGTTTAGGCATGTTTTACCCTCTTAGCCATTGTTCATAGAGATTTCACATTCAACTTTCAATTCAATGCCACAAAATAGTTTCCCAAGACCCTATCTAACTCCTTCTAGCCCTGTGATTCTCCATGTAAGGTGTCAAAGTAGATACAAGTAATCAAACCTCTCTTAACGAGCTTGTTTCTCTACTTTGCATAGGTCTGAGTTGTCTTAAAGCCCAAAAATGGATTCTCATGGATTTCCCTACAAGATAGATGCTTTAAAAATACCTAATGTCACCCGAGGAACATATTTCATCCATTTTAGTGATCACTTGAGGTTAAAAATAAATCTAACCCTCCATTTGGCTTTGGCCTAGAAACTTGCCTAATAGGTCTGACTGTAACCCTTGTGTTCTACGCTATCCAATTGATATTCTTTGAATTTAACAAGTTTTAAAACCTTTGTAATGACCCCACAAACATTATTTAACAATTTATAATTCCCAGCTAATTTTATAAGTGAAAATGCCTTCTCATTTGGGCTTTAGACCTAATCATGCCTAATAGGCCTGCCTGCAAGTTTGAGGGTCTAGGCCACCCTATTGGGATTCCTCCCTCTATGAAAGGCCTCTTATGTCTATTTAAAATTCATCCATCTTCCCACACATTCATAAAAGGTTCACTCAGCGCCTTATCTCACCTTATCACCCTCCTTCAAAATTGATAGTTTGCACTCAATAGAAGTGCCCTCTATCTAAGACAAAATTGAGGGCACTTCCCTTATTTTCTTAGACAAATTGAATATTGTAATCATCTCTCAAAGTGATAAATATATCTTGTGTTAAGTTTAAACCATTTTTCTTATGATTTGACTCTCCAAAAACACTAAAAATTTAGATAGACTTTGAGGCAAAAGACTGTTTGCAGGCCTCCACCATGTGGATTGTGTGATGCTTGATTGGAGCCTCTTTTTATTCCATATCCACTATGAGAGTTCCATGAGACTATTATTATAATGATGAATTCTTTTCAATATCCATTTCTACCTACCTTTTCTTACACCTTGATAGTACAAGTTTGAATGTGATTTTTGACAGTGTTTTGTGTTTACAAAGGCACTTGTAGGTATTCTTGTCTAATTTGGGATTAGAGGTAATGATTGTGAGCCCCTTATAGTTTCTTAGGGTAACTTTAAATTTTTTTAGACCCACTTGCTCACTTTACCTAGTCTAGACCATCACTTAGAACCTCAAACCTATTTACTATTTGTCAAAATCAGACACATTCAACTATAGGTCAAAAGGATCTTGTAGGTGTGAATTACACACTGGGATATGTGTCATGTTCCTTTGGATATCTTATCAGGCCTTTGGGATTCATTTTATATCAACCAATGTTGATGTTTCTATGATTAATCTCTTGCAATTGGTGATGTGGATTTTGACCCCTGGTTGTAGGTGCGTAATTCAAGAAGTAGACACCCGTAGGTGTACATGGGGGCCTAAAACACAATAGATGAGCCTATTTTGAATACCCTTTTCCTCATGGTATGCATTTCCTCTTTATAAGATCCTTCAAACATGAGAATATGTTTTATTCACACTTTGAGATGTTAAGGCCACTTTGTATCTTCAAACCCTATAGATGTTACTGCCTAGAAATAGTGCATAAAAGTGTAACTTGGGGTCTCCAAAAAACCAATTTTCATTGATCATCTACCCCTCAAACTTTGTAGAGTCCTTTTCCTATATGGAGGATTCAAAATTCAGTCATCAAGATGCATAAAATTTATTTGGAACCTTGTTATATGATCTTGGAAAAAGGCTCAAGTGCTCTGTTTTGTGTTTTTAGAGACCTAATCCCTGAATACAGTTATTAGACCTTTGATCATAGTTCTCTATCTCATATACCAAGATAGCACTCCAAATAGGTCTTCTATGTTTCCTACACACATTAGGACTTCAAATAGGGTTCCATCTTGTGCTCCAACACCTCCATATGACATCTCCAATTCTTTGTTATTACCATCTGTAGGTGGATATTTCATATATAGGTAGTAAGTGCAAATTCAGATAGTCTGCAAGATGTGTGCTCTTATGATCAACTTTAGGCCCTTACCAAGTTTTCAAATGTACTCCTAGCACTTTCAAACATTTAACCACTAAACAAAACTCCATCTCAGCATGACATCATTAAAGAGACTCCTGTAGATGAAGATTGAGTTGTATGTAGGCAGATAGTGAGTTGGAACCATGTATAGTGTGTAGGACTTGAACAACCATTGTACCTCCTTCCAATGTTAACGTGGATCCCCTCCAAATTGTTAAGCTTTATATCAAGTCAAGATAGCTTGATTTCAACATGATTTTCTTTTTCAAGCACCTATAAGTGCACATTCTAATAGCACACTGTGTGTATGTGTGGTGTATGACTGAAAACAATGAAGATGCTTTGGGGAATAAATTTATAATGAAATGAAATAACACTTGAAACATGGACATAAACTTTCACTATCCTTTAACACCATTACCAAGACCTGAAGGCATTAAAAGTGGTGGGACACTATCAGCAACACAGAAAGTGTCTTCTCATGTAACCTGAGGTACTTGGCCCATCAAAACATTTTAAAACATGAAACCAAGAATGAGAACCATTTGAGGAGGGAGCCAACATCATCTGAAAACAACATCAATCAGTAAATTGTATGAACTTGTTTAAACCAAGGAAAAACTTATAGGATGCATATATTAGCAATCAAAATGGATGGATCAACTTCTTAGGAATATTTCATAAAGTAAAGATCACCATTCCTCTACAACCAAACATTAAATGAAAGCTGACTGAGTGTAGAAGACACCCCCAAGATAATTTTGCCTAAAACCTCTCTTGTTAACCATACCAAGTGCAAACCTAAAGGTCATTCTTGTTTGCCAAGCCTAGTGGAAGAAGAGAAGCAGTTTTCTTCATTTATTGAAGCTTTTAATCAAATTGATCACTAGAGTAAGTGTATGGAATACCAAGGGACATTCTTGAAATGTCCTCAACTATAATAGTTCATATAATTTTTTACAACTCATTAAATGTTAATTTTTTTCAAAAATAATGCCCATTCTTCTAAAGAACCTATCACTTTTCAGTTACAAATAGTTGATTAAGATATATGAAGATACATGGGGCATGAAATGATCTTTTTAAATCTCAACATATCTCAAAGAAGTTGTACAAGTAATTTAATACTCATTTTGACCTCAAAATGACTCAAAAAGACATAAGGACTAAAATGATTAATGACTAAAGTTAATATGACATTAAATTACATCAAATGGACTATAACATACCCCATGATAAAATATTAGACCCCTAAAATCTCTAAAAATCAAGTTTTTACTTATAGGGGTCCTAAATTGACTTTCAAGGTTAAATTTGATCAACATTAATTGTTCATGTCATAATTTAGATTCATTTTTACTATACAATGAAAGAAAACATGTAGGAGAGAAGATATATAAACCATCTTTTGAATATCTTCAACAGTCAAGGAACCAAAATGATTTCTAATGACCCAACTATCTTTAAGTAATGTTATAATGAATGTATCATTTATAAGTTGAAAACAAGATAGAATTTTTTTTTAAAGCTTAGGTACATATTAAACATCATTTATAGTAACATTTGAAAATATTTTTTTCTATTTAGTTGCTTCCAAAAAAGAATTAGTTTTTGAATAAATGTTTTTTAAAATATTTCTAGAATCACACATAATACTAGATAAGCAAGTCATATGGTGTGATGCACCACTATCAAATTACAATTACACCACTATCAAATCAAATCAAATTACATTTATCTAACTAAGTTTTAATGTTTTTAATTTTAGTAAGAAAATTCACAACTTTATCATCACCTTTCGTAGGTGTAGTTAGCAATTTAAAGATTCACTTAATAATCTTAGAGAAATAAATGCCCTCATGCATGGATTTAAGGAGTGTCCAATCATCATTAGGAGACTTTTGATTACGAATGTAGAAAATAAATTCATCATTAACACTCCATAAGATAATGGACATAGCTTCTTGTGATTTTTGTTGAAATGCATTGTTAAGCTTAGAGGTCACATGTTATCTAGAAGGGGCTTTTCCAGTCCCAACAATAATATTACACAACTTACGAGCCATAAATTTAGCTTTAAAATAAATTTTTCATATATTATAATTATTTTTATTAAATATTTGAGATATAATTATCTAAAAAAAAATGAGACGAAGTCCTAGCTTCTCTTTAAATAAGATAGAAAACAAATATTTAAAATGAAACCTTTTAGTGTGAATTTTAACTTAAATTGATAGTAAAACAAATTTGAAAGTGTAAATACATAATAATTGTTCAATTGAATGCTAAACAAAGTAAAAAAATATGAAATATTATAACAAAATAAAGTGTCACAAGTATCACAGAAAATATATTAATGTAAAAATAATTTTAAAAAATAATCTTTTTAATAAGTTTTTATACTCTAATTATAAAATAAATTAAATTACAAGTGCAATTATATTTAATCATACAATTTAGATGCTAAATAATTTTTTTAAAAAAATTATAATTATATAAAATTATGTGTCAAAAGAGTCACACTCAGAACCACCACATAGACACTATTATTTAAAAAGTTATACAAATAATAGAAGGTTTCAAAACACAAAATAGACCACGTAAATGTATTCATAAGGTGCCAAAACCTATGAGTCGACTGGTTACATGATAATATTTGTTAAAATATTTAATAGGTCAAAAGTTGAAATAAGTTTGACATAACAAAGGTTTTAGTCATATGAAACGTTGACACGCAAACTAAAATACAGAATTCAAATATAATTAAATTTAAAAAAGTGATCTGATCAAATCAAAAAAGATTGACTTCGGAGGGTTTTGAACACACGACCACCCTATTTGTAAGTTTTTAGCAAAAATATTACCGCCAACCCTTCTAAAACCTTTTATTAAATCTTTACATGCATTAGGTAATATTTAAATCTTTTTTAATTGAATATATATATATATATATATATATATATATATATATATATATATATATATATATATATATATATATATATATATATTCAATTAAAAAAGATTTAAATATTACCTAATGCATGTAAAGATTTAAATATTAACTAAATCTATCGTGCATGTAAAAAGATTTTTTTTAATGAAAAAAAAATTATTTATTTTTCTAGTAAAAAATAATTAAACATTGGTAGAGCCAAGGTTGCATGAAAATTAAAGATTTAAAAAATAAATTATTTTTAAAATATTTATTGAAAATTATATGAAATAGAAGTACATGTAGGATGTAACTTGGAGAATAATGGCACTCAGATAAAATTTTGAATTTTCATAGCAACCTGAATAGGCCACAAGAGACCTTAAAAATTTGTCAATCTTCCTAAATTCCTGGTACAAAGCATGTTAGACCTTCAAAATATAATTTTTGATAAAGAATGCAGTGTTTTGAAGTATCAGGGAGAAATATGGCACCCCTGTAGAAGTTTTTTAGGGCCCATAACCTTGTACAGACCATCAAAAATCTTGAAATTTATTCCAATCTTCCATATTTTTAATTTTCATAATAAAAAAAATTTAAAATTTTGGTTTTGACCTAGAAATCAATTTTTTTTATTTTCTCATATTGATAATGACACTCCTATGTGTTAGGAAGAATTCTTAGATCTTCAACTAATAGCTTCAAGATCTATGATTGTGTTTGCATGTACAAATGAAAGAGATAAAGCCACTAAGAAAAGATAATAAGAAACTAGAGCTCTCAAAATTTAAACAAAAAATACTTCTTCATTTATGTTGTACACAAGTTTGAAAGAGACTTTTAAAATAATTAAAAATATATTTTAAATTGAATAAAATATTAATTATTTCAACTCAATGCAATATACTTGCTAATTAAATTCACTCACCAAACTCTGATACCATGTAAGAATTGATAAACTAATATATAAGATCTAGATATGAAATTGATTAGCTAAACATATAAATGAATACTGAATAATAGACACAGAACACAAGTATTTACTATGAGAAAACTTCAAAGAGGGAAAAACCCATCAATGTTATATTTATATATTTGAGAAACTCCACACCCCAATCCAAACTTCTCATATTCATTTATTCACAAAACTCATGGGTTTAATAAGTTTAAAAAATCAAAATTAATTAAATACATTTTAAATCATGTAGCTTGTATGTGAAGTCTTGTATTGGACAAAGAGAAGTTGACTAGTGTTTTTTAGAAAACACTTGTATATCCAAGGTTCTTAAATCAAATCTTAATCTCAATATATTTTTGATCAAAATTAATTGACTTATTTTAAAATAATTAGTTAAAAAATCTATTTTTTAGTCGTGCAAAATCTCACGTGTGAAGTTTGCGACACTTTTGACACCCTTGACTTATCATATATTTTTGTCAAAGATGGTTGTGTGACTAGTCAATCTTTAAATGTTTATACATTTTGATCATATTGAAATGATTTTTAATTTGATTTGAAGCCTCCTTATATGACTTCTAGTGTATAAGTTATCTTACGACACTTGTAATTTTTACCTTTGTTATGGTTCTTTATATTTTTTAAATTATTTTGCAATCAGCGAAATAGATAGTGTTATTTATTCACTAGAATATATTTTTATGTTATAAAATTAAGTATAAAACATATTAAAATGTTTACTTTTTAAATATGTTTTGTGTCAGTTTAATATAAAATGCACACTTGTAGTGACAATTTCAAAAGGAAGAAAAAAATTTATGACTCAAATTATAATATACATTATTCTTAATAAGATATATAATATTTGATGTAGTATGATAATATTAGTGAATTTATTGTATGCATATCACATATCATGCTTGTTAAAATTAGCATACTTGATTGTAATCATACATTGACTCCTATTGAAGTTGGTATTAAGTTTGATCTAAAACTTGTGTGTGATAAAGCTAACCCCTCTTTACAGATATTTTGTTGATAGTTTGATTTATCTAACCATTGCTAGGATAGATATTTCATATGATGTGAGTGTTACTTCCAGATTTATGTAAGATTTATACTTAAATCATTAGACATTAGTAAAATAGATACCACAGTATATTAAAAAAAAACTATAAATTTTGGTTTATATTATTCTTTCTTTGATTATATTAATTTGTTGGATTATTGTGATGCTAACCATACTATGATGAGTATATTTTTGGATATGTGTTTATTTTTTGTGTAGGTGCTATTACTTGAAACATTTCATGTGGAAGTTGTTAAAAAAGTCTTGTGACTATGAAAAATGATAAAAGAATGTCGTGTGGAAGTTCCTCATTGTACCACCCTTCTTGGTGATAGTCAAAGTTGTATAGCTTTAATAAAAAATTCAATGCAACACCAACAAATAAAAGCTCATTGAAGTTCATTCAATGGTGGGCATATCGAAGTTGCCATTGAGAAGTGTGCATGACAATGTCACTTCTTACTAGTCGTATGAGTCGTGTATTTAATTCTATCTATTTATACTTATTCTCATTGTAAAACATTATAATATATCATTTTATGTGATTTTATTAAACTTCATATAAAAGTTTACATTGTGCCCAATATATAGTAGTATGGAGGTATTTATGTTATAAAATATTTCAATATGTTTGGTTGATTATTCATGAGAAATTGTGAGATTTATTCTCATTGTGAGATGTATTATCAATGTGAGATGTAGTCTCATGATCATGCTAGTTTAAACTCATTTTAAATAGTTTAAGGTAGCATAATATAATTCTTTTAAATGTGCCTATAGAGATAGTGCAAAACTTTTAGGTTTCTATAGGTGTTAGTGTAATTCTTTTAAAGATACATATGTGATTGTGGTTACATCGTGTAATACCTTTGGGTATCTATAGTTAAAAAGTGTAATACATTTGGATGACTATGTTTACATAGCATAATTTTTTTAAAGGTGACTATGGCATGAAAAAAGATATTTCTTTCAACTATTACCTCTTAAAACTCATCATGTGGATGGTTCATGAAGTGTAAATTTATTATGTTGTTACCTCCTAAAATTCATCATGTAGATGGTTCATGAAGTATAACTTATTTGTTTTCAAAGTAATTATGACATGTATCCCCATTTAACATTAAAAAAAAAGTGTTAGAACAATTAATAGTCAAATGGTATTATTTATATGCATTTAATACATTAAATTACATTGGTTATATAATAATATTTTTTATTATTTATCATGAGTTTATCTTCATATAAATAAATAATAAAATATATTAAATGCCTTTTGGAAAGGTTAGACCCATTAATGTGGTGATTGAAAAATGTTACATTATAATGATTATATTACCTTACCTATATAATAAAGACTTTATATTATAAGATGAAATGAAGAAAATAGAGTCGAGACAAATGAAGAAATGTGAAAAATAATTTTTTAAGTTATGTGAAGATTGATTGAGAAGAAGTGAGGAAGAAAGATTGTATTAGATACTTATTAGTTTCTCATAATATGAATAATCTTTGTGGGTTTTTTTACCTCTTGGAGGTTTTCTCCCGATAAAACTAATTAATTAAAACATTTGGTAAATATTAAATAACCATAATAATATTATTTATTTTCATGAGATTTTCACCTAGTGTTAATAAATAATATATTATTTTTTATTTTATTAATTAATAATGTAAGATAAAGGTTAATAATTATCACTTAAATGTTAATTACTCTAACAATTATTTTTTAAGCCTTGCCCTTGGTGTTTTCACCTCCTTTATGCTTGTTAATCTTCTTGGCATGATCTTAAATGCAACAACTGCAAACATGTCACCTATGAAGGTGAACTCTTTTTGTCTTTCAATAATCTTCTTATTACCTATGTTGATGTTTGTACTTGTCTCAATCATGATCACTACTTGATTTATAGGAGCAATCTCAATCTTGGTGCTTTGTGTATACACATAATATTTTCAAACTTTTATCACTTATTCACACTCTTTATCTTACAAAAATCCGTCAAGTTTAAATTTTTTTGAGTGTATACCTTGAGGGCTGCATCATGAAAAGGGGTGGACAAACCATTGGTGCTTTGTAAAATTCTTATCTCTTTTTTCACTTGTTATTTACACACTTGTCTCCTAAAAATATTATCCCTAAGCTTGTTCTTCTCTATTGCACATTCATCTATCATTTCTTACCTTTTGTCCTCATTTTCCTAGCCTTAGCCCCTTTCTATTGTTCATTGTACTAGGTTGACTAGGTCAACCCTATACAGTTTTGGGTGAAATTCATTTAAGGTCTAGGTTGACTCTTGGTCAACCTAGCCCGTGACCTAATGAATTCATGTCCAAAATTGTGTTAGGTTGATTGGATTGACCTTGTTGACTGAAACTTTTGGAGGGGCTTAGGGTTAAATATGCTTATATATACAAGTTTATTTCACCATTATATAGAGAAGAGAAGTAAGAGTTATTGCACATCTGTTTATCCACCATTCTACTTGAAGAGTAATCTTAGGCTATCATATTTTATTTGAGCATACAGATCTTATCTTTTGGAGAAGTTTTGTGTATGAATTGATAGGTTATGTAGCCTAGATCCGATTTACCCTTGTTATCCGTACATACCACAACAAACTCCTGCAAAGCACCTTGGTCAAGGGAGAGATTGAGACTCGACGAGTTCATCTTAAAAGATAAGTATTCTTAACTTTGTTTATTTTTTATAAGAGTACATAGATATGTATTTGTACTTCTTTTTTATGCATTAAGATTATATATACATTGATGTGAGTATATGTCTCTTATGCATGTTTACTTTTATTGTATCTAACCTTCACTGTGTTCCATAAGCTTTGATGAGCACTAGATTAGATTTTACTTTAATTATTATTAGTTTAGTGAGATATATGAAAACATAACTCATTTAATATTATTGTATGATTGTGCTTGATTAGAAGATTTAAAACCCTCTTTAGCATTGTGTATTGTGATAAGAGATCTCCTAATTGAGTCTAACAGATCTTCATATTGGTCATGTTCCTGATTATCTAATAAATTCCTAATCAGAAGTGTATGGTATAATATATGTTTTTTGAGTTAGGATTGATTTATAGACATGATGCATTTATGATTACATACATTCTAGTGAATCTGAGGTGAATATAATTTTTTCAGGTTTTATCTCACGTTTTTTATTATTTTATTTCTCTATATCTACGATACTATGTTGATAGTGTCAGTATAGTTCTAAATTTTTTGTGTAGGTTTAACACATAATTGTATTAATACGACTATGTTCTATTTATGTAGGTTTTTCATCAGGCGCAGGCTACTAAGTCGACCCTGTCGACATAGTACACTTTCATACATCTAGATCAGGGTACTAAGTCGACTCTATCAATATAGTACATTTTTAGACTTTCAAAAAACATACTAGGTTGATCTTGTTGACACAATATACTTTACAGGTTTCAGTAAATAGGGAATTGTAGAGCTAAGTTGACCCAATGGGTAGAATTTACAAGTATAAATCAAGGTACTCCGACATTAATTTCATTTTTCTCTACATCCTCCAACCCACCAAGGTTCTTTTCTTTCCTTATTTATCATTTATGTCATTTATTACAGTTCTATTTTTCATAGTTTGTAGTCTTTAAAACTATCTTTATACAGCAAACTAGCTCAACCCTATCGATTTAGTTCTATATTCTATCATTTTTCTAAAAAACTAGGTCGATAATATCAACGTAATTCTTTTTTAGACCCTTGCTTTTGTAGTACAATAATGACACTATCAACTCTATTTTATAATCTCTGCATATACTATCGTTGAAATCGAAACTATATTGTGTTTCAAAGTTAAAATTAATAATTATAAGCTAGTAATTATCTCACACTTTAATTTTTAGTTGCTTACATGCTTAGAATAGATCACATAGTCTAATTAGGTGGGTTTTTTTCAATATACCGTTTAGTTTCACTATTTTTCTTTTTGATGCATACACGACCAAATTAAAAAATCTTAAAATGCATTTTAACAATTGTCTACCCAAGGCCTACCTACTTAGATTTCATCACTAAGAGGGAAGTCAACTTAGTTTTCTAGACAAGTATAAATATGTGGTTATTGGTATATATAGGCTAAGCATCCGACACCATTATCGTTATAGTGTATGAAGTGAGGAGGTAGGCCCCAGTACCAAGCCAGTACCATTGTCAATACAAATCCATTTCAACCTAAACATTTTGAAACCATACATAGATTAATTTTTAGTTTCTTGCTTACAACCAACTTCTTATCACATCTAAAATCATAGTCTAATAATCTAACAACATTCAGGGTGACCATTTAGATTTTTTATTTTTAAGTTATTTGCTTGTTTTTTGCTTAATTGTATGTTGTATTTTAAAAACTCAAGTTAGCTAACATTGGTGCAAGGTTTTGTGTTGTGTGTCTCAATTGGATCAACCTTATTGATTCAATTGATTATGTGTTTCCTTTCTTACTTTCAAAGCACTTTCAAAAAAAATTAGTACACAGTCATTCTGCTCAACACAATCTTTTACAAACTATATATTTTTTTAGTCTGTAATATGAGGTCGACCCTGTCAACATAGTACCCTTTTCTGCTTCCTCAGATATAGAATTATGTCAACTCTATCGACTCTATATCTTTTTCTATCTATTTGTTGTCTAAATTACATAATTAAGTCAACCTAGTCGACCCTATATTCCTATTTTTTAATTTTTTAGATCTCATTTTTTGTACTAGATCGACCCAATTGACTCTGTATAATTTTCTCTCACTTCCTATTCTCTTGTCTTTGCATCAACTTTGTCTTATTTAATCATTCTCTTTTATCATGAAATTTATGTTTTAAAACAACACTGAGTTAAATTCAACGGATATGATGAGTTTTACCAACCCTCATAGGGTCTCCCATAAGTTGCTTAGGGTTTTTCTCTTAGATGAGAGTAATGTTCATATAGCCACTCACACAACAAACTATGGGACCCCTCCTCATTTATCTTTGCTTTGTAATCCTCTCTTCTCACTTGGAGATCAATCCAAATTAGAGTATACCCCTAAAATGTTCTTCTTTATCTTTGAATTTTCTCAACATCGAGGAAAGGATCCTTCTACCATTTACCATCTCATGATTATTGGTCAAGTTAAAGAGTCTCATTTTCCTTATCCCATATTCTCACATGGATTTAGGGATACTAGTTTCTTTGATTATTATCCTCTTCCCTCTATTTTGACCCCTTCTCATGCCATGACTTCTTCCTCTATAACTTCTTCTACCTCCATGCCTAGTATCTCCACTAACATGGCAGGTCCTACATCTAGTGGGCCTCTTCCAAGACCCACTCTCCTTAATTCCTCCACTAGTGCATCATTTTCTATCCAAGATAATCATGATTCTAGTGCTTCCTCTTCTCATCCCTTCACTAGTCCATATTTTGCCACACAAGTAAATTTTGCCAATAGTGCCTCACATTCTAACAGCTCTTCTCAAGCTTTCTACCAATACCAATAGTGGTATCCAAGACACTAATTCCAATTATAATGCTTCAAATAATGCCAATAATGTAATTCAAACCCATCAACTTTTATTACAAACGCTTAATCAAATAAATAATTTTCAAGCTCATAATACAAATCAAATGTTTTCAATGTAAAACCACCTTATCCATCTTCAAACCCACCCTCAACAGATGTCATGGGGCACACATAGTCAAAATGTTCCCCCACCTCCTCTTTGGGATGCCCATGGTAATCTCATCCCTCAACCTCCTCTTATCAATAAGACAATTAAACATCTTCAAAATGAGCCTTTTACAACTCAAACTTCTAATATTGATATAGGAGGTATCACCCCTACCATTTCTTCAATGGGTCAACCGATCCTACTCTTCATCCAAAAATATTTGGAAATCTATATAAAGATTGTGTCAAATTAAATATCTTTGTTGCTACCAAGATATTATCCAAAACTCTCACGGGTAATGCTTTAGATTGGTAAAACCAACTTAAAACTCATTCTAAAACTAGTTTGGAAGATTTGGTAAATGCTCTAGTTCAAGAATTCCAAACTAGTGATCTTCCTGAAAATACTTTAACCCAGTTTATCAATTATAAATAACTTGAAAATGAAATTGTCCAAGTTTTTGTTAAAAGGTGGAAAATATTATCTAGTAAATGTGAACATAACATGGCCAAGGATAACATTTTCTGTCTCTTTACTAATTGTTTTTTTCCCAAGTTGTAATATCAGGTCTAGACTCTCTCTCTCTCTCTCTCTCTCTCTCTCTCTCTCTCTCTCTCTCTCTCTCTCTCTCTCTCTCTCTCCATGTACTTTAGAGGAGGCTATTGACCAAGCAAAACATCAAGATTTCCTTATGCATCAATTTGATCCACCACAACCTTTTACAGGTACTCATATCTTACTTAAAAATAAGAATCATCATGCTACCAATGATGGTGTCATGGAATCTTATGACACCATTCACACTATTCAAATTGTTGTTCCTAACCAATCTTCGGAACCAGCTCCCCCTTCTCAACAATTCACCAATCCTCATATATCTTCACCTAAAAAAATTGATGTCACAAACCTTTATCCTCAGCGAAATTACTTAAATGTTTACCTAGACCTCTCCCATGAGAACTTGACGCCACTCATGCTATGAAATCTTGGTATGACCCCAATTAGTTTTATTGGTTTCATGCTAGTTGGGGTCATTCTCATTAGACCTTTAGGCAGCGTTATAATTTGGATATAAATTTTCTTCTTGGTATTAATTTTGATCATGATTATATCATTCAAAACTATCAACAAGCCTATGACATTGCTTTCAAATCCCATGAAACATATACTAAATCTCAAGCCTTAAATCCAGCTAATGCTCATTTGGCCATCTATAAAGATCCTCTTCCAAATCACCAAGATAACCAAGACAATCCCACCCCTTCCACCAATAATATAGACAGTCTTATTGACCCAAATCTAAAATAAAATGTGGTTAATATGACTAATATGCAAAGGGTGGTTGCTTTCATTTATCCCCAACATATCTACACCCCTCCATTGTCTCGCATATTTTGTGTTATCTAAGATTATTCTCCAACTCACTTAAATGAGTCGAGGCAAGATGACCTTATAACTTTTGATGAACCAATTCCAACTCTTCCCTTGGATAACACTTCCCAATCTATTTTTACCATCCCTCCATCTTCTTTACCTACCACTAATGACACTCAAGCCTCTATTAACAAATCTTCTAACAATTTTCAACCCACACCTGCACCAACTACTTCATCTTCTCAACATAATTTACCACCTTGTTCTAAGACTTCTCCCTCTTATCAACATAAATTCAAATATACTTCAGCTCCTCCTCCTGAGGTATTCCTTAAACATTATGCACCTCTTTTTAACAATCTTCTTATGGGTTATGATGAGTCGAATCTTATCACAGAACTCACTAATCTCCCATCCCAAATTCCATTTCTTGAGCTTATGAGAACCTCTCTGCATCATCGAAACTATCTCATGCAACTTTTGTTCAAAATGATCATCCCTCATCCTCCCCTAGCAGGATGCGAAACAACCTTATTTGGATATAAAGATAACATATTGCAATAATACGAAGAGATGTCCATCCATGTTGATCAAATAATACACTTTTCTTTCCCTAAAGTTTCCAATCGCTTATATGATTTTCGATGATATTTTTCTTTGTGTGGATGATTCTCCTTTATTCATTAGTGTCCAAATTGGTGATATACAAGTCAAGCATGCCTTGATTGAAGAGGGTTTTGATAATAATTTTATCAAAACCCTTGGATATTATGAATGCGATCTTAAATCCACATGTAGCACATGTCAAGGATATGATCGAAGGCAAATGCCTCCTTTAGATTGTGTGTGGATTCCCATTACTGTCCCACTTATCCCTACCTATGTCATTGATCTTCATACCCCTGATTACGATGATGGTTATACCTTAGACGATCCATTCTTAGGTGGTCTTGTTCAGGGCCATGATGCTAAGATTATTCATTATCATTCCTCTTTATTTCAGTATTTTAGTGCTTCTTTCTATATTCCATCATATATAATTCTTAATTTTAGTATTTTTCCTCATTATCACAGGGTAGAGATGGTGTGGACACCTCTAATTTATAAATAACCTCATAGAGTATGATTATAGATCATGCTATGATTAGGCCCTATTGCTTTGCTAGGTACCATGACCCCTATAGCCTGCTTATCCCTAAAATGTGTGCAAATTTCCTTCAACCTTATGTAGACCCCACCCCTCCCTCAGTAGAACTTACCATGGAGCCCATTCTTACTCCCACTTTAGCTAAGACTATTCCAATTTTTGACCCCATCACTCCTTTTGTCGATCCTAGTCTAGTTCCTTCACCACCACCTCCTCCTCTTGGTGACGGTTTGCTTCCTTTACCATAGATGGCTCCATTGCCCACCGAATGGGCGAACAAGCCTTTCTAAACTCCTATTTTTTTTACACCTTCCCTTACGAGTATCTCTTCCAAGCCTACTCACAGGCATATTTATTGCTTCCATGACACAAATAATCATTCATCCACACATTGTCACAACCTACGATAATATATTGATACTTTACATCCCTCTACTCTTTAGTACTCAAACAAGGTCATACCTCCCTTGAAGGTACTACCTAAGTATATTTATAAGTATGGAGAGGTGTATTGCCTTTGGCACCAATGTGACACCCATCATACCAATCGTTGTCGTATCCTTCAGCAACACCTTAAAGATCATCTTTTAACTAGTTCTACACCTTCTACTATTCCTTTCATTGGTCATTTCCATAAGAAGGCTCCCCCTTCTTCTCCCATAGTTCCAACTCCTATGGTACCTATTAGAGATCTAGATTGCACCCTAGCTGGAGGCAGGAGTGTTCAGGTCCTACTTCTAAATCTATCTCAACATAAGACTGACCCCAAGTTGTGGGTATCCTATAATGGGTTCAGATCTCTAAGATTTTTAACGAAGTTAGTGTATGCAATCAAAAATGCATCATGTCTATAAATCAATATTGATTTGAAGAAGATATAACATACCTACACTTTCGATTGGGAATACATTTATAAGTGAGGTCATGATCAATATGGGGATCTACTAGACCCGATTAGGGATCATTTGTCATAATACACCATGTTAGGAAGGGTTCTAAAGCCTACAGTCTAACACAATCACACAACATTAAAAGAGTCATAGGTTTAACATTCTATCTATTATAATAAACAACAAAGTAAATCTAATCAAGTGCACACTAAAGCTTGTGGCACAAAGTGGGGGTTAAAAACAAAATAAATTAAACTCAACATGCATAAAAGACATACTCATGTCAATGTATACAAAATCTTAATACATTGAAGAAAGAAGCACAACTACATTATCTATCTACTCTTACAAATAAAAAATAAAGTTAGGAATACTTACCTTGAAGATGAACCCATCGAGCCTCAATCTCTTCCTTGGCCAAGATGCTTGGCAAGAGATTGTTATAGTATTAATGTTTTTAGGAGATGAATCCATTGAGCCTCAATGATTGGAATGGGTAAGGCTGAGAAGATTAAACTTAGGATTAATGTTTTTATGAAATGAGTGTGTAGATGGCAAGTGAAAAAAGAGACAATAATCTTATGAAGCACCAATGGTTTGCCCACCCCTTTCTCAATGCATCTCTTAAGGCATGCACTTAGAGAGATTGAAACTCGACAGGTTTTTGCAAGATACAAAGTGTCATTAATTAAAAAAAAATTGAAAATATTATATGTATATATATGCCCCACTTGAATCTCATCACGTGTCACATAAGTGCAACACAGGATGGTACTCCAGGAATAGAACATGATAACACAATGTTGATTCTAAGTAAAGTGCAGTAAGAAGCAAATAAGATAAAGGAAAGGACACAATTTAAAAACACATACCTTTACTGACATTAGTGTTATAGATAAAAGAAGTAGACTGCAAGAGAAAGTGAAGGCATCCAATGTGAAAAACACTAAGCGAACTTGTAGAAGTTAGTGCAAAAAATAACGAAAAATCAATAAAATTGGAATATAGGCATATGATAGTGAAAATATTCTCTACATCATCACAAATCCAACACATTTTATGGTTTTGAAAATGGATGAGTAAAAATAAAAATATAAATAAAACAAGGAATCGGCAAAAGAATAATTGAAGAATTTGAATTTTGAAAAGTGTGTTTAAATAGAAGAAAAGAAAAGTTATTTGGTTATTGACTTTGTGAAAGAGAGAAAAAGAACTCTAGAGACCAAACGAGCTAGGATGTCAAGGAGACAATAGGCTAGACAGAGAGAGGCTTTAAAATCAGCAACAAGTGCACTACAGGTATGCAACTATGAATCTTAATCCATTTTTTGAGTATTTTGTTGAATTTAGTGAATTTTAAAAAAAAATGTAATTTGTAGCATTTCTAGATGTCAAAATGACACAAAATTATATTCTCTAGGTAGCAAATAGTAAAACGAGAAATGGGTTTAGAGGAATTAGGAAGGAAATAGGAAAAATGTAGTTTTTTAGTAAATTGTAAGGGGTCAACAGCTAAAAACAATTGGGTTAATTCAGTCAACCTAGTATGCTGAAAATAGTCAAAATCTACACTGCCAACCCAGTAGGTGTGTGTCGACTTAGTAGGTTTTGAAAACTGTCGACCTAGTATAGTTTACCAACTGATCCAAAAATCTAGAATGACAACATAGTATAGGGAAGGGAAAGTAAGAGGGTTGAATTAGATTTTTAAGTCAACTAGGCAAAAAATTAAGAAATTTTGGTCAAACTATGTTGACCAAAGAACCAAAAGTGTACGAAAATTGCGTGCAAAAGATCGAAAGAAGACTAAAATGGCCCGAAATGACCAAGTAAGATAAAAAAGGACAGAGTAGGCTAAAAATAGGTAACAATGAATGAATTAAAGTAATTTAGGCTTGTTTTTTATTAAAATTGTTAAAAGAATATATTTTGACTATACATGACATGAAGGATCTAATACATCTTTTGTTTTTTCTTGGTTGCAGGGACAACCCTGATTCTAAAGATTGGTAGACGTGTCTTAGCTACCAGATCTATTGGATCATCTGACCATAGGTGATCGAGCTAGGCTAGCAGTTGTAGGCCTAAGAGGGATCGCTAGCATGTGTAGAATTCCTCTAAGTTCAGATCTATTAGTCATGTTCTTTGGATGTTGGGAATGATTGACTAATACCTTCAGATGGGAGGTGGATAGGGGAGTGGAAGAGGTATCTATCATGCTAGAGGATGTGCATGCCATCTTAAGGCTACTAATGATAGGAGCACCAATGACTACAGGCATATCAAGTAGCCTGGAGGAGAGGAGAACCTTAGTTATGTGGGTTATAGGCTCAGATATGATATTAGGAGGTAGGTAAGTTAGTATGTTTGACGTGTATGTATCGCATATTTTGGATATCCAAAAATCTATGATATAACTTGTGACACAGTGTGTGCTCTGTCACAAGTCAGACAATAAGGTACCATTGTTCATGGTAACCTTGAGCAAGAGGATTCTAGAGGAGGGTATACTATATGATCTAGGTTCTATCATCTGGGTCCAATTCATACATGATATGTATGAGGTGCTAGTCAAAGGACAAAAATCTATAAGACCGATTATATTATTGATAGCTTGGATCTATGAGAAGTTTCCCATGTATCAACCAACTGGGTTACCCCATGTGATCGATGATAAGTCATCTCAAGTGTGGAGATGGAGAGAGGACCAGATATTGCAGGTCATGCCCCACATGATAGCATTGTATAATGTGAGACGTGTAGACATAGTGTGGCATCTATATGAAAATATAATGACTATATGGTTGAGTTGGTATATAGTTGCACCAGTTGCAATGAGGATAGAGGTTATTGGACACTATACTTGTGTGGAGAGAACCACATCTGATGGCAAGTGTGTTAAGATAGATGGACTTACCTCATCCAATGGCATTGATATTGATGCACAAGTAATGGGCTCGACATGTGAGAGAACCATGGGGGAGGAGAAAACTAGGGCCACTAGTGATGAGGTCAACGTTGAAACCACATCATGAGCGGCCATAGACTGGATGATCACGACAGGGAGTAAAGCAGGAGGAGACAGATGTGGAGGTACTGGTACTAGATTTACCACCACCAGTTCTATGGTGAGATGAGTTATGACCATCGAGGACACGGCATCGATGGAGGCAGGAGGAGAAGGAGAGAGTTGAGACTATCACCATCCCTAAGGACCTCGTAGGTGAGCCAAAAGAGAGCTAAATGATAGGGAGGCCACTCAGGTGTAGGCTGAGGTGAACACGAATCATGATAGTTGGATTTGAGTTGAGAAGGTGACCTATAGAGGAGGTGCTAAGACGTCATGCAGATGGAGAGACTGTGTTAGGTGGTCACGTGGATGGTGAGACCATAGTGGATAATACACAGACAGAGAAAAGATGATTAAATTTGTTGCTTAAATTTCTATTTTTAAAATAGAGACTAGAGATAGATAGAAATTGTGAGATATGATAGTGATCTAATATCTATCTAGGTGTGATTTTTCAAGCATTGTTGAGGATGAGGAGGAGAGATGGGGGTCCCTTGTGATGGGATCACTCCATGACATCTTGGATGAGACTCTACAGTCGTATGACCTTACTGCATTAGAGGACCCCAATGTACCGTCTGCCCTAGCTCAGACGAGATGGTTTAGATTAGTAGTGGAGGCAACGAGGTAGATATGAGCACAAAGGGAGAGGATGAATCCACCAATGAAGATGGGTGTATGTGAGATACGAGCATGGAAATCCATGTTAAAGGAGAGATTTGTGCATCTGGATACAATGACATAGATGACACATGCACATATGATGATGCAAACCTAGTTGACACAAGCTCATACAATGACCCAAACTGAGTTGGCACAGGCATAGGGGTAGAATAGTGCATCTATGGGGATAGGTAGAAGGATTGAGATTTTAGATAGCCTTCTTACAACATACTATTTGGAGGAGTCAAATTGAGGCCTCAGTAGGCAGCATAGCTAGACCAAGAGATAGATAGGATGGGGACCAGCCATAGAGCTAGATCTTTGTATATGGTTGTATTTGTTGTATCAAAACTTATGATATGTATATATATGATGTATCATTTTGGCATATTGATGTTGGTTGTGTATGTTGTCATTATCATGGTTGTGGTTGTGAATGCTTTGGATATATTTCTTTTTAGCATATGTATTTAACTTTTTGTTTTGTTGTATATGCTATAGGAAATATATGAGATATGGTTTTTTTCTAGCATTATGAAAAACACATGCATGATTAAAAAGAAATAGGCAAAAAGGATTTGGTAAAATATAATCAATCAAAAATGTACTACACACTTTTTCATGTTAGAGAATGTATAATAAAAAGAAAATGACTAAGTATAAAGAACCAAGAGATGGTAAAATAATATGGTAAAAAGGAATTTGTTCTTAAACCAAAGTGAGATTTTTTCACCAAATTAAAACAAGTAAAATCATACTAATTCATGTTGGAAAGTATGAAAACAATGTAATAAAATGGAAGGTATGTAAAATGGCATAAATGGTACAAAAACAAATGAAAATAAGTCAATCAATTATACTATATCACGTTAAGAAGTATAAGACAAACAAAATTGGCAAAATATTGGTCTTAAATTTATCACACTAATTCAAGCTAGGAAATATGAAAAATTCAAGAAATGGTTGCATTCTTGCATGCACTCAAAAAATAAGAAAATAAAAGCAAGAGAAATAAATTATAAAACATACTAAAATAAGCTAAGAAGCATGTCAATGACATATAACTTCATAATCAATCACATATTATCTCATATTTAATACATATAATTTTGTTTGTGACTTGTATTACTGGAAAATTTTATGAGAAATGTCATGTCCTATAAGCGGTCTTATACTTTAACTCACAAAGAGAATACCACTAGGGTAGAGAAATTGGAACAATTGGATAATAAATGAGGTGGGTAATAGGAAGGAAAAATATGGTAATTTATGAGGATGGTCTCGAATTGTCATCTAAATTGTTGCCCAGATCATTCCTCCCTCCTTGAGAAGCAATGGTCCCCATTGCATCAAGATTTGTCATCAAGTGTGGTAGTTGTACTTCGATTTGATTCCCGATGCATACTTGAAAGGGACTGTGATTTATGAAACTATGCAGGCCCTGATTGTTCACCATTTCTGTCTCACAATCAGACTGTGGATGGAAGGCCATGAACTTCTTAAGCTTGGTATCTTCTTGCTTCTGTTGTTGTGTTGTTTATGTAGTCAGGGTTGTAACATCAACCCTTTTAGATTCTCGTGGCTTGACCACCGTGAGAACAAATTTCTTGGCACTAATCAGAGAGACAGATGTAAAAGGTGGTACCTCTGGTACCCTGTAGCGTCGTGTTCCAAGAGTGAGAGTAATCATTTGAGTTCTTGATTCATATATGCCATGTCGATCATACATGAAACGTTGACCAAAGAGTACATCATAAACATCTAGATTGACCACATCACATAAGACCTCATCTTGGAAGGGTTTTATTGCATATGAGAGAAGACATTGGTGGGTGACACGGAGGTTTTTCCCTGGACTCAACCATCCAATATTGTATGGCTTTGGGTGAGGCTTCATGGACAGATTTAGGCTTTTCACAACATTAGCAAAGATTAAATTCTTTTGACTTCCACTATCAAGAATGAAATGCAGAGGCTTACCTTTCACCCATAACTTAGAGTGAAACAACATTTCCTTGTCATCTAGCCTCTCCTCATGGGTCTGTGATGAAACAACAATGGCTTCAGGCTTAATATCTATAATCTCTTCTTCAACCTCTTCAACTGCAGGGTTTGTATGAGGCAGAGCAGTAGATGTTGAAGATTGTGACTCAGAAAGCAGAGACTTGATGGCTTGACATTCTTCTTTGGAGTGAGTTCCAAATTTGTGATAATCACACCATTTCCCAGCCTTTCCTTCCTTTTGCTTCCAATTTTGGCCTTGTGTTTGACCTTCTTTGTCACTTCTCCATTTTGAAGGCTAATTCTTCATATTCATTCTTCCATGCTTCTACTCAATCTTCACTGTGAACTTGTATGCCTCACCAAGGGTTTCCAAATTGAAGAGTTTCGTTCTCCCTGTATCTACCATTGTAGTCTGCCATGATATTTGAGAACCTTATGTTTCTCACTTTCTTAGATGCCCAATCTTGCAAATAGAGAATGAAAAATATCAATGTAATCTTGAACAGATTGTTCATTACCTTGGCGAAGTTGTTGCCACTCTATATACAGATCATCATATGCTCCAATGTGGTAGTATTCTTTTTTCACAGCTTCTATGAAGTCATCCCATATAGGTTTTGTCTCAAGGCCAATATCATCTGCACTGAATTTCTTTTTTTACACTTCCCACCAATTTTTGACAGGCAATGATGCTTTCAAAAGAGTAAAAGTGATCTTCTCTTTATCGGTGAATTTATTTACAGAAAAATAAGAAGATAATTGATCCAACCAATTTTCTACTGCACCAGCATTGATTTTGCCTTCAAATGTAGGGATATCAAAATTCACCTGAACCTTGAAGGGTGTTGGGGCACTGAAAGGATGTGCGGGTGCAGATGAGGAGCCAAAAATTTTCATCAAGATTTGTTGTATAATTTGAGCGAATTGTTGTAGCATCTGCGCTTGTTGTTGGAGGGCTTCATTCACTATTTTCTTGAAAGGATCAGATGTCTCGGTGTTGTCCGCCATTTGAAGTCATTCAGAGCGAATATGTGGATAGTCTGTTGATTCTATTTTCCACCCAAGCTTCATGTAATCTGACCTCATTCTTGAGATCATACACTCTAAAGACAAACAGCTCTAATACCACTGATCCAAAACTTAAAAGCTTTGGTTGAAAGATAATTCAAAAAACAAGAACAAAACAATTCAAATAATGTTATCTCTGAGAAGAGAGGTTTTATTGATCAAATTTGCAGATCCAAACATATGCTTATCTCTGAGAAAAGATGTCTAATTTCCTTTTCAGGTTACATCTTCATTTATATATGTTTTGAAGGTGTGGGGAGGATATGGAAGGACACCAATCTCAAGGGAGATGAATTGGTTCGACTTCTATGATTTACAACAATACAAAATTCGATGAATTATTATTTTTAGAAACTTACTATTTCTAGACTACACTACTAAAATTGAAATTTGGGACACTTTCATTGGGTTTTAGGGGGTCAAACTTCATTGAGCAAAGCTCCATGCCATATCACGATGTTCCCCTCATTATTAGCTTTCTAACGGTTCAAACGGCAAGTCAATTGGAGCTACGGTGCAAAAGTTATGGCTCCCAGAAGTTTCGCCATCAATTGAGGTGGACCCATCACCCGAATTGTCATCTGAATTATTGCCCGGATCATTCCTCCCTCCTTGAGAAGCAATGGTCCCCATTGCATCAATATTTGTCATCAAGTGTGGTAGTTTTACTTCGATTTGATTCCCGATGCATACTTGAAAGGGACTGTGATTTATGGAACTGTGCAGGTCTTGATTGTTCACCATTTCTGTCTGACCATCAGTTTGTGGATGGAAGGCCGTGAACTTCTTTAGCTTGGTATCTTCTTGCTTCTTTTGTTGTGTTGTTTGTGTAGTTAAGGTTGTAACATCAACCCTTTTGAATTCTTGTGGCTTGACCACCATGAAAACAAATTTCTTGGCACTAATCAGAGAGACAGATGTAGAAGGTGGTACCTCTGGTACCCTATAGCGTCGTGTTCTAAGAGTGAGAGTAATCCTTCGAGTTCTTGATTCATATATGCCATGTCGATCATACATGAATGGCTGACCAAAGAGTATATCACAAACATCTAGATTGACCACATCACATAAGACCTCATCTTGGAAGGGTTTTATTGCATATGAGAGAAGACATTAGTGGGTGACACGAAGGTTTCTCCCTGGACTCAACCATCCAATATTGTATGGCTTTGGATGAGGCTTTATGGACAGATTTAGGTTTTTCACAACATTAGCAGAGATTAAATTCTTTTGACTTCCACTATCAAGAATGAAATGCAAAGGCTTACCTTTCACCCATAACTTAGAGTGAAACAACATTTCCTTGTCATCTAGCCCCTCCTCATTGGTCTGTGATGAAGCAACAATGGCTTTAGGCTCAACATCTATAATCTCTTCTTCAACCTCTTCAACTGCAGGGTCTATATGAGGCAGAGCAGTATATGTTGAGGATTGTGACTCAGAAAGAAGGGACTTGATGGCTCGACATTCTTCTTTGGAGTGAGTTCCAGATTTGTGATAATCACACCATTTCTTAGCATTTCCTTTGCACTACTAAAACTAAAATTTGAAGCACTTCCGTTGGGTTTTCGGGAGTCAAACTTCATCGAGCAAAGCTCCATGCCATCTCACGACGTGCTTCTCATTCTTAGCTTTCCAACGGTTCAAACGGCGAGTCAATTGGAGCTACGATGCAAAAGTTATTGCTCCCAAAAGTTCTGTCATCAATTAGGGTGGAACTGTCACCCAAATTGTTGCCTAAATTGTTGCCCAGATCATTCCTCCCTATTTGAAAAGCAATGGTCCCCATTGCGTCAATGTTCCCCATCAAGTGTGGTAGTTGTTTCTTGATTTGATTCTCTGTGAGCCACTCACCTTGATGGCTAAGCTGGCCCCTTTTGACCACTCGATAAAGCGGAATAGAGTGTCCTCTTGTTGTCTTCATCCAGGTATCCACAATATGATCCTCTTCCACTGGAGCAAAACTTTGTGGATCAAGCTCATCAATGTCTAGTTGTTTTCTACTACAACTGAAGTGTCCAATAGAGGTGAGTGATATGGTTTGAGGAGCTCCACATTGAATATTGGATGTAGGCCAAGGTAAGCTGGTAGGTTCAACTCAAAAGCATTTTCTCCAACTCTTTTGGTGATGGTGTAGGGACCATATCGCAGAGGTCGAATCTTTCTGTGTGGGCCTACAAGTTGTTCCTTCTAAAGCCGCAACCAAACCTTGTCACCCACAGCAAAATGGTGTGCAATCCTATGTTTGTCATGGCGTTGCTTATACTTCAGATTCATCTTATCTAGGATGTCATGAACTTGTTGTTGGATGTGTTGCATTTGTTCAATAAAATTTATTGCTTTTGTTGCCTCAGATCTTCCATGAGGTGTGTATTCCATGGTGCAAAATGGAACAACTATATCAATTGGTGCCATGGGTTGGAAACCAAAACATATTTGGAATGGACTATGCTTGGTTGAGCTATGTAGCGCCCGATTGTATCCATGTTGTATGAAAAGAAGTCCCTCATCCCATGTGCGTGGATGTTTGGAGTGATACATCCGAATCATGTGAACAATCAAGCGGTTTACCACCTCTATTTGACCATCAGTCTATGGATGGAAGGATGTGGATTTTATCAGCTTAGTATCCATCATCTTTCATAGAGTGGACCAGAAGATGCTCAAGAACCTGCTATCTCGATCTAAGACAATGGACTTGGGGAGACCAAAATGGAGCCATACATGACTAAAATATAGTTGAGCAGTTTCCTTAGCAGATATATTTTTCTTACAAGCAATCATGATAGCCATTTTTGAAAAATGATCAACTACCATAAAAATACAATCCTTACCATGTTTTGAAGTGGGCAAACCTGAGAGAAAATCCATTGAGATGGATTCCCAAGTCTTGGTTGGTTCTAGCAATGGCGTGTACAATCCTTGCTTCTTATTTGCTAGCTTGGCTATCGCACATGGGGTGTAAGATTTGAAATATCTTTCCACATCTTTTCACATATGGGGCCAGTAGAAGTGTTTTTGAATAACTGTCAATGTCTTTTCAATACCAAAGTGTCCAGCTATCCTACTGAAGTGTGCTTCCCTTATCATCTTTTGTTGCTCTGCAACTAGAACATAGATGTGCCCCATATGACAGAAGACAGTAACTTTCAAATAGAAATCAGAAACATGTTTACCTTCTTGAAGTACTTGATATGTATCAGCAAAGGTAGGATCTGCATCATACAGAGCACCCCAAGTGGCAGTCTTATGTCTGCATAGGTCAAGAACTGTTGTGAGTGCAGTATTTGGTGGGCGGCTCAGACAATCTATAGTTGTATTTGAGCTCCCCTTTTTGTGTTTGATTATCAGGTGGAATTGCTGAAGATATGTGCCCACTTTTGGTGCCTCTCATTTCGTAGTTTGCTTTGCGTCTGGATGAATTCCAATGGTCTGTGGTCAGTGTGGATGACCGTTTCTTTCTCCAAGATGTAGTGTTTGCAGGCTTGCACAATAGCATAGAGCTCCTTATCATATGTTGGATATTTCCTGACTGTATCAGTGAAAGTTTCACTGTGATATGAAACAAGATGGCCATGTTGCATGATGACAGCTCCCATGGCATATTCAGATGCATTTGTCATCAACTCAAAAGGTTGATGCAAATCTGGCAAGGTTAGAATAGGGGTTGAGCAGTCTGTTCTTCAAATTCTCAAATGCTTTTTATTGTATTTCACCCCACTGAAATGTAGCTTTAGCTCCTCCTTTAGTCACTTGGGTTAGTGACCAAGCAACATGTGAAAATCCAAGAACAAACATGCGGTAGAAATTTGCAAGACCCAAAAAGTTGTGAAGCTCTGTGAGGGTCCTTGGTGTGGGCCATTCTTGAATAACCCGAATCTTTTTTGGATCAACATGGACCCCTTCCTCATTCACAACATACCCGAGGTACTGAATTGTTGTCATCTTGAATGTGCATTTGTCAAGATTTGCATACAACTTGTGCTCCCGAAGAGTTTGAAGCACCTTACAAACATGTTGCAAATGTTCTTTCCATGTTTTGCTATAGATGAGTATGCCATCTAAGTAGACAACCACAAATGAGTTGGTGAAGGGTCGTAGGATGTCATCCATCATCCTCATGAAGGTTATAGGTGCATTAATTAAGCCAAAAGGCATAACCAACCATTCAAAGAGCCCCTTAGATTTGAATGCAGTCTTCCAGGCATCAGTGGGATCGATGGGAATTTGGTGATAACCAAATTTGAGATCAGTTTTGGTAAAGAACTTCGCACCACGGAGCTGGTCCATCAGGTCATCAATCATGAGGAGAGGATAGTGATTCTTCACAGAGATTTTATTCAGTGCTCGGTAGTCAATGCAAAGCCTCCATGTTCCATCTTTCTTCGGTGACAAGAAAATTGGGCTACCACAAGGTGAAGAGCTTGGCCTGATGTGACCCTTTTGGATCAATTCTTGAATTTGTCTTTTTATCTCATCATTCTCCAAAACTGATCTGTGATACACATGACTGTTAGGCAAAGGTGATCCTGGGATCAAATCGATAGAATGTTTTACCTGGCAATGTAGTGGAACTCCTGTGGGTGACTTGAATAAGTCATCATATTCTCCTGTGATTCGTCCTATCTGCTTTTGTTGTTGTGTTGATTGTGTAGTTAGGACTACGACATCGGCCTTCTTAGATTTATGTGGTTTGACCACCATGAGAACAAATTGCTTTATTTTCTCCACCAATCTCTTGCATTGCTTAGCACTGATCAGGGAGACAGATGTGGGAGGTGGTACCTCTGGTACCCTATAGCGTCGTGTTCCAAGAGTGAGGGTGATCCTTCGGGTTCGTGATTTATAGATGCCATGTCACTCATATATGAACGGTTGATAAAGGAGTACATCACAAACATCTAAATTGACCACATCACACAAGACTTCATTTTGGAATGGTTTTATAGCATATGAAAGAAGACACTGATGGGTGACACGGAGGTCTCTCCCTGGGCTCAACCATCCAATACTGTAGGGCTTTGGATGAGGCTTCATGGATAGATTTAGACTTTTCACAACTTTAGCAGAGACTAAATTCTTTTGACTCCCACTATCAAGAATGAAATGCAGAGACTTACCTTTTACCCATAATTTGGAATGAAACAGTCTTTCCTTGTCATCTAGTCTTTTCTCACGGATCTGTGATGAAGCAACGATGGTGTCAGGCTCAGCATCTACAATTTCTTCTTCGTCCTCTTCGATTGTGGGTTGTGTATGAGCAGAGTAGTAGATGTCAAGTATTGTGACTTAGAAAGCAGTGACTTGATGGCTCGACATTCTTCTTTGGAGTGAGTTCCAATTTTGTGGTAATCACACTATTTTACAGCTTTCCCTTTCTGGGATTTCTTATCCTGAAACTCCTTTTGCTTCTAATTTTGGCCTCATGTTTAACTTTCCTTGTCACTTTTCCATTTTGAGGATTGACTCTTCGTATTCTTTCTGCCATGCTTCTATTCAATCTTCACTGTGAATTTGTATGCCTCACCGAGGGTTTCCAAATTGAAGAGTTCCATTTCCCCCCGTATGTATCATTGTAGTCCACCATGATATTTGAGAGTCTTATGTTTCTCACTTTCTTGAATGCCCAATCTTGTAGACAAAAAATGAAAAGTGTTTGTGTAAACTTGAACAGATTGGTCCTTACTTGGGCGAAGTTGTTGCCATTGTATGTACAAATCATCATATGCTCCGATGGGATAGTATTCTTCTTTCATCGCTTCCACAAAATCATCCCAGGTAGGTTCCACCTCAAGGCTAATGTCATATGTATTGAACCTCTTTTTGTACACTTCCCACCAGTTTTTCATAGGCAATGATGATTTTAAAAGAGCAAAAGTAATCTTTTCTCCATCGGTGAACTTATTTATAGAGAAGTAAGAAGACAGTTGATTCAACCAATTTTCTATTGCATCAGCATTGATTTTGCCTTCAAATGTAGGAATATCAAAATTTACCTGAACCTTGAAGGGTGTTGCGGCACTGAAAGGACGTTCCCTGGATGAGGAGCCAAGAAGTGGAGCCGCGGAGCCAGGATTTTCCATCGGAAGTGTTTGAAGAATTTGGGCAAATTGTTGTAGCATCTGTGCTTGTTGCCGTTGGAGGGTTTCATTCACCATTTCCTTGAAAGGATCGAATGTCTCAGTGTTTTCTGCCATTTGAAGTCGTTTGGAGCGAATAGGTGGAAAATTTGGAAGCTCTGTTGTTTCCCACCCAAGTTTGTTGTAGCCTGACCTCGTCCTTGGGATCATATACTCTCAAGACAAACCACTTTGATACCATTGATCCAAAACTCAGAAGTTCTAGTTGATAAATATTTTAATAGCATAGAAATAACACAGTAACAATGAATTCTCTGAGAAGAGATGTAGTATTACTCAAGATCGCAATACAAATATATGCTTATCTCTGGGAAGAGATGTTTGTCTTCACATTTCAGGTTATCTCTTCATTTATACACATTTTGAAAGCATGGGGAGGATGTGGAAGGTCACCAATCTCGAGGGAGATTAAGTGGTTCGAATTTAAATATTTAAAATAGTACAGAATTCAAGGAATTACTATTTTTAAAAACTTACTATTTTTAGACTGCACTACTAAAATTGAAATTTAGGGCACTTTCATTGGGTTTTCGAGAGTCAAACTTCATCAAGCAAAGCTCCATGCCATCTCAAAACGTTCTCCTTATTCTTAGCTTTCCAACGGTTCAAATGGCGAGTCAATTGGAGCTACGGTGCAAAAGTTATGGCTCTCGGAAGTTCCGTCATCAATTGGGGTGGAACTGTCACCCGAATTGTCACCTAAATTGTTGCCCGGATCAATGGTTAGGTCCCATCCACAATTTATAATGCAACTCACAAATAAGATCCCAAGGGGAGTGATCAGTAGACAAAATAATATTTTTTAAGAGGAAATATGAGGGCTATAGGGAATGAAAAAGGGAGTGTACAAAGCAAGACTTGGGAATCTTATGAGAATACCTTAGGATGCAATAGTAAGGACATGAGAAGACACTGAGTGACTAGTGACCATCAATGTACAAAGGAAATATGTTCCCTATAGACAAAAAGTTTTGTAGGTAGATAAGTGTGCTACTAAGATCAACTCATGAAGGTAGATTGGTACAATAAAAGGTAAAATGGACCTATCTTCCTATGGCGTGTTCCCTGTTCCTCAAGACCCCTTACAGAGCCATCGATCTACTATGAAGATTGGGTATTGGCTTGATAAAGTAGGTAGCACTAAAAGGATTTTTTATCCTCCTCTTCTAATCTACTAGCCTACCACATCCCAAAGGACCTCAGCTGTACCATGAAGCCAACTGTGGAGTTTAAGCTTTGACTAGAAGAAGGAGATGTGATTTGAATCACATATTTTAGTGTGATTTGACTTTCAAGAATATTTTTGCTTTTTATATCAATGTCTTTTGTTTAAATGATTTAGCTTTTAACTTTTTATGGCTTTTGAAGATTCTTCCTCCATATGGATTTGGAATGACAAATCATGAGAGATATAGTGATACACACGAATGAGTTGTAGGCTAAGGCTAAAAGAAGCTAAGCAATCAAAGACAAAAATTGACTTGGATACTTAGATTTAACAATGAACTAGCATATGATCTCAAGTCTCAACCATGTATATGCTTAGTTTACCAAAAAAAAGGAAGAAGGGAAAAAGGAAATCCAAAGGTGGATCAGTATAAAGAAAATATAATGAGATACATTATTTACTCACTGAATACATGGTAAAAGGAGATAAGAACCAAAGGGAACAGGGTTTATATAACTAAGTCACGATGAGAATTATCTGTGAAAAATAAAGATAAAACAACAAACAATCATGAAGTCATAAGAACAGAGTTTTGAGAAAAACTCAAGAAATAAAGAGAAAGTAATGATAAAGAAGACAATCATATGCGAATATAAATGACAATATAAGCAAGATGTAGTACCAAAATAGTAAAGAATCACCATATAAGAAAAATATGAATTTGACATGGTGTCAAGTGATTTAATAGATAGATAAGAATAAAATTAGAGCACACATCTAATCAAAATGTAAATATAAAGGCACCATGCATGTGCTTATAAGTATTGATAAATCTGCCCACACACATTATCCAAGACATCAGATAAATCTCTATGAAGCTAGATACAAACTATTGCTAATGTCTCATCAATCTTTGTTAAAAATTAGAAAAACACTTCTTTTCTAATCTCTTCAACTGAAAAAGTAAAAATGCATGAAAGATTATGCTAAGGAAAATCAGGTAAGAGATGATCGAGAGAATGCATGGGAGTGGACTCTATAGGAGATGCAAGTATCACTAGTGGAGAAAGATCCATGGGTGAGGGACTCATGGGTGGAGAAGGATCCACAGGTGAGAGAAGTTCCACAGGTGAAGGAATCACGGGTGGAGGCATACAAGGTGATAAAGGGACCACAGGAGGGGATGGAACCACTAGATGTGGAGCCATGGGAGAAGAAGGAGAAGCCTTCTTATGGGAATGACCTATGGGAGGAACAGAAGGTCTGAGAATAGCTATAAGGTGATCCTTAAGGTGTTGTTGAAGGATGTGATAACAATCGGTGTGATGGGTGCCACATTGGTGCCATGGACAATACACCTCACTAAGGCATATTTTCAAGTAAAACCTATGGGGGAGGTGTGGCTTTGTTTAAGGAAAGAGAGGAAGGACAAAGTATCAATATATTATTGCAACTTGAGACAATGGGTAGACGAATGATTATTTGTCCCATGGAAGCAACAAATATGCTTGTGAGTGGTCCTAGAAGAAGCACTTAGAGAAGGAGGTATAAAAGCAGTGGAAGAAGCTAGAAAACACTTGTCAGCCTATTTGGTGGGCAGAGGAGCCATATTAGGCAAAATAATCAAACCATCACCAAGGAAAGGTGGCAATGGAGGAGAAACGGAACTAGTCTCAATAGAAGGAGCAATTGGATGAGAAGCAAGGGTAGGGTCAGCAACAATAGGAGCAGAAATAGGCTTAGCTATAGCAAGAACAAAAATGGGCTCAACTATAGTAGGAGCAGGATTGGATTCTGATAAGGGCTCTACTGAGGGAGGGGCAAGATCTATAGAAGGTATAAGGAGGGCTATACTAATCTCAGGAGTAAACCAATGATGGGAATTAGGAAACCTATCAAAGTGGTAACGTCTAGTCATAACACAGTCCATGAGCATACTCTTATGAGGCTACTAATAAATTGGAGGTGTTAGCGCCATCTCTACCATACAATAAATGGGGGAAATACTAAAATTAGGAACTGTAAATGAAGGAAGATACATGAAAAGACTCAAGTAAAAAAGAATGATAATGAATAATATCGGCATCACAAGTCTGTACAAGACCGCCTAAGAGTGGATCATCTAAGGAATAACCATAATCATAATATAGGGTATAAATATCAATGATATGAGTAGAGATAACCTTGTCATCTAAGGAAGTGTGGTGAATAGAATGCCAAGTCTTGGTCAAGACTATGCGAATATCATCTCAAGGAATCTTACGAGAATGAGGCTGGAAGGAAGAAGGAAGCTACAAGATGAGATGAGGTGAGAGATTGGAAGTTTTAAACTTTAGGTTAATCTCATCATCATCGAAATCTAAGAGGTTAGGAGGAATGTTCCCAATGAGTTTGGAATGCCATTGTAACCTCAAGTTAAATTAATGAGAAAATTAAGATTCTATGACTCATGAAATGGAACATTGGGCAAAGGTTCAAGAGTAGGAATATTGAAGACACCACGATCTTGGAATTGTTCGAAATTACAAGGGTTAGTGTCACCCTGAATCCTATAAATGGCTCTATTATGAAGGAATTTAATGCATTAGCAAGTGGAAGAAGTAACAACGCTCATACGATGAGTCCATGGCCTACCAAGCAAGATGTTATAACAAAGGGGAAGCTAAAGATCATCACCTTCACACGAACAATGACAGGTGGGATGGTAATGGGAAGCCACACACAACCTAGAAGAGGCATTTTCTTTTTATCATATTCTTGGTAGGTACTGAGTGTAAGCTTAAGATTGCATTCAAAATATCCAAGGGTCTTAATGAAGTTGAGAGATTCAACGTAAGTGTCGAAACCCTCATCAATAAATGCACGCTTAACTTCGATATCATCTATTTGGACATGTCGATACCTCTATGTGTATCATAAGTACTATTAGTGTTTACAGAACACTTCTCATTTTAAAATTCAAAAAATTCATAGTATGAGTAGCATGTTTTGGAAATCTAGTTATCTATGGTGAAATAGAGGTAGAGTAAATTGAACTGTTTCACAAATTTATATTGATTGGTGGTTGGAAGACACCATGGTCCAAAGTTATACACTAAATTTATATTAATTGATTTGTGAATTTTGAAGCATCTATGCTAATATTAGTGAATTATGACCAAAGTTATACACTAAAGACTAATCTAAGTGAATATTTATAGTGAGATCTAAACTAAGGTGATTTGATCAAAGAAAGAAGAAAAAGGAAGAGTAGGGTAGAAATAAAGTAGGTGATTATTAATCTTGGCCTCAAACATCATTATAAAGTTTTAGTTTCAACTAAAACTTCATTTAATTAATATATAATGTAAAGTAGCAACTGCTCAAACCACACAATATACTAAGCAAATATCTAAGAAAAACATGAACTAATACAAGTATGAACTAACTTTGTCTTAAAGTTTTATTGTTGCATTCAAATAACATTTACACATCCTAATGCAAAGCAAATAAAATGAGACAAAGTCTAAGAACATTCAACTAATCTAGCATTAACACAAATTAGCAACCATGTATCAAAAATGCACATTCAAAATTCATAAAGACCATTCAAATTCAAGACTACTGGAGCTTGTCTTGTCGATGCCTCTATGTGTATCATAGTTGCTCTTAGTGTTTAAAGAACACTTCTCATTTTAGAATTCAGATAATGCATAACATGAGTAGTAGGTTTTGGTAATCTAGTTACATGTGGTGAAATAGAGGCAGAGCATATTGAATTGTTCCACAAATTTATATTGATTGGTGGTTGGGAGCCATCGTGGGCCTTAATCTTTATGAATTTTAAAGCATCTATGCTAATATCAGTGAATTATGACCAAATTTCTACACTAAAGACTAATCTACATGAATATTTATAGTGAGATCTAAACTAAGGTGATTTTATCAAAGAAAGAAGCAAAAGGAAGGGTAGGACAAAAATAAAGTAGGTGATTGTTGATCTTGGCCTCAAACACCATGACAAGGTTTTAATTTCAACTAAACCTACATTTAACCAATATATAATGTAAAGTAGCAACTGCTTAAATCACACCATATACCAGGAAAATATTTGAGGAAAACATGAAATAATACAATTATGAACTAACTTTGCCTTAAAGGTTTACAACTGCATTTAAATAGCATTTGCACATCCTAATGCAAAGCAAATAAATTAAGACGAAGCCTAAGAACATTAAACTAATCTAGTATTAGCATAAATTAGCAACCCTGTATCAAAGATGCACTTTTAGAATTCATAAAGACCATTTAAATTCAATAATTCAAACAAGTAATTAAGAAAGAAACCATATAACAATCGATACAAACAAACTTGGACAAACTATTAAGTATTCCTTGTTTATATTAATTGCTTAGAAGTATACAAGTTTTGTCTCAAAACTCTCTCTCTCTTCTTTTACAAAATGGTAATACTACCTTTTATAAAGAACTCAGGAAGTATACCAATCAGTCATAAGATTACACATGGACAAAGATAATGATAGTTGTCTTTCTTTATAGTTCTAGAATACACTTCTCTTTTCAAAATGGACTAATCTATAGCAAAATATGCTAACAAATGAGAATATATCTTTTTTAAAGAATATTCCACGTTCAACTATTACAATGCTTTACATAAAATGGAATATTAGTTAAATGGTGGGCCCTAGGCTGAAGGGCTCCCTTATTGATCTTGAAGAATCTCCATAGTTCTTTGGTGTTGCTCGTTAACCAACTCCAAATCAACAGTTGGATTTAAGAGACAAGCATCCTCTTGGTCAGCCAAGTCATTGAAGTCCCTATCATTTCTAGTTGTGGCTTCTTTGATGCTTCTGGCTTCGGTAATCTTTTTTAGTAACGAAGATCATGCCCAAGACTCGGTTGTTATCACTTCTAGATTGGCCTTGGCTTTTACTCCTCACTTCCTTCATCACCAAAGTGGCTTTGTGCTTGTATTCTTCATCATCAATGATGCCTAAGGTGTTGGACTTTCTAGGGTTGACTAGCATAGTACCAAGGAGTTGTTTGATTGTAGGGTTGGCTAGCATAGTTCATTGTCATCCTTGAGGAGTCTATCCAATCCCTTTGATCAAGCACTTAAGCTTTGGATCTTATCAACAAATATCCCTAATAATGCATTCAATTGGGCCAGGCTAATAGTTTTGAAGCTAGGAATCCTGCCCTTAATTAGTATATTGATAAGATCCCTTATTTTGTCCTCTGCATCCTACCACTGGGCCACCAAACCTTTGGCAATTTCATTATATTGGGTCAATGCATCATATCTCAGCTTCATTGACTTTAAGGAGTCAAACATGTCAAAGAAGGATGCCTCAAACATCTTTATTATTGCCTTAGGGACTGATAAGATAGCCAGTGTCTCCAAGTTCTCCTTTTCCTTCTTTAGGTTGTGTATCTTCTATTCATGCCCTTGATACCTGCTTTGATCTAAGTTAAATGAGCATCAGCTAAGCTTTCTATGTCCTCCTCATGGATAGGATGTTCACCAGGCTTCTAACCTCCAATGGGGGTTAGACCAACAAAGGGCTCAACTCTTTGAAAGGTGAATTTCTCACCTCCAACCATGGCCTTCTTGGTTGTCACCCTCTCTAATCCTTCTATTTTTAGATTGAATTATACATTGGTTGATGATTCTGTGATCTTAAGAGCCTCAAGAGTCTCCACCTATGTGTTGCTCGTAGCTCCTGGAGTGTCCATTTATGTGCCACTTGATCCTGCTATGGAAACTATTCTTCTTTCTTCCTCCTCTTTTATCAAATCCAATATCCATGGCTTGACTTTTTCAATAACACCAATTTGAATTGTTTGGGTCAAGGCCCAGGAATGGGATAAAGTGGAAATTTTATGTATCTTCCTATAAATGAACCATTCAGAGATAATGGGTCCATGAATGGGATATTCATCACTGAACAAGTTGACCTCACTCATGGGTTGGGTGAAGGTCAACTTGGGATTCTTCCTCCCAACTAGGACCAATTCTAATTTCGCTTTCCTCTTGTGTTGGGGTGCTATTGGAACTAGGTCCAAAGTAACTTCCTTCCCCATGTCTTATTCAGCTTCTTCATCTTGGGCATGGGGTTCCTCAGTTTGTTCCTCTTCATCTTCAAAACCATATGCTTCAGTAAGCATCTGAAGTGCATCCTTTACTGTCTCATCAAATTCTAGTGTAACCATATCTAGGAACTCTATTTTAGACTTTGGCCTCTCAGGTGGGGCTGAAGATGACCCTTCCCTATGTCTCTCTTCTAACTTCTCTTTTCTAGTTCCTTATGTAACCTGTGTTTGAGGTTGTTGCATGCCAACTTGTGGTTATTTTGGAGGGGGCCTTGAGGATGGTCGAGACAATAAATGATACTGCAGGGGCCCCATTTGTCAAATCTCACCTGATGGCTTGTCATTTCCCCTAGCCAACCTGGGCTCCAACTTAATGTTATGCCTCTTCAATCTGGCTAATACCTCTAAGAAACCATAGGCCTTGATGTGGAATGGGTCATGGACATTGGGTTGGTGTTTATATGCCGCATTTATGGTTTTGAACTTTAGATGCTTGGAGACCATTCCATTAGGGTCCCATTGCCTCAAATCATCTTTTTGTAGGGTGAATGAGTCCTTATGTCTGGCAATAACATTTACATGTTCCCAATTTTGTAACACAATTCTGTTGATTATCAAAGAAAATGGATGAGGGGGGCCTTTCCTTTTCTCCTTGTAAAATCCATCTATACCATCAAGAAGTTGGTAAGCTACTTCTTGTTCTACTAGCTTGGTCAGCACACAGATGGGTAACATGAAGCACTGTGTCAAAGTCCCTTTTATCCTTATTATTGTGTAGTTAGTGTAGAACCATATATCCCCTATCAATTCCACATATTTCTTAACCAAGGGGATGATCCTGCCATGGCGATCCCTGTGATGGTCTCCGTTAGAGCTGGATAAACACAATCACAAATGAACTACATGTTGTGTTTGTATTTGAATATGTGAAGTTTGGAATAATGATAGGAGACAGTAGGTCTCCCATCAGGCGACCAATTATTGTTATTTGGGATCTTGGTTGTGACTAATAAGGCATCAAGAAGGTAGTACATCATGTAAAAGTGTTTGATTGTTTTCTTCTTGATGGCTGTGAATTGTGACTTCAAACAGATATTGATCATCTCACCTAATGGGGGAGTGAGTCCTCAACCATGAAGTAAACATAGGGCACCTAAACATTGTCAATATGTGTGGTAGAGAGGGCTCCGCATAAACTATTCAGCAAGGTCATAATTATCCTAATCCCCTCCTTGAATTGGACAATTAGTATTTTGCCCATGGGGTCCTAGATTACTTGGGTTCTAGTGAGTAGCCATGGGCCCAGGATTATGTTCAAGTTATGCTCTCCAGTCCACTTTTTAATGGTGGGTGGGTCTATCTAGGGCTTACTTAGTTTATAGTAGCTCGCAAAATATAGAGGGGAAATGTATGCTACTTTCTTGAAACTTCGCTCATGCACTATTCAATCATTCTCAATTTTACAATCAATAAAAAGAGGAGCAACGACATTAATGCAGTGTAATACCTCAAGCTTGGCAGCAACATAATAGAGGATAGTCATTTGGATAAAGACTATGTCATTGTATCTCTGTAGGATGGTTGCATTCTTTTGTTATTCCCTTGTAAGGGCTTGCATCTCCTTAATGGTCCAAAAGAGTTTAGACAAGCTCCTATTCCCATTATTCAATGTTGCAGTATCCAAGGCTGTGTCCTTAAAAACTCTCCCCTCATTATCTAAGTTTAAGTATAACTCTATTTCATCCCTTTGTTGTTGTTTGTGATCTGCCATGATTGTGGAAGTTACAACTACTTGCCAATGAATTACAAGTGGTTTCTGGGTCAATTTGTTCTTTCTTGGATCGTAATTGAACTCTTCTCGATTTGATTGTGACTAATCCGAGTTCAAATTAGGGCTTTTATGGATGCTAGGGCTTTTCTGAAGCTTTAATGGCAATGGAAATTTAGACTTGGGCTCATTCATGTCTCGAAGTTGATTAAGACCTAGGCCTTTATACCTTTGCCTTTTTGAGCACATAAAATCTTCAATTTTGTCATTGTGTGCTTATGTGGCATTCCTTTGATAACATTCATGGCATTTTTCATAAATGCCTTGAGGGACTAGCCATTATTTTTTGAAAATCCAAGTTTTCCTTCGCATCGTTGGATCCTTGTTCATGGATCAATGCAAACCATTGATCTTGATCACAGGGCTTGAGAATCATTGGTTACTTTATGTCAGGCCCTGGGGTTATGCCATTTGGCACTTTTGTGGGCCTTTTGGGCTTTGTATTTTGTGCAGTGAACACGTGCCCACCATGTGTTGATCCTGTAGGCACCCTAAGTTTCATTGAATGGTCTCTGACAGCTGTGCTCCATCCGATCATCCTCTCACAAGAAAGCATAAACTATTGATCTTAATCTAGGCAGATGCACGTGATTGGTCTGATGGATCAAATGCATTGGATTCATTAGGTCTTTTCGCTCCATTTGATTAATCTATATGATGAAGTGAGAGTCGTTCATCCAATAAAAGGGCAAGAACTTTAATTAGTGTCATGATAAGGAAGGGACTTAGGTTTAAATACTTTAGGCTAAGGTTTACTTCGTGTTTTAATAAACATGTCATAAACTTTAGGCTAAAGTATTTTAGCTTAACTTTTTGAAATACGTATAAAAGGGCCCTAGGTTAAATAGGTTAGGCTAAGGTTTATGTTGCGTTAATAAACACAACATATACTTTAGGCTAAAATATTTATGCTAAGTTCTTAGAATATGCCTAAAGGGGCCAAATAATAAAAGGATCAAATGTTAGGTTTTAACCTAGAGTTTCATTTCATCACATTAATAAACATATTGAAACCTTAGGTTAAAAGCTTTTTAAGCTAAGTTTTATGTCACAAGGACCTCTTGAAACAAGACCTAATATAAGTCTCTAGCCTAAGGTTTATTGCATTTGAATAAATATAATTGGAACCTTAGGATATATATTTAGAGTAAGCTCATGTTTACAAGTATTTAGATCACAAGATCATTCTATTATTTGAAGTTCAAAAATCCTAAATGTTTGAACATCTTCTAAGGGGTCCCATTGATTTGTAATGCAAGCCATAAGTTTTTAGCAACATTTTGGAGTGTATTCCTATGTCCAAGAAAAATATTCGATGAGCTTAAATTTGACGATCTCATGGATGTCAATGATGACCTCATAGATGTCAAATGACGATCATGAGAATGTCAAATTTAACTTAGTGGATCATTGGGTTTGATAGGTTTAAAGTTGACGATCGCATGGATGTCAATGACGGCCTCTCGAATGTCAAATGACAGTCGTGAGAATGTCAATTTTAAGCTCATGAAATCCTTTTCGTCCATAAAACTTGTATTTGATACGCTCCGTTAAATCGTCATGCATGATGAAGTGAGAGTCTTTCATTAAGATCCGAGGAGATGCACGTCATTGGTTCTATTTAATGTGTAGGACCCTTTGTTATCAACTTTGAATTTAGGAGTGCCACATGGCAATGCCATGGGCCTTCTTGATCTTTTGACTTTTTAGTGCGACGATCGCTCTATGGGATTAATTCTGTGCAACTAACCGTGGACCGTCGATCTTGATCTAGATGTTTAAACTTGATTGGTTCCTTTCATTTATTGAAGTTGTAGCATAAGTTTTATCCTAAAGTTTTGTTATATTAATAAATACAAAGAGACCTTAAGGTAAAACTTAGGCTAAGTTTATATTTGAAAAAAGGTGCCCTTTAAACCTTAACGACAATGTCACATTATTCGATCCTCAATTCCACTTAGGCATAGATCGTTGATCATGATCCTGGTGATCTTACGAGATTGTTCTGATGGATCAAATGCTTAGATTTGTTAAGATTCTTATGCTCCATTAGATTAATTCCTTGCGACAAAGCGAAAGCCATTGGATCTGCAAAGAAGTAAGGTGCTTAAGTTAGGACACAGGTAAATATAGGAACCTAGGTTAAGGTTTTAATACTAAGGTCTTATTTGTGTTGATAAATATGAATGGAACCTTAGGGTTAAGACTTTAGACTAAGCATATAACAAAGGGGACCATGCTAAAATAAAAGAATCTGCAAAGATAAACATTAGACCATGCTAAAACATAGGGAATAGATGGGGACAATAAAAGGCGACCAAACATGATTTTTAAGTTAAGGCTTGGTTGTGTTGAAAAACACGACCAAGCCTTGGCATAAAAATTTAGTTTAAGTCTATAGTTGATTTAAAACATTCCCACCAATTATGTTCCCACAAAATTTGAATTTAAACTAAAGGTCTAAGCTAGGGTTTGTTGAAAGAGTGTTTCAAGACATGAATCCATTTGCAAGATTTTATAGACCAAAGGCTAGTGAAATCTTTAAAAGGGATAATCTGTGAGAATCCCAGCATAATCTATAAAAGAGCTTAATTCATGAAAGTCAACTTTTAGCAACATTAGGCAAGGTTAATGCAAAAACATGAACAAATAGACTAATTTCATCAAGCATGGATGATCTTCAAATCCTCGAAAAGTGAAAATTATCAAGCTTTCAACATTAAGGTTCAAAGTAATCACAAGGGTCCCTATTTTTTAGACAAGGGGGTATGTTAACCTCAATAAATGGTGACTTCTGAGAGAAACATAGCAATATGTTAGAGCTTTGAGACTCTGATTCAAAAAAATAACTAGGTCATTCATTCTACTTGATCCATGTCATCATCAAGATCAGTTCATAGTTGAAACAAACTTTACACGTGTATAATTAGGATCAAACATCAAGACATAACCATATTGTGTGTTTTGATTCCACTTACTATTTGTCATGGGATTCAAGGGACAACTTCTAGGTTTCATACCTTTAATCATTAACATTGACTTGGATCATGTTTATATATTTATTAAGAACCATGCTTCTAGTTTAGGGAAGGTTTGGGCATTACTCTGCTACTTGTCAAGCATCCATATCCCTGACAAAGATACCTTTGGTTCCACTCACGATCTTGCTTAAGTGCCAACCAGGCGTCTATAACCTGGTGGAAATTACCAAAATCACCTTTGCTTGAGAAGCTTTTGATTTTGTAATAAGTTCTTGTTTTTTGTATTTTTTCTTGGGTCTTTTAAGCTTTCAACAAAGGTTGGGAACCAAGGTAGCCATGTTTAAGGATTTGGTCAAGTGTTTGATCCTCGGATAATCACATATGGTTGCAACCTTTATCCTAGACAAGGATGTTTGTTAAGTGTAAGCATGATTGTACCTTAATGGATTGAGTTTTCTTTCAACATGTGTAATTTTTCTTAAAAACATGTTTAGGTCAAGACAATGTTTAAGGTCTCATGAAATGGTTAACTATTCATGGGTCCTTAATAGTTTGTTCAAATGATAACATTAAGCTCCTATTTCAAATCCATGGTCAACATATGTATGGAGTTCATATCAACATTTTTGAACTCATGGAGTTTCAAGCAAACTAAGGAATTTTGAGCTGAGGGTTCTCCAAAAGGACTTATTGTAAGCAAGGAGCAAAGCAAAAAGAAACAAATACACAATAGAAAATAGCAAAATAGGAAGCAAAAAGGAAAGCAAACAACTATATACATACTTATATACATACAAGGGATATGGAGGAAAGAGTTGAAGAAAACTAACTAGCCTACCTACACTAACTATAGTTCTCTTACAGGTTTACTCCATGAAGACCCCAAGAGGAGCAATAGAGAAGTAATATTTGAGATACTATCTATTGGTGGGCAGTATGAACTCTATGCCTTGTATATCTTTGAGCTTGAAGGTGTTATCTCTAAGTGTGTCTAAAATCTGATAGGGGCCAATCCATAGAGGTGTGAACTGGTCATGTTTGCCTTTGGGCTCAGATGTTTTATCGTAAAGAAGAACCAAGTCTCCTTGTCTAAATACCTTGATCTTTGAACTTTTGTCAAACCACCTCTTTACTGTAGTTTGGTGTCTTCTAAATTTAGAAAAATCCTTTTCTTGTGCATCTTTCATCTAAATAATGTCTAAGAGCCTAGAGTTTGTGATTATTGATCCTCCTCCATATACTCTTGCATAAACTTGTAGGTTGGCAGCTTGAGTGTGATGGGAAATATAGGCTCTTGGCCATATACTAGTAAGAAGGGAGATGCTTTAAGAGCCTACTTGACTCTTGTTCTATCTACCCAAAGGGCATACTTCAGAAGCTTATGCAATGTTTTGGGTTTGTCAATAGCAAACTTCTTAATGGATTTCATCAAGTTTTTATTCGTTGACTCAGATACTCCATAACCTTGAGGATAATGGTTAAATGAAAACTTGAGAACAATGTTGTCATATGCCCATTCAGTCATTTATATGTACATGAATGCTGACCCATTATCACATAACAAAGAGATTGGAGTCCCAAATCTAGGGCGTATATGTTCTTTTAAGAAATTGATCACTTCTTTTATTCTGCACTACTTGGTGGCTACTACTTCAGTACAACTAGTGCAATAGTTAGTAGTTGTCAGAACATACTTGTGACCTTATGATGAGTTGGGGTTGACTACTCCTATAAAGTCCAATCTCTACTGGGCAAAAAGTTTGTCAATTATGTCTAGCTATAAAGGCATTATTGCCTTTGGTTGTTTAGTATTGAAGATCTGGCATGAATGATATTATCTTACATGTTTATGAGCATCTTTGAAAATGGTACGCCAATAATAGCTAGCCCTGAGGATATTTTGAATTGTGGTTCTTCCAAATGGATGTCCACTTCCCAACTTTTCATGGAAAGTGCTCATTACTTCAGTGGCTTCTTCTTTGGAAACACATCTCAAGTATAAACCTTCAAAGTTCTTTCAGTACAGGACTCCATTTTTGATGAGGTAGTGAGTTGTTTTGAGCCTTAAAGTTCTTCTCTACTCCCTGATTAGCCCTACAGAAAAAGTGCCATTAATTAGCAAGTGAACAATAGAATCATACCATTCATTACCTTGGAAGCTTTGATGATCAACTTACATAATACTTAGCTTAGGGATGGTATTGGCAATCATTTGAATTAGACCTTAACACCTTACCAGTTTTACAGTCTTTATTTCTATGTCATATTCACGGAGGACAGACATCCCCTTACTTCTTCACTCTTCAAGTTCACATTAGCTTAGAATTATCTTAGTAGTTGGGTCTGGTAGAATGCCATGCACTTTGTTCCTAAGAATGTAGTTCCTAAATTTCTTGACAACTTTAAATAATGCAAAGGCTTGTTTATCAATTAAAGGGTAATTTAACTCAACATTTTTCAAATTAGTACTCATAAAAGCAATTGAGTGGTCAAATCCTTCTATTTTTTGAGTTAAAACAACAGCAATACTGTGATCAAAAGAGAAAGAGTATAGGTAAAAGTTTTGTGAAAAGTCTAGAATTATCAAGACTACAATTTTGTTGATTGCACTTTTGATGCCCTCAAAGGCCTTTTTTGACTCCTCATTCCATAAGACTTTAGCATCCTTCTTCAGCGTATCATTCAATAGGTTGATAATCTCTGCAAAGCCAGAAATGAACTTTTTCACAAAGTTTATCTTACCAAAAAATGACTTCAATTCTTTTTCACTATTGGGAGGTTATGTCTTGGATATGGCTTTCACTCTTTCAAGGTCTATGAAAAATTCATCTTTAGTTATGACATGGCCTAACAATTTACCTTTAGTAACACAAAAAACAATCTTCTTAGGGTTAAAGGAGATCTCATACCTTTGGCACCTTTCAAATACCTATTGTAGATGCATGAAATGGTTTTCATTGTTCTTAAAGAAAACAATTATATCATCCATGTTAATTATGATGCATTTACCAATCATGCCTTGAAGGGCATGGTCTATGGCCCTTTGAAAAGTGGTTCTTATGTTTATCAATCCAAAAGACATTCTCTTATATGCAAAGGTGCCCCACTTAATTGTGAAATTTTTCTTCATTATGTCTTCCATGTCTACCAGCACCTAATTGTATCCTGAAAAACTATCAAGAAAAGACATAATAACTGAACCAGAAACAATGCGTATTACCTAGTCAAAAGAGGGAAGAGGATAATTATCATTTTCAGATGCTTTATTCAGATTTCTAAAGTCAATGCACAACCTAATTTTTCCATTCTTATTTCTAATTGGTACCGAATTGGCCACCCAAGTAGAATGCCTGATGTGAAATACAATTCTAGCATCTAGCAATATCTTGACTTCTTTGAAGATCATGGGTTCTAAGACACAATTTACAGGCCTTTATTTCTTCCTGAAGGGTTTACAACTTTTTTTTAGAGGTATAGTGTGGGTGATGACTCTTGGATCAAATATCTTCAAGTCATCATATGACCAAGCTATGACATCCTTGTATTTTATCAACAGTTCTTTGGCTCTCTTATTTTCAACACTAGTGCAAGTCTTTCCAATATTAACTAGTTGAGGTTGATCTTGAGGTCCAAAGAAATTTCATTATAATCTTGGTCCAAATCAATTGCATCGTAATCTTTTCCACTTACTTTAAGAATCTTAGAAACTTCAGCTAGTTTGTCTTGATCAAATAACCTTTCTAAGGCAATCATATACTAAAGTTAGGTGAATCTTGATAAGACATGAGATTGGCTACAACATATGCCGATTCATCAACACCTTTATTTTCTTCCTCATGGATAGAAACAATATTGAAGACATCAAAAGATTCCACTAGATCCTAGACTCTAAATTTATACCTCTTGAGGTATGATAGTTTGCACTAATACTTGTTTCTCACTTGATTTACTACTAGTTATGAGTCACCATAAACTAATAGTTCATTAAGTTTGCTTTTGATGGCAAATTACAAACCTAAGATGAGGACTTCATATTCTACAAGGTTATTGGTGAAAGGAAATCGGAGTCTATAAGAAGCATGATATTTGTTACCAAGAGGGTCAGTTAGAATAATGACCAATCGAGATCCATCTTTACACCTAGCCCCATCAAAATGCAACTTCCATAACCCAAGCACAACTTGAGAAGCTTTAGGATCACATACCTTAGTAATTTCTAGGGTGAAAACCCCTAAATCATAATCAATTATGTTGACCTTTTCATTAACAGCATTATACTCAGTGATCATATGTTTCATTCTTAACTCTCTCTCAACTCTGATCTGGTTGGAAATTTCTTTTCAAGGCAACCATAGGTGTGAATAGTCTATGGACATATATCCGTTTAGAGCCTTGGTCCATTATCTACTCAAAAGTAGTCCATAAACATTAGGAATATCCACTACTTGGATATCTATAAATTATTGGACCCTTGGCTTAGAAGCCAATTATATGTGGACATTTAACAATTCTCCAACCACCTTGACCCTAGACTTATCTAATTGGGTAACAACCATATCAGATTTAATGGGGGTCAAACCGAGTTGTTTACAAACACCTACAGGGATAAAATTTATAGAGGCAATAGATTCCAACAAATAGTTATGCAAGTTCTTACCAAACATTCTGACTGTAAGTAAGAAGGGTGGAGACTTTGTTTTAACTTTGCACATGGCTATATTTGCATTATCAGTCTTGGTCATCTTGTTAGGTTTTTTCGATAAGGATTCTAGCAATAGATCTCTTTACTCTATATTTGTGTTAGTTCATGCCCGGTAATTTTAGCTTTGATTTTTTTTGTCCTCTATAATGTTATAATCAATCCTATTGGAAGAATTAGAAGTATCAGCACTAGGCTTAGGAGTTCTTCCCTTAGAAGGCTCTAGATTATTGTCTGAAGTGGTATTTGGAGGAGTACCAAAATTATTTTGAGTAGAAGTAATCAAATGCCGCCTCTATTCTCTATTCTTTATAGGGTATGTTTTCTTAAAGAGCTATTGGAAGGCATGAACTTCTTCAGGAACATCATCAAGTTCATTATCTTCTAGAAAGGGGAAATCAAATGTTTACACCATGAAGGTCTGGTCAGCAAGCCTGGATCTTGAGGTACCTGCACCATTGTCTTTGGTAGGCACTACCTCAAAAGTGTCCAACTCTTCTTGAAATGCTTCAAAATCTTCACAAAACTCAATGCAATAAATCTCACCATACTTATCAGTACAATGGACTCTACAATAATCAGATAAAGCAATATCAATAAAATTAATATCCATGGTCTTCTTTTCAGAAGATGGTTCATTATTCTTATTGTTGTGAAAACTATCATTATTAAACCTATTGTTGAGTCTATTAAAGTTTTGGAAAAAGTTCCTAACAAAAAAAATTTCAATATTACCAACTTGTTTTTGCAGCTAAAGGAAGTTAGTGCTCAGTTTTTGGACCATTTTTAGAATGGACTCATTCTCACTTTTGAGGGTTTCTGAATTATGAACCTGGTTGTTGTTGGTACTAGTGGCTAGTACCAAGGTCATATTAAATCATTACTAGTAGTGTGATTCAAGAACCCCAAATTTTGCGTAGGATCAACATGTCTTCGAGGCAATTGGTTCAAATTTGGGAGTTGGTTGAGAGTAGGCACATTCTAGTTATTATTGAGAAAGACATTCAAAGTAGGCATATGTGAATTGATATTAGGAACAAACTAGGTCATCTATCCTTGAGGTTGCATTTGTTCATTAATGATTACAGCCTTAGTATAAGCTAAAGCTAGTGTGTTCATTATACCAACAGCTCTCTTGCTGAATACTGAGGTCATGGGATCAAAAAGCATCTTTGTAGATTTACAAGGCTAGTGCCTGATCAGGTTTATAAGGATCAATGGTTCTGGGGTAAATTTTTTGGATCCTATCATTGAAAGCTCTTATAGGTTCATTGGCATCCTATTTAAGGGTGGTAAATTACTAGTACAAGACATAAGGGCTAATTATTTTGTCAAATTAGTCAATGGAGATGTTGAATTCATCCCAGGTGGTGATGCAATCATTAGGTAGGTTTAGGAACCACTTATATGCAGCATCTTTAAATGTGAAAGGGAACAACCTACATGTTACATCCTCATGAATTAAATTTAACAATCTTAATGCAGCCTTAAAATAATTTGAAATTTTCTTTTGTTATTACAATACCACTAGGACTAAAAGTTGGCAAATACTTTTCATGATTGCAAGGAAGGTCATGAATTGCACCTTGTACATTGATAGGATAACTTATAAACCAAGCCATACCTTGATAAAGATTGAACACAAAGGTACCTTGGAGTGATAACATTGGTAGACTTTGAATGCCTGTCTACCTTTGTCTCGTTTGGCTCTCCTATGGACTTCCAACTCAAGTAGAGGCTCTCTTGTCTCTGAATGTGAACTTGTCATGATCCTTGGCAGTTCTAGCTTGAGAACTTTGGACCCTATTTGAGATACGATGTGTCAAACCAGCCTTTATAAGGAATAGGACTCAAATTTGCACATTAAGCTAATTTTGCAAAGATATGTGTAAAAAATAAAAAAGGACATCAAATTTTAACTAAGTTAGTTAAAATATGTGTCCAATTACGTAAATATGGTTAACTTTACAATTCCAAGCCTAAATAAACCTAGATATATGAAATATATACCAATCCTTGATTGAAACAAGCTATTATAACCTTAAATACTGTGAATTTTCAGATCTTAAGCTATCTTTACTAGAATTAAGCATCTATCCTCAAAGATCTTGGATCTTTGTCTAAATAAAGCACAAAGATGGATCAAAGACCACAAAGATCAATAATCTTTATGCTTTTGAAAAAATAACTACGTAAAAGTGTAAAGATAACACCAATCTTAGATCAAAACAAATTAAGACTATCAAAGATTCAACAAATTCACCAAGGGCCTTCGTCTAACACCAACAAAACTCATCTTGTTGATGTCTCTATGTGTATCACAGGTGCTCTTGGTGTTTAAAGAACACTTCTTATTTTAGAATTAAGAGAATTCATAGCATGAGTAGTAGGTTTTGGTAATCTAGTTATCTGTGGTGAAATAGAGGTAGAGCAAATTGAACTGTTCCACAAATTTATATTGATTGGTGGTTGGAAGCCATCATGGTCCTTAATCTTTGTAAATTTTGAAGAATCTATAATAATATTAGTGAATTATGACCAAAGTTCTACACTAAATACTAATCTAAGTGAATATTTACAATGAGATCTAAACTAAGGTGATTTGATCAAAGAAAGAAACAAAAGGAAGGGTAGGGTAGAAATAAAGCAGGTGATTGTTGATCTTGGCCTCAAACATCATGACAAGGTTTTAATTTCAATCGAACCTGCATTTAACCAATATATAATATAAAATAACAATTGCTCAAATCACACCATATACCAGGAAAATATTGGATAAAAACATGAAATAATACAAGTATGAACTAACTTTGCCTTAAAGGTTTACTGTTGCATTCAAATAGCATTTGCACATCCTAATGCAAAGAAAATAAAATGAGACAAAGTCTAAGAACATTCAACTAATCTAACATTAACACAAATTAGCAACCCTGTATCAAAGATGCACATTCAAAATTCATAAAGACCATTTAAATTCAAGACTTCAAACAAGCAATTGAGAAAGAATCCATAGAACAATCAATACAAACAAACTTGGACAAACTATTAAGTATTTCTTGATTATATTAATTGCTCAAAAATATACAAGTTTTGGCTCAAAACTCTCTCTTCTTTTACAAATTGGTAATACTTCTTTTTATAGAAGACTCGGGCAATATACCAATCAGTCGTAAGATTACACCTGTACAAAGATAAACACAGTTGTTCTTCTTTACCATTATAGAATACATTTCTCTTTTCAAAATGGACTGACCTTAAGGCAAACATGCTAACAAACTAGCATGTCTTTTCAAAAGAATATTCCACATTCAAATATTACAATGTTTACATAAAATAGAATATTAATTAACTAGTGGGCCCGGGGCTGAAGGGCTCCCTTGTTGCTCTTAGAGAATCTTCATAGCTCTTTGGTGTTGCTCGCTAACCAACTCCAAACCAATAGTTGGTTTCTAGAGACAGGGATCCTCTTGGTCAACCAAGTCATTAAAGTCCCTATCATTTATAGTCATGGCCTCCTTGATCCTTCTAACTTCGGCAATCTTCTCTTAAGCAATGAAGATCATACCCAAGACTTGGTTGTTATCACTTCCAGATTGGCCTTTTTTTTTAATCCTCACTTCCTGCATCACCAAAGTGGCTATGCGTTTGTATTTTTATCATCAATAATGACTAAGACACTAGACTTTGTAGGGCGGGTCAGCATAGTACCAAGGAGTTATTTGATTCAAGCTATTAGGTATTCATCATCTTTGAGGAGTTTATCCAATCCCTTTGACCAAGCACTTAAGCATTGGATCTTATCAACAACTATCTCTAATGTTGCATTCAAATGGGCCACACTAAAGGTTTTGAAGCTAGGAATCATGCCCTTAATTATTATATTGATAAGATCCCTTATTTTGTTCTCTACATCCTGCCACTGGGCCACCAATCCTTTGGCAATTTTATTCGGTTGGGTCAATGCATCTTGCCTCAGCTTCATTGACTTTAATGAGTCAAACATGTCAAAGAAGGATGCCTCAAACATCTTTATTATTGCCTCAGGGACTGATAAGATAGTCAATGTCTCCAAGTTCTCCTTTTCCTTCTCTAGGTTATGTATCTTCTTCTTCATGCCCTTGATACCTACTTTGATCTGAGCTAAATGAGCATCAACTAAGCTTTCTATGTCCTCATGGATAGGATGTTCACCAGGATTCTGACCTCCAATGGGGGTTAGACCAACAAAGGGCTCAACTCTTTGAAAGGTGAATTCCTCACCTCTAATCATGGCCTTCTTGGTTGTTACCATCTCTAATCCTGTTGTTTTTAGATTGAATTGTACATTGGTTGATGATTTTGTGATCTTAGAAGTCTCAGGAGCCTCCACATGTGTGTTACTCAAAGCTCCTGGAGTGTTCATTCGTGTGCCACTTGATCCTATTGTAGCAACTATTCTTCTTTCTTCCTCCTCTTTCATCAAACCCAATATCCATGGCTTTACTTCTTCATGAACATCAATTTGAATTGTTTGGGTCAAGGCCCAAGAATACGAGAAAGTGGAAATTTTATGCATCTTCCCATAAATGAACCGTTCAGGGATAATGGGTCCATGAATGGGGTATTCATCACTGAACAAGTTGACTTCACTCATGGGGTGGGTGAAGTTCAACTTGGGATTTTTCCTCCCAACTGGGACCAATGCTAATTTATCTCTCTTCTTGTGTGGGGTTGTTATTAGAACCAAGTCCAAATTAACTTCATTCTCCTTATCTTGTTCAGCTTCTTCATCTTGGGCATGGGTTTCCTCAGTTTGTTCCTCTTCATCTTCAGACCCATACACTTCAGCAAGCACCTTAAGTGCATCCTCTATTGTCTCATCAGATTCTAGTGCAAACATATCCAGAAACTCTATTGGAGACTCTAGCCTCTTGGGTGGGGCTGAAGATGACTCTTCCCCAAGTCTCTCTTCCAACATATCTTTTTAGGTTCCTTGTGTAACCTATGTTTGAAGTTGTTGCATGCTAACTTGTGGCTGTTCTGGAGGGGGCTTTAAGGATGGTCTAGGCAACAAATGATATTTCAAGGGCCCCATTTTCTAAATCTCACCCTGTGACTTGTCATCTCCACTAGCCAACCTGGGATCCAACTTAATGTTATGCCACTTCAATTTGGCTAATACCTCTGGGAAACCAGAGGCCTTGATGTAGAATGGGTCATGGATACTGGGTTGGTGTTCATATGCCTTGTTTATGGTTTTGGACTTTAGATGCTTGGAGACCATCCCATTAGGGTCCCATTGGCTCAAATCATCTTTCTACAGCGTGAATGAGTCCCTATGTCTGGCAATAACAATTACATATTCTCAATTTTGTAACATAGGTCTGTTAATTGTCAAAAGAAAGGGATGAGGGGGGGCTTTCCTTTTCTCGTTGTAAAATCCATCTATACCATGAATAAGTTGGTAAGACACTTCTTGTTCTGCTAGCTTGGTTGGTACATAGATGGGTAACCTGAAGGGCTATGTCAAAGTCCCTGTTATCCTTATTAGTGTACAACCAAGGTATAACCATATATCCCCTAACAATTCCACATATTTCTTAATGAAAGGGCTGACCCTGACCATGGGGATCCTTGTGATGGCCTCCACTAGAACTAGATAAACACAATTACAAATGAAATGCATGTTGTGTTTGTATTTGAAAATGTGAAGTTTGGAATAATGATGGGAGACAATAGGTATCCCATTAGGTGACCAATTCTTGATATTTGGGATCTTAGTTATGGCTAATAAGGCATCAAGCAAGTAGGACATCATGTAAAAGTGTTGGCTTATTTTCTTCATGAAGGCTATGAATTGTGACTTCAATTAGATATTGATCATCTCACCCAATGGGGGAGTGAGTCCCTTCTCAACCATGAAGTAAACATAGGGCACCTAGACTTTGTCAATATATGTGGTGGAAGGGGCTCCGCATAACCTATTCAGCAAGGTCATAATTATCCTAATCCCCTCCTTGAATTGGACAATTGGTATTTTGGCAGTGGGGTCCTGGATTACTTGGGTTCCGGTGAGCAGCCATGGGGCCAAGATTCTGTTCAAGTTATGCTCCTGAGTCCACTTTTTAATGGTGGGTGGGTCTATCTAGGGCTTACACAATTTATAGTAGCTCTCAAAAGCTAGAAGAGAAATGTATGCTACTTTCATAAAAGTTCGCTCATGCACTATCCAATCATTCTCAATTTTACAATCAATAAAAAGAGGAGCAAGGACATCAATACAGTGTATTACCTCAGGCTTAGCGGTAGCATAATGGAGGCTAGTCATCTGGACAGTGACTAGGTCATTGTATCTCCGCACGATGGTTGCATTCTTTTGTTCTTCTTTTGTAAGGTCTTGCATCTCCTCAATGGTCCAAAAGATTTCAGACCAGTTCCTATTCCCATTGTTAATTGTTGTAGTATCCATATCTGTGTCCTTAAAAACTCTTCTCTCATTATCTGAGGTCAAGTATAACTCAATGTCATCCCTTTGTTGTTGTCTGCAAGCTTCCATGATTGTGGAAGTTGTAACTGCTTACCAATAAATTACAAGTGGTTTTTGGGTCAATTTTTTCTTGCTTAGATCACAATTGAACTCTTCTCGTTTTGATTGTGACTAATCCTAGTTTGAATTAAGGCTTTTATAGATGCTAGGCATTTTTTGAAGCTTTAATGGCAATGACAATTCAAACTTGGTCTCATTCGTGTCTCAGATTTTATTGAGACCCAAGCCTTTAAACCTTTGCCTTTTCGAACAAACAAAATCTTCAATTTTATCATTTTGTGCTTATGTGGTGCCCATGTGGCATCCCTTTGATAACTTTCACAACATTTTTCATAAATGCCCCTAGGGACTAGCCATTATTTTTTGAAAATTCAACTTTTCCTTCATGCCCTTGGATCCTTGTTCATATATCAATGCAGACCCTTGATCATGATCACAAGGCTCGAGAATCATTGGTTGTTTTATGTCGAGCCCCAAGGTTGTGCCACTTGGCACCTTCACGGGCCTTCTGGGCTTTGCATTCTATGCAGTGAATGCATGCTCACCACATGTTAATCCCACGAGCACCCTGGGTTTTGTTGAATGGTCTCTGATAGTTGCACTTCAATTGATCATCCTCTCATGAGCAAGCGCAGACCGTTGATCTTAATCCAAGAAGATGCAGGTGATTGGTTCGATGGATCAAATGCCTTGGATTCATTGGGTCTTTTCACTCCAGCCAATCAATCTCTGTGATGAAGCAAGAATCGTTGATCTTGCAAAAGGGCGATAATTTTAATTAGTATCATGATAAGGAAGGGACGTAGGCTTAAATACTTTAGGTTAAGATTTACTTCATGTTTTAATCAACACGTCATAAACTTTGGTCTGAAGTATTTTAGCCTAAGTTTTTGGAATACGTATAAAAGGGCCCTAGGTTAAATAGGTTAGGCTAAGGTTTATGTTGCGTTAATAAAGACAACATATACTTTAGACTAAAATATTTATGCTAAGTTCTTCGAATACACCTAAAGGGGGCAAATAATAAATGGGCCAAATGTTAGGTTTTAACCTAGCATTTCATCGCATTAATAAATACGATAAAACCTTATGTTAAAAGCTTTTTAAGCTAAGTTTTATGTCACAAGGCCTCTTGAAACAAGACTTAATATAAGTCTATATCCTATGGTTTATTACATTTGAATAAATGCAATTGGAATCTTAGGATATAGATTTAGACTAAGCTCACGTCTTCAAGTATTTAGATCATGAGATCATTTTATTATTTGAAGTTCAAAAATCCTAAGTGTTTGAACATCTTCTAAAACGTCCCAATGATTTGCAATGCAAGCCATAAGTTTTTGGCAACATTTTGAAGTGTATCCCTATGTCCAAGTAAAATATTCGATGAGCTTAAATTTGATGGTCTTGTAGACGTCAATAATGGTCTCACAAATGTCAAATGATGGTCGTAAGAATGTCAAATTTAAGTTAGTGGATCAGTGGGTTTGATGGGTTTAAATTTGACGGTCTCATGAACATTAATGACGCCCTCATGAATGTCAAAGACAATCGCAAGAACATCAATTTTAAGCCCATGAAATCTTTTTGGTTCATAAATCTTGGATTTGATACACTCTATTAGATCATCATACATGATGAAGCAAGAGCCATTGATTAAAATCCGAATAGATGCATGTCATTGGTTCCATTTAATGTGCAGCACCCTTTGTTATCAAGCTTGAATGCGGGAGTCCACATGGTGGCTCCGCAGGCCTTCTTGAGCTTTTAACTTTTTAGTGTCACATTCGCTCTATTGGATTGATTTTGTGCAAGTAGCCATGGACTGTCGATCTTGATTTGGATGCTTACACTAGATTAGTTCCTTTTATATATTGAAGTTGTAGCATAAGTTTTATCCCAAGGTTTCGTTGTATTAATAAATACAACGAGACCTTAGGGTAAAACTTAGGCTAACTTTATATTTGATAAAAAAGGGGCCCTTTAAACCTTAACGACGATCCCGCATCATTCAATCCTCAGTCTTGATTAAACATGGATCATTGATCATGATCCTGGTGAACTTAGGGATTGGTTTGATGGATCAAATGCTTAGATTCATCAAGCTTCTATGATCCATTGGATTAATTCCTCACGACAAAGTGAGAGTCGTTGGATCTACAAACAAGTAAGGAACTTAAGTTAGGACATGGGTAAATATAGGAACTTATGATAAGGCTTTAAGACTAAGGTCTTGTTCATGTTGATAAATGTGAATGGGGCCTTAGGGTTAAAACTTTAGGTTAAGCATATAACAAAGGGGATCATGCTAAAACAAAATACCCTGCAAACATAAACATTTGACCATGCTAAAACATAGGGAACTGATGGGAAAAATAAAAGGGGACCAAGCATGATTTTTAAGCTAAGGCTTGGTTGTGTTGAAAAATACGACCAATCCTTGGCATAAAAATTAGATTTAAGCCCATAGTTGATTTAAAACATTCCCACCAATTTTATTTCCATCAAATTTGAATTTAAATTAAAGGTCTAAGCTAGGGTTTACTAAAAGAGGGTTTCAGGACACAAATCCATTTACAAGATTTTATAGACCAAAGGCTAGTGAAATCTTGAATAGGGCTAATCTATGAGAATCCTAGCATAATCTATAAAAGAGCTCCATGAAACTTGCAACTTAAGACATGAAAGTCAACTATTAGAAATATTAGGCGAGGTTAAAGCAAAACCATGAACAAATGGGCTAATTTCATCAAGTGTGGATGATATTCAAATCCTCATAAAGTGCAAATTATCAAGCTTTCAAATTTAATGTTCAAAGTAATCACAGGGTCCCTATTTTTCAAAAATAGGGGTATGTTGACCTCAACAAGACACTAATGAATAAGGGAGGATCATCTGTACGAAGCAGAATCTCGTCGATAATCATAGAAGTTAACAAAAAATTTAAAGAAAGAGAAGTGTCCATAGTTTCATCAACGTTGATAGACTTCTCTTCACATTGTTTTGAAATACTATCCTCAAATCTAGATAAGGTTGCCTCCCATCCTACTATGGAAGGATGAGGGACATTCATCTCGAATAATAGTTGCATAAGACAATTTTTATGAGAGGGAGAAGTCCTCATAACCTCAAGGAATGAAATTTGGGATGGGAGATTAGTGAGTTTTGCGATGGGATCCCACTCATCATAACCCATAAGAAGTTTGTTAGATATAGGTGCATAATGATTAAGGAGGTCCTCGAAAGAAGGATCCAAAGTACATTAAAATTTATGTTGATAAGAAGGTATAGAACAAGGTTGTAAATTATGTTGTGATGATGAAGTAGCTAGTTCAAGTTGATTTTGAGAATTAGAAGTGTTGTAGAAATTTGTTTATCGTTAGTGTTACAAGATGATGGAAGAGTGGTAGAAATAAAAAATGAAGTATTATCCAAAGGAGAATCAGAAATTAGATCGTCAAAAATAATAAGGTCATCTTGCCCCAACTCATTTAAATGAGTTGGAGAAGAATCTTGGATAACACGATATGTTCTAGATAAATGAGTGTAGATAGGTTGGAAATCGATGAAAGCAACCACCCTTTGTATATTAGTCATGTTAACCACATTCTCTTCGAGATTTGGTTCAACAAAACTTTTTACATTATTAAAAAGGGGTGACTTAATCTTGATTGTCTTGAATAGGTTGATGATTAAGAAGAGGGTCTTTGTATATAGCTAAATGAGCATTGGCTTGATTTAAGGCTTGAGATTTATTATGTGATTTATAATCCTTGAAAATAATTTCATAAGCTTGTTGATGATTTCAAATGATAAAATTGTGATCAAAATTAGGACCAATAAGAAAATCCATAGCCAAATTACGAAGTTGTCTACAGGTCTCATGAGAATGACCCCAACCATGATTTTATAAGATCGGTAGAGTCAATATCTCATGGAAGAAGCTTAGGTAGACGCTTGAGAAATTCAGTTGAGGATAGAGGTTTATTAGCATTAATGTTTTTTGGTGAAAATAAATGAGGATTTGTATATTATTGAGAAGGGGGAGTTGGTTCTGAAAAAGGGGTAGGAATGACAACTTGAACATTGTGAATGGTGTCATAAGAATTTATAACATCACAATTGGTAACATTGCAATTTTTGTTCTTAAGTAAGAGACGAGGACCTGTCGAAGGTTGGGCTGGCTCGAATTGACACATAAGGAAATCTTGTCGTTTAGCTTAGTTAATAGCCTCCTCTAATGTACGTGGAGAGAGAGTGTGGACCAAATATTAAATTTTAGGAAAAAGGGCATTAGTAAAGAATTGGAAAATATTGTCATCAGCCATGTTATGTTCACATTTATTTGACAAAGATTTCCACCTTTTAACAAAGGCTTGAGCAAATTCATTTTCAAGTTGTTTGCAATTTATGAAGTGGGCCAAAGTGTTTTTAGAAAGATCACTAGTTTGTAATTATTGAACTAAAGCATTCACTAAAGCCTCCAAACTAGTAGTGGAATGAGTTTAAATTTAATTTTACCATTCCAAGGCATCACCTATGAGGGTTTTGGCTAAAAGTTTGGTAGCGGCAAAGGTGTTCAATTTGACCCAATCCTTATAAAGATTTTTAAATATTTTAAGATGAAGGGTGGAATCAGTTGATCCATTATAAGAAATTGTAGGTGTGATACTTCCAATATCAATGTTAGTAATTTGAGTAGTGAGAGGTTCATTTTGAAGATGCTTAATAGTTTTATTGACCAAAGGAGGTTGAGGAAACAGACTGCCTTGAAAATCTTGAAGAGGGCGAGGGGGAACATTGTGGTTATGTATGCCCCAAGTTGTTGGTTGAAGATGAGATTGAAGATGAAGAAGATGGTTTTACATTCTCATCATTTGATTTGTGTTATGAGCTTGAAAGGTATTCATTTGATTGAGTGTTTTTAACAATAGTTGATGTGTTTGATTAGCATTATTATAAGCATTGGAGTTAGTGTTCGTGGCTTGGGTGCCACTCTGGTGTTGATAGGAACTTGAGAGGAATTATGAGAATGTGGGGCACTAGTGGCAAAATTTTTTTGCGTAGAAAAAGATGGACTAGTGAATGGTTGAGAAGAAGCACTAGAAACATGATTACCTTGGGTAGCAAATGATGCACTAGTGGAAGGATTAATGATAATAGATCTTATGAGAGGCCCATTAGATGTAGAACCTATCATTTTAGTGGTTATACTAGGCATGGAGGTGAATTAGTTATAGAAGTAAAGGTCATGGTATGAGAAGGGATTAAAATCGAAGGAAGAGATTGAGAATCAAATAAAGTGGCACATCCAAATCTAGTTGAGAATGTAGGAGTAGGCGAATGAGGCTCTTCAACTTGACCACTAATCATAAAATTATAAATAGTATAAGGATCTTTTTCTCGATGTTGAAGAAATTTAGAGATAAAAAAAAACATTTCGAGGATATACTCTAATTTAACTTGGTCTTCTAATGAGAAAAGAGGATTACATTGTGGAGAGGTATTAGGAGGGGTCCCATAGTTCATTGTGAGAATCAATGTAAACATTACTAGCATCGAAGAGAGGAGCCCTACTTTGTCTATGGGAGACCCTATGAGGGTTGATAAGATTTATCATTTATGTCAAATGAAACTCAAAATTATCATCAAACAAAAAGCCTATGATGAAGGGTAGAAAAGAGAGATGAGAAAGCAAGAAAATAGGGAATGACAGAAATAGTACAGGGTTGACTAGGTCAACCTAACATAAAAACAGAGTCTACAAACTGTACAATGTCGATTGGGTCAATCCAGTATAGTGAATAGGAATTGGAAAAAGATGAGATAGGCTCTGCAAACTATACAGGGTTGACTTGGTCTATCCAATACAGTGGACAACGGCTAAAAAAGGTATAGGGTCGACTGAGTCGACCTAGTACAAGAGAGAGAAATTTAAAAACTAATGATAGATTTATAAAATAAAAACAAGATAACTTTTTCAAGTAATTGTTAGGATAAATTAAAACCTAGATCTATCCCCAAATCACATACAAGAGAAATTATTAAATGAATTAATCAAACATTCAAAAAATAAATATAAATATATACATAACAGAAGACATCAGATTTAATGTGGTTCACCCAAGATGAGCTACATCCATCAAACTTATCCAATATATTATTTCCAAAATACAAGGGAGAAACAAAATCTTGTAACAAGCCCTGTTACACCTCTCTACCTTTTTCACATCCATTTTCTGTACAATATTTCATTAATTTTTCACAATAATCCATCTCAACCACATATCAATACATTTTAAGGTAAAAACACTTAAACATAACCTCTATCGTCATATTTAAAAACCTTTAATTGATGGCCCAGATTGACTACGAAATTACAATTTAACAAGGTAATTTTAATAATAATAATAAAATTGAGATGCACGGCCCCCAGACCCCCCTTGCAACCCCCTATGCCATCAAAGATTCAAAGAATGAGATCCAAACTCAGATAAAATAACATCAAAATTTTAACCTCTAATTTTTTAGGACAATCAGGCTCCACACCTAATATCAATTTGAAAAGAAATGGCAAAAAGGAAACAAACAATCAATTGGATTCACGTTGGTCAATCCAATTGAAACACACAGGACAAAACCTTACACAAATGCTAGCTAATTTTGTAAGACAATTGAGCAAAGAGCAAGCAATCAACTTGGAAAGTAAAGAGCTAATTAATTGGTCAACCTGAATGTTAATTAGATTATTAAGATAAGATTTTAAACGTGATGAAAAGTTGTTTTTAAGCAAGGAACTAAAATGGCAATCTAAGGATGGTTTCAGGTAGTTTGAGTTGAAAGGCACTGTAGTGGCAATGATACATGCTTGGTATTGAGCCCTACCCCTGACTTCACACACCATAGTGATAAAGGTGTTGGGTGCTTAGCCAAATATAACATTAACCAGAGTATCAAGTCCGTTTCCCCCTTGGTGATGAAATCCAAGTAGATTGGTTTTGGGTAGACAAATATTAAAATACTTGTTTAGATTATGTGATTTGGTCATGTGTGCATAAAATAAAAAATAGTGAACTAAACAATTAATTGAAAATATCCTAATTTAATTTATGTGATCTATTTTAAGTATGCAAGCAATAAGAAAAGAAAGTGTGAAATAATTACTAACGTATAAGGTTAATTTTAATTTTGAAAAAATATACAATGTTGATATGGTCAACAGTGTATGCATAAAATATAGAACAAGGTCGATAGGGTCACACCTATACTGCGAAAGCAAGATCTAAAAATGAATAGGGTCGGTAGAGTCGACCTAGTTATCTAGATAGCACATAAAACATAGAACTGTGTCGACAGAGTCAATCGAGTTGACTGTGCAAGGGCATTTTTCAAGACTGCAAACTATAAAAGGAAAGACTATAAAGAAAGAGATAGAGAGATAGAAAGGAACCTTGGTGGATCAGATATGCAAAGAATGAATATTGTTGTTCAAAAACCTTGATATATGCTTGCAAATTCTACCATCTAGGTCGATTAGGTCGATCAAGCTTTACAAAAACTTTTTACTAAGTGCCTAAAATGTAAAGGGTCGACTAGGTCGACCCAATATGCTGAAGTGGATGTCTGAAAGTGTAGAAGGTCGACTGGTTAAACCTAGTAGCCTGGACTAGATGTTTAAAAATCAAAAAAACTATACTAGCTTGATAGGATCGATGTAATAGCCTATACCTAAAAACATGAGCACAAAAATTAGATACTGAGTCGACAAAGTTGATCTAATATTGTAGATATATGATAAAAATAATGATGAAAAAATGAAAGAGAATAAAACAAGATGAATAAATCCTACAAGGGTTAGTTCACATTGGGTTCACTAGAATGTATTTAATCAAAAATGCATCATGTTTATAAAGCAATCTTGGCTTAGAGAAGATAAAACATATCTACACTTTGATTGAGAATACAATTGTTAAGCAGGAGCATGACCAATATGGGGATCCGCTAGACCTGATGAAGGGATCATTTGTCACAATACACCATGCTAGGAAGGGTTCCAAAGCCTACAATCTAACACAATCACGCAACAACCTTAAAAGAGTCTTAGGTTTAATGTTCACTCTATTGTAATAAACAAGAAAGTAAATCTAACATAGTGCACACCAAAGCTTGTGGCACAAAGTGGGGTTAGAAACAAAACAAACTAAACTATACATGCATATAAGACATACTCATGTCAATGTATATGAAATCCTAATACATGGAAAAAAAAAGTATAATTACATTATGTATCTATTCTTACAAAGGAGAAATAAAGTTAAAAATACTTACCATGAAGATGAACCTGTCGAGCCTCAATCTCTTTCTTGACCAAGGTGATTTGAAATAGATTGTTGTGGTATGAAGGATGATAAAGACAAATCAACTCCAGGCTACACAACCTATTTATGCATCCAAAAGACTTCTCCACAAGACACGATCCGTATCTCCAAATAAAGTATAGAACTCTAAGCTTTATTCCTCAAGTAGAATGGTCAATAAGCATATGTTCATTTTCACTTATTCTTCTTTGCTTATCTTCTTGCACATAGTTGGAAATGAACTTGTATATATAGGTGGATCTTGCCTTAAATCCTCCTGAAAATGTCAGTTGTACAGGGTCGACCCAATTGACCCTATATGTTTTTTAAGATAAGTGACTAGGTATGAGCTATAGGTATGAGCTAGGTTGATCAAAAGGCTAACAAACCCAAAAAGTAAAAAATATCCCTACACTGTACAAGGTCGACCTAATCAACCTAGTACAACCAATTGTCCAAAAAAGAATTAAGGCAAGAAAAGGAGGATGGAAAGATGAAAATCACTAAAATGGGTAAGGCTTAGAAAAATAAGCTTAGATTTAATGTTTTTAGAAGATGAATATGTAGATGGCAAGTGGTAAAAGGGACAACAATCTTATGAAGCACCAATGATCTGCCCATCCATTTCTTGATGTACCCCTTAAAGCATACACTTAGAGAGATTGACACTCAACAGATTTTTGTAAGATACAAAGTGTCTATAATAAATAAAAGTTTGAAAATATTATGTGTATACAGCTAGCTATTCTAATACATCATTTTAGCTCGTTCTCACTACTAAAACCTACTAATGACCAAGGAAAAGGGGGGAGGCGGGGGGGGCGAGGGGGGAAGGGAACAGAGAGAGAGAGAGAGAGAGAGAGAGAGAGAGAGAGAGAGAGAGAGAACATAAAATGGAAACCTAAGCTAATAGTGGTGATGTACCTAAATTATGGGTTGATCCACCTTACTTGATACTTAAACACTAATGAAACAAACACAAGACTAGATCTGAGATTCTAAATATATGTCATACATCAGTGTTTCATAGAGAAGTTCACCAAATGATCTAAGCTGAGGGAAATGATGGAGAGGTCTAGAGCAAGACACTAACTAGTTAGAGTATCCACATGTGGGATTCAATCAAGAGATGTAGTAAACTAAACATGACCTGCTTAACAAGATGAACTAGTAACTAGGTGAGATCATAATTTGACAAGGGAGAAACCTCTACCACATATGCAAATATGACATGTACACATTATACCAGAACAATGAAATCTAAAAAGTCTTGTATTCATCTCAAAAGGTTACAAGCTACATCTTGGTAGAGTTTGGTCATGCCCAAAAGAGGGAGTAGAGAAAATACTAAGAGGATCCATTTTTTGGCTCAAAAGCCTCTATATATAGCAAAAAGGAGAAAAAGATAGAGGAATAACGCATTGGAGAATGGAGAAAAGTCCTTGAGATCAAGAAGTGAGGTGGCAGCACTTGATTGCTTTCTATTTACATGCCTTGATCAATAACAGATCTCTTTTTATCCCACTAGACTCTGAGCTCCTCTCATTGGTTGAGTGTCCTACTAGAGACAAGGGTTTGTTCCATGATGACTGAGTCTATTTGAGCAAAATCAATGCCCTTCACTGCTTCTCCCACTACCAATTCACCACCTTGGGACCCTAAGTCCACTTGATGTGTTCATGAGGATCAAATCCTCGAATCTTGATACTGATAATCATGTCATGCCTTGAACAACATAGTACCTACTTTGTCAATGCTGAAACTATGTGGACAAATGAAAACCTTTTTGCATTAACCACATATCTATTATATTTCCATGTTTGGATCATAGGTCCCACCTATAGATGGAAAACCAATCTAAGGTCATTGGTTTTCCCATAGTTGTCCATATTAATGCAGACTTATAGACCATAGCATCTTTTAGACTCCTATTAGTCTAAAAAGACCCATCAGTCTTTGTAGGAGTCGAGACTTGACCATACCCAGGTCTTCTTTTAGAAATAGTGAACATAATCACAAGAATGAATCCCACAAGCCATAAAAATGTCGACCGAGAGGTCCATATTAAGCTCCAATGGTGGTATTTTATATTCTTTATACATGACTGCATCATATTGGCCGCTCCATGGCGTTTGAACAAGCTTTAATGGCGTCAGGATGGCCCTATAAAACTTTGTTGCTCATGGTCAAAAATGGATTCTCGACCTCAATCAAAAGTCCTAGTCTCACCTTTGCTCTAATTGGTTATTGAAATCTAAATCGAACTGTTGACATATTGACCATCTTGTACCATTGATCTTGCTCGATATGAATGCCTGTTGATCATTGATCCTTTGTCAATCGAACGTGTTGTTGACACTTGTCATACATGCACTTGCTCTTGAGATTTGTTGAACCCTTTGACCTTCGCTCACTGTTAGATTAGAATGTATGATGCAACGCAGACCATTAGATCAATTAGGACTCACTATTTGAACCCCAATGGTTAGTTTATGGAGCTTATATTTGATGCCTCACAGACTGTCAAATGACATTCACATGATCATCATTGACATCTCGTAAACCATCAAACTTAGACTCGTATGGATTTCTATAGTGGTTTTAACTTGATGTTAGCGCAAACATCTTATGCTTTTTTTACCAACTTTGAAGGCTTGGATCTTGAAGCGCAAAAATCATGGAGGCACTAAACTTTCAAGAGTTATTTTTGAGGTCAAAAGGAATGAACCCATTTGATCTGTTGGTCCTAGGAGCCTTTTAAGTGAAGATATTAAATGCACAAGTTGGTTGGTCCATATGATCTTGCATGACATCCTGACTCAAAAATGGCTAAGCATGAAAACTTAGCAAATTCTACCTGAGGAACCAACTTTGAACGTGCATAACTTCTACCATGCTTCAATAGATGATCAGAGACTTGACACATATGTTATTAAGACTAATATGAACAAACTCATATGACCAATTCTCCCTAACTCATCCACATTTGGAAATTGTGACATCAGCAAAATGCCTATGCAAAAATTTTGCAACTAGACTCAAGATGTCTAGATGAACACAATGAAGAACCAGATGAATGTTATGCACTTCCATACTTATTCCATCATTCTTGACATCTCACAGGGTCTCTGTAACCTATCCATCTACTCATCTATTATGAACCTGATCCACATGGGTACAAGCTTGGTATGTTGGCCAAAAATTGGCCAACATCTTTGGTGACTCACAGGGGTTGCATGCTTATCTATATAAAATAACCCAAACCATGTGTCTAGTCCAGTCCATTGGGCATGGAGTCTCTTCTCTAGATCTAACATATTAAAAATAACCAAGAAAAGAACAAGACAATACAGAGTGCCTAGGCACTTATTGAAAGGAAAACTAACCTAGAACAAAACAAGGACAACAAAGGTGTGAAAAACAACAATTAGAGGAATTTGAACAAAACTATCCTAAAATATATAGCTTAAAACTATATGTACCTTTCTTCATAGATAAAAAGGAAATTTTGACAACTTTATCTAATCATGAGATGAGGGTTTGAATAAAACATGTAGCTCCTTGACCCTTGGTCTTGATGCCTACTTCTTTGTTGTAACTCTCAGCTTCTTTGGCATGATGCTTAATGAGAACCAAGCAGCTCCAAATAGGTCATTTATATATATCCAGATAGTCTCAAATTTCTCATATGGTTCCTCAACTTCAACCTTCAATATTGGTTCAACAAGGCATACCTCCTTTGTTTCCATGGTGTCCGTAATAAGACTAGGCTTCTCTTTTGATTCGAGATCTTCAAGCTCTTCAATGAGCTATGCATATTTTCCCTAACCTTGGTCATTATTCTCCATGGTAAATTCATTGTCCACGTTCTCAATCACTTGATCCTCAAATTGACCAAGATCTTCAAGTTCTTGAAAGAGCTTCATTTGCAGTTGCCAATCATCTTTGTCCTCAATATCATCTAGAACCATCACTTCTCCAGTTTTCTCTTCTTGATGCATGAGGTCATCAAGCTGGTGTTCTTCATGCTCCAAAGCATTAATGGAATCTTCAAAAGATCCCACCTACTACACTATCTCATCATCCAAATCTGTGATCTTAAACTCACCAATTTCACTCATGAATCATGGTACAGTTGCTACCAATGGTCTTCTTCTTCAGGGATGCTCTCTACCTCAGTAATAGTGTTGTGTGAGTTGTCCTCATGGATACCTTCCAAAGAGAAATGAGTTTGTATTTGATCTATATCATCTACTACAAGGTTTTGAGAAAACTCTTGATCTTGGACAACTGATATGTGATTAATAGGTTCTTGAGAATCATTCGTAAGAACTACCTCTTAATGCAAATAAGGACTTTCTTTACCTATCTCTTGCCTTGGCTCTAGTTTGGTGAGTTATGCATAATCGCATTATGTGAAGGAGAATCTTCCTCATCCATTGTCCTCCTTTTTGACCTTGTTTAGAGAGTTTTCAATGTTGCTTGCAGGTTTAGATTAGTGTTCTACTATAACCCTCTTCTATGAAATACTTATGCAAGTAGATTGATCTTGAGGTTGTGTGATTTAGTATTGTCTTCTACTGATCTAATGTGGGTTCAAGTTTATGAGAGTTTCTTTTTTAAGTTTAGTGCATCACCTGGTTATCTTTCTTAGGAGCCCTTATCCCCTTTCTAACCCTTTTCTCCATGAAGCATTAGCTCAGCATTAGTTTAGGTGAGCATCAAAGAGGAATCCGACCTACTCCAGCGGTCCAACCAAAACATAGGTTACCCATAGTGTGGGGTTGTTCCCATTGTGTAGTTTAGTTGGAGATATCCTGAAGAACCCTCTCTAAGGGTTCAAATTTAATCCTATAACAGTTTCATTCCCTTTTGTGGTCCCTTCTTCACCTCCCGTTCCTCCACTCATGGATATCCCCTCACTTGTGGATCCTTCACCTATGAATCCTTATCCATCGATGATCCCTTCATCTCATGTAGAGTCTGCTCCCATGCATTATGTTGATAAACCCTTGCCTGATAGCCCTTCTTAGCATGATTTATCAAGCATTCCTACTTTTTTTGTTAAGGAGATTAGACATGAAGTATTTTCTCAATTTTCATTGAAGATAGATGAGACATTAGCTGCAACTCGCATCTAACTTCATAGAGACTTATCATATGTTCTGGATAATGTGTGTGGGCAAATCTATCAGTACTTATGAGCACATGCATGGTGTTCTTATATTTCCATTTGGATTAGACATGTTCTCTAATATTATCTTTATCTATTTGTTATATCATTTGACATTGTGTCAAATTATTATTTACCTTACATAGTGATTCTAATTTCACACTCTATATTGCTTATAATATCATTTATGTTTACTTATGGATGTCTTCTTGATCACTGCTTTCTTTTTCTTCTTGAGTTTCTTTCTTACAAACTCCCTTATTTTCCCTTCATGATTGTTTGCTTTCTTATCTCTATATACATGGATAATTATCATTATGATTTGGTTATACAAACCTTGTTCTCTTTAGTCATTCCTTCTTTACCATGTGATCAATTAGCAAACAATTAATTTCACTATAATCTCCTTTGACTAGTCCACTTTAGATTTCCTTTATTCCCTTTTTGCAAGCTAAGCATATACATGGTTGAGACTTGAGATAACATGTTGGTTCATTGTTAGTCTTGCCTTTAGTCATTTAACTTCCTTTAGCCTAAGCTTACAACTCATTCGTGTGTATCACTCTATCTCTCGTGATTGGTCATTCCAAGTTTGTATGGAGGAGGAATCTTAAAATGCCTTAAAAACATTCAAAAACCAACAAAAAGCAATGATACAAAAGGCAAAAACATTTCAAAATTTTTAAAAGTTCCATCACACTAAAAGACGTGATTCAAAGAATATCTCCTTCTAGTCGAAGCTCAAACTCCACAGTTGGCCTCACAATAGCGCTGACATCCATTGGAGTGTGGTAGGTCAGTGGATTAAAAAAGGAGAATCAAAAAAATCTTTCAGTGCTACCTACTTTCTCACGTATGTAATCTTTGTAGTAGAGGGATGGCTCTGTAAGGGGTCCTGAGGAACGGGGAACATGTCATGGGATGGTAGATCCATTTTACTTTTCTTATATCAATCTACTTTCATGAGTTAATCTTAGTAGCATGCTTATTTGCCTACACATCTTTGTGTCTATAACGAACATGTTTCCTTTGTAAATTGATGGTCACTAGTCATTTAGTGTATTTTCATGTCCTTAGTATGCCTCTTGTCTCCTAAGTCTTTTCATAAGATGCATAAGTTATTATTTTTACATTCTCTTTTTCATTCCTTACATTCCTCATAGTTTCTCTTAAGAAATATTATTTTGTTCATTGATCACTCTCATAGGGATTGCATTTTTGAGTTGCATTGTAAGACCATGGATAGGACTTGACCTTCCTCATAAATTACCACAATTTTACATTCCTATTACCAACATCCCCTATTTACCATATTTTCATATTTATTTTTACCTTATTGATCTTCCCTTTATGAGTTACAATGTAAGACCACGGATAGGACCTGTCATTCCTCACAAAAAAATTTAATAATCCAAGTCCCAACAAAATTACATGAGTCAAATATAAGATAAGATTTGATTAATCATGAAGTTACACATCATTGATATGTTTCCCATCTTGATTTAGTATGTTTTATGCTTAATTTGTTACTCTTTCACTTTTATCTTCTTATTTTTCGATTGTATGTAAGAATCCAACCATTTCTTAAATTTTTTATACTTTTCATCTTGAATTAGTGTGATAAATTTAAGATCAATTTTGCCACATTTTGTTTTTCTCTTATACTTCCCAACATGATTTAGTATGATTGAATAACTTAATTGATTTGTTTTTATACCATGTGTTATTGTTTTACACATTTTCCATTTTATTACATTATTTTCATACTTTCCAACGTGATTTAGTGTGATTTTACTTGTTTTAATTTGGTGTCAATATTTCTCTTGGTTTAAAAACAATCTCTTTGCCCTCTTATCATTCTTTGGTTTCATATACTTAGTCATCTTTGGTTATTACACATTTCTCAATGTGAAATAGTGTGCAGTACATTTGTCTTTGATTTATTATATTTTATCAAGTCTTTTTTGCCTATTTATTTTTAATAATACATGTGTCCTACATAATACTAAAAAAGCAACAACACATATATTTCCTATAGCATATACAACAAAAACTAAATACATGTACTAGAAAGAAATATATCTAAACATCCACAACCACAACCATCAAACACATAAAATCAAGCATCCAACTACCAAAATAAGATATATATATATATATATATATATATATATATATATATATATATATATATCATGTGTTTTTACAAACTGCAACCATATACATCATCCCAACTCTAAGGTTGAGATCTATCATGTTTATCTTATGGCCTAGCCATGATGCCCATAGATGCCTCAGACTATCCCTTCTAAATAGTATGTTGTAAAGAGGTTGTTCGAGATCTCAGACATGTCACATGTCCCTATAGGTTGGCCGCCTTGCCCTGTACCTACGCCAGTTGGACATGTACTTGTGTTAGTTGGGTCATGGTAGTCATATATGCGGCTCTCTCTTAAGCCAAGGTCTACCATGCATGTGTCTCTCCTGCTCCCACCCCTACTGGTGGTTGTGGCTCCTCCCTATGCACCCACACTCACCTAACCACCTCTCTTACCAGTCTTAACTATCTCCCTAGGATAGAATCTATTACAGGATCCTCTAGTGTCATCAGGTCATAGGACACCAGCACCTCGTCAAAGATCTCATGGAGTGCTCCCATAACTTAGTATCTCCATCTAGTCTCCTCCTCCATAGGATCTATAAAACTCACACCAGATAGATATTATATCACTAATTATCTCAAAATCTATCTATAATATCTTTCAAATAACTTAAGTAAATTTCCAACCATCTATTATTACCTGTGTCACCTACCACCATCTCATTATCTGCACCACCACCAAGCATAGTCTCCCCATCAAAAAATCCTCCAAGTACCTCATCTGTAAGTCACTGCCCAAATGAAAATTTGATGTCACCACTTGTTCCCATCTCGAGCTACACTAAAGTGGTATGTCTATTACCCAACTCTATCTTGACTCGCTTGATGGGTCATCTGGGATGACCACAGTCTCTACTCTCTCCTACTGTTGATGCCTTCGTCGACGGTGTGACCAAGGTGATCATCATTCCTCCTGTTGCGGTGTTAGCAATGGTACCTTTGGCACTCCATCCACATTTATATCCTCTCTATCTGTTGGTCATTATCCCTGACCTGTCCATAGTCTCTCACGTCGTACTATGAGCATTGGCCTAACAACTGGTGTCCCCAATCCTCCTCTCCTCCTTGGCTCTCTCACATGCCTAGCCCAAATTTAGGCACCATTATTGGTGTCGCTAGGTGAGGGAGTCCCATTTGTCCTAGCATGTGCACCACTGAATGCAGCTCTATCCACTAGGTATAATGGCCTATAATCTATGTTTACGCCAATACTGGTACCACTATCTCCCAGCTTGGCCATACCATAGCAATGTGCTCATACAACTACACCACATAATGTATGCTCGCCCAACTGTATATAGTGTTGGCACATGTATCATGGCCTATGCTACCTAATCCTATCGTGACCTCTATACCCAAGGCAACCCATCATCGTCCACATGGGAAAAACCCAATTGATCGATACATAAGAAACATCTCATATATCCATGAACTTAGTAAGATAATAGGCCTATGCTCTTATGCCCTCAAGATAGCATCCCATACATGTCATGCATAAGTTTTACCCAGATGATAGAACCTAAATCATAGAAAAGTTTGTGCTCCAATTTAGTCTAGCATAAGGCTATCACATATAGTGGTACATTGCCATCTGAGTTATGACAAGGCACTCGTGTTGTCATAAATCATATAACTGCCTTCCAGATATCCAAAATTTAAGATGTATAAATGTCAAATAGGCTAACTCTCAGCCTGAGATATATCATCTCTAAGCCTGTCGCCCATATGGCTAAAATTCTCTTCTCATGTCCATCTAGGATTCTCGTGACCACAAGCATACCTCCTATTGGTAGTCCAAGTATCACATGGTCATCCTCTAGGGTGATACCCATCTCAATGGTCTCCCCATCCACCTCCCACCTAAATGTGTTAGTCAATCATTCCCAGGCTCCCAAGAACATGACTATCAAATCTGAACTAGTAGAATCTGACATATATCTACAATCCTTCCTAGACCTAATGCAACCAATCTCGAATGATCCTCAAATATCAATCGCTCTAAGAGGTTTGGGATCCATGCCGCATCCACCAACCTCTAAAATATTAGATGCCCTTGCAACCATAAAATAACAAAAGATATATTAGATCCTCCATGTCATTTATAATCAAAATACATTAGTTTCAAATTTTAATAAGAACAAACCTAATTTGATTTCATTTATCCATTTTTTAATAAATTTGACTTATTTTTAGCCTATTCAACCCTTTTCTTACTTAATTGACCATTCTGAGCCTTTCTAGCATTCTTTCGACCTCTTTCACGCATTTTTGTACTATTTTGGTCACTAAGTCAAACACTAGGTTGACCAAAATTTCATCATTTTGACCAGGTTAATTTAACAAACTAATTCAACCTTTTATTTTCCCCCCTCTTAGTACTAAGTCGTCACAATGGATTTTTCTACTAACTCAGCAGTCATGTACTAGGTCAGTAGTCTGGAAAACAAACTAAGTCGGCACATACCTAGTACACCGGCAATGTGGATTTAACAAGTTTTTAGCCTGCTAGGTCGACTGGGTTGACCTAGTTGTTTTTGCCTATCGACCCCTATCATTGCCAATAATAAATGCCCTCTGACAATTATTACTCTGATCCCTTTACAACTCATTTCCATATTTGATTTCTACTACCTTTGGCAACTTTCTCGAGTCAATTATGGTTCCTAAAATTGCTCTAAATTATAACTTTTTAAAAAACACTCAATTTCAATAAAATATTCAAAAACAAGTTTGAGATTCTCAGTTGCCTACCTGTGTTTCATCTGTTGTGGCTGGTGGGAGTCCCTCTCGTCTCAATTGTTGTCTCCTCGCCACCCTGGCTCATTTGGTCTCTCAAAGCTCTTTTTCTCTCACCCATAAGTCAAAAATAACAAAATGACTTCTCTTTCACCCTATTTAAACTTACATTTTACAATCCCTTATCTTTCAAATATTTTTCGTTAGATTCCTTGTTTTATTCATATCTTTATTTTTACTAACCCACTTTTTGAATCATAAAATGTTCTAGAATCATGACATCGTAGAGAATCATTTCCACTACTATATGCCTATATTCTAAAAATATATATTTTTGGCTATTTTTTACATTAATCTCTACGGGTTTGCCTAATGTTTTTCACATTAGACACCTTAACTTATCTTGTAGTCTACTTATTTATCTACAACACTAACTTAAGTAAGGTATATGTTTTTCAATTCTCTCTTTTCATTTATTTTATTTGCTCCTTACTACATTTTACTTAGTATCAGTGTTATGCATTATCATGTTATATTCCCAAAGCATTATCCCATGTTGCACTCACATGATATGTAATGAGCTTTTAGTAGGACATATGTATACACATAATATTTTCAAATTTTTATCACTTACTGACATTATTTATCTAACAAGAACGCATCAAGTCTCAATTTTTATGAGTGCATGTCTTAAGGGGTGCACTTGGAAAGGGGTGGGTAAACCATTGGTGCTTCACAAGATTGTTGTCTTTTTTACCACTTGTTATTTACACACTTGTCTCCTAAAAACCTTATCCCTAAGCTTGTTTTTTTCTATTTCACTCCTCAACTATTTCCTACTTTTCATCCCCCTTTTCCTAACCTTAGCCCCTTTCGATTGTTCACTAAACTAGGTCGACTAGGTCAACCCTGTACAATTTTGGAAGAAATTCATTTAGGGCCTAGGTCGGCTCTTGACTGATCTAGCACATGATCTAATGAATTATTGTCCAAAACCGTGCTAGGTTGACTAGGTCAACCTTGCCAATTGAAACTTTTAGAAGGACTCAGGGTTAAATCTGCTTATATATACAAGTTCATTTCAACATTATTTAGAGAAGAGAAGAAGAGTTATTACGTATCTGCTTATCCACCATTCTACTTGAGGAGCAAGCTTAGGGTTTCATACTTTATTTAGAGATATAGATCTTATCATGTGCAAAAGTCTTTTAGATGCAGTGATAGGTTGTGTAGCCTGGAGTTGATTTATCCTTGTCATCTTTACATACGACAACCTCTTGTGAAACATCTTAGCCAAGGGAGAGATTAAAGCTCAACGAATTCGTCTTCAAATGTAAGTATTCCTAACTTTGTTTCTCCTTTGTAAGAGTAGATAGATATGCATTTGTACTTCTCTTCCATGCATTAGGATTGTGTATACATTGAATACATGAGTATGTCTCTTATGCATGTTTACTTTTATTGTTCTTAACCCCCACTTTGTGCCACAAGCTTTAGTGAGCACTAGATATAATTTTACTTTACTTGTTATTAGTTTAGTGAGATATATGAAAAAATAGGACTCAGTTAGGGTTATTGGTTGATTGTGCTTGACTGAAGGCTTTAGAACCCTCCCTAGCATTGTTTATTATGATTAAAAATCTTCTAATCGGGTCTAGCGGATCCCCATATTGGTCATGTTTTTGATTATATATTGTGTCCCCAATCAAAAGTGTATGGTATGATCTAGCTTCTCCGAGTTAGGACTGAATTATTGACATGATGCATTTCTGATTGCATACACTTTGAAGATGGTCATGTTGTCATTCAAGAAGCAAAGCATATTTAAGAATATCTTAAGACTTCTTGCCATCTACTATAATCTCATCAAAATCTTCAAGGAGTTTTACATATGCAATCCAATCTTCATCATTGTCCTCCATAAAAACATCTTGTTCAATTTCTTTGTGCACATGACCTTGAACCTTGCAAAGGCCTTCAAGATCTTGGAAAAGTTCAATATGTTGTTGCCATCCATCTTTGTCTTCTTCTTTTTCAAGAACCACATCTTATTCAACTTCATCTTCTTGGTCATGGTTTACTTAATCAACTTCAACTTGCTTACTTGAAGAGTCTTCACCTTTAAGGTTGGTTGCAACTTGCACAAGTTTGGATGGCATAGAATCTTCTTATTGGAACACACCATCAAGAAGTAAGGCATCTTCAAGAGTCTCTTCAAACTAACCAACAGGAGCTGTAGGCTCTTGAAGAGCTTCAAATTCATCACAAATCTATTTGAATTTCTACCATAAGTCATCTTGTTCCATGGAGTCATTAGCAACTTTGTATTCTATTAGTTGCTCATGAGTCTCAACCAACTCAGCCGATGTGATGTCCTTTTTCAAAGCTTCCTCTTCCATGTCTTGATCAACCTCTTCATGAGCAATTGCAACGTCATTAAGGTCATCTCTTTCTTCACTCAAGAAGATTGACTTATGCTTGTCTCCACCAAGGGGAGTACCTATAATGAATTCTTCATCATAGACACTTGCATCATCTTCTTTATCATCTGCAAATTTAGCTTGATTTTCTTCACTAATCTCCTATAGGATGGGTTCTCTTTCAAGAAGGGATGAGGTGAAAAGGTTGTGAACAAGTGCATGGGTTGGAGAGGGAGCATGAGGTGTGGTGGATGGCTCATGAATGGACTTACGAATCGAGGATTATTGAAAAGACTCTTGGAGAGATAACAAGTTAGGTTGGGCAATGGAAGAGATATCTTCTTCAAAAAGGGCTTCACTTTCCTCATAGCCTTATTGAGACTCTTCAACAGTTGCAATTTGATCTTAAACCTCTTGATTTTCCCATCTTTCTAATCTACCTATCCACCATTGGATATAACATCTCATTTCATGCAAATCATCATTGATGACGTAGTGGGCTTCCTCTTCAACTAACCTCCACTTATCCATGAAGAATTGAACCGACTTCTTCAACTTCTCTATGAGATGAATAGGGATCACATCAAGTTCCTTATCCTATTTTCTCATCACTTGTTTTGAGTTTAGCATATTTGGCATGAGGTGCCAACAAGGATTTAACTTGAGGTGAAATTGAAGTAGGAGGAAGAGGGCAATAGTGGGTTTTTTGGTGAGCTTCAACATATTCATTGGATTGCCTAATTAAAGTTTCTAAGACCTTATATCTTGCTTTCCAATCAATGGCATCATTTAATTTTTCATGACAAAGTTAATAGGGATCATCGTGAGGTTGATATGGATCATAGGGCTGACAAGAATCATGATGGAGGTGATAGAAAGACACTTGTTTATACTCTTCTTGATAGCCTTCCTAGTAGGCTTATTCATAGGGTTACTCAACAACATCATGGTCATATAAAGGGGGAGAAGGATGACTATAGGACTAACATGACTCATAAGGAGGGTAACAAGTTTGATAGGGTTGTTGAGACACATATGATCATGACAAGGTTGATAGGGAGGTGTATAGTAGAAACTCTCATCATACCCATCCATGCCAACTTCATGAGTCAAAAGAAAATGTAATATATGATCAAAGAAAGTCAAAATAAGTATCTAGGATGCTAAAACTAGTTGATTTCATTCAGAGACACCATTGGTGTTTGTTAAATGTCTCAAAATGTTGATGGGTAGAAGAACACACCAAGAAATCTTCCACTTTTTTGGACTTTAGTCCCACCAAGTGTGCCATAATTGTTGTCACTCAATTTTACACCATTGGAGAGGTAGTTCAATCCTTCTCCAAACTAAGTGGAACATGGGATTACCCCTAGCCCTGTGCGTTGCCTATAACAAGGGTAAACCTCTAGATTAAAGGGCTAGCTCCCTCGATTTATCTTTGATTGCTCATCACCTATACTACTAGCTCATTTAAATGAAAAGGGAGAGAGAAAACATAAAGTAAACCTATTCTAATGAGGTGATACATCAATTTATAACCTAACTACTACCAACCAATTGCAATTACACTTCAAACAAAACCTTAATCTACACATGACACTAATCCAAATCTGCCTATTGCATGAGTATTTCTTATGGAGGTTTGTGAAGCAAGATTAAGCTAGGACTAAACATAAGGTCATAACATGACACTAATGAAGAGATGAATAACTAAACTCATGAAAACATCATTAGAACACTTCAAGAATACAAACAAGGACAACATGCCAGGGAAGAGAATCTATCACTTAACAAGATCAACTAGTCTAATATACATATTGAAATAGCTCATGGAGAAGGTAAACCATATTGTTCTTTATTTCTGAAATGTTGTAAATGAGCAGAGCTTCATCATATTCAGGTGGAGGATACAAACTTAAACAAAAGTGGCTCAATATATAGCACAAGTGAGAGAGAAGAGAAGGGCATAGGAGAGAGAGAGGGTAGACAAGTGTCCATGTGAGTTAAAAACAAGAGAGGAGTTAGGGAACTGACTCAATAGGTCCTAGATGACATGTGTATCTCCTCTTAAGATGTTCTAACCCTCCAAGTGGTGTGGGAGTTGAAATGCTTGCTTGTCACGTTGACTAGCTCTTGAAAATTGCCCTCTATCTTGACATGTTGAAGGACAAGTGGCATTCTCAATAATCATATTAGTTTATTCTACCTCTTGACTCTACTCTTGACACCTTTCAATCGACCCCATTAGGTTCTCTTTGACACATCATCTCTTTCTCTTGCAAGGTGTCTAGAGGACTCTTCATCTCCTTAGGCCAACTTTGCACATAAGTGTCAAAACTTGGTTTCTTCTTCTTCAGTTCATCTAAACTTCATGGATATCCTACTCATCTCATATCAGATCTACAACAATCCATTTTGAGGTCTCAAACTAGCCACAACAATTCATTTTCTACCAAAATCCTCAGTTAAGACTCATTTCTTATAGCCTTAAAATCATACAAACCTCCTTGTGTAGAGAGTTGTACAGATGGTACTAAGAACCTGAGAACATATACTAGTACCCAATATGGACTTATAGCTCCATGTTCAATTACATGTTTTGAGAGTGAGTGGAGATATCTTTTTTAGCCTTTTCTCTCTCCTAACTAGGCCTTAATTAGACCTCCTTGCCAAGAGACTAAAAAATGGCTCTACAAGCTCCCCACACAGGCCAAACTCCAAACAAGTGTGTGATTCATTTAGACAACTTTCTCATTATCCTCCATGCCAATTTTGAAGATCTGACAACTTGTACAGACCTATCAAGTAGCAAAAAATAGTCTTTTAGGGCCTATTTCATACAATTTCGTAGTCTTATACCAACCAATGGCATAGAATGATGCTCAGGGGAGTCTTGAACATTTTGTGGGTCATTTGGAAGTTTTTCTAATCCATCTAGAGGCATGAAATCTCATTTCTCTCTCATTGGATCCTTATGACTCTCCTAGGCACCCTGAAAGTGCTTCATAGTCTTAAGGATGATTTATAAAGCTGGAAGCATGAAACCTCCTACCAATTCCACAAAATTCAAGTTCATTTAGGGTAGTTATCTTCACCTAGGAACCCAAGGTCCCATGCAATAGCTGTGTTCGGTACCAAGCAAGAGAAACTAGCCTCTCGAGTTGGCAGTGAGCATTCTGAGAGGTCTGAGAACAAATTGAGATCTACAAAAAGTTTTCTTGAGTTTCTTTGAGTTTCAATGACCTTTATGAGGTATGTGACATCTCTCTTAACACTTTAAAATGGTTTTCCAATCATCTTCCTTCATCAAACTTTCGCTACATCTCATTGGTTTAGGCATGTGATTCTTAAGCCTAGTTGACTGTCATACCCTAAGGGACTGTGTTTAACTATTTTGTCACTGTCAGGAGATCTAGAACCCATGGAATGATTGTACAAGTCTATTATCATCTTCTTAGGGTTTTCCATGGTCTCATCTACTCTAACTCCATTTCATCTCTTTTAGGACTGACTACCCAAACAAGGTCTATGTATACATTTTGGATTGTACTTGACTGAATAGGGCATGCCAAGTTTGTTCCCTGAGTATGAGGGTGTGATGGAACAATTCTAATCACCATACAATCATATTCAAGCACTTTATTCTCCATCAGACCTTTCTGAAGTATCCCATCAAACAAACAACTTTCTCAAGAATGGGCAAGTAGGCCTGTGTGTTCACTTAGGACTTTGTGACCCCTGTTGGTCACTTCCTTTGCTCCCCTGTTTGGAACCTTTTGCTCTCAATGACTTGAGAACCCTGATCTCCTTTTCATCCTTCAAACACTCACACAAACCACTGTCTCTTATTTTGGAGAGACCTTCAGTCACTGAAGCAGACCAGGTGATTGTGTGCATATTACGACTGCAATTGGTCTGCCAACTTGGTGTTTTACAGCCCTATCTTCAACATTAAAACTCTCAACTCATAATGTTGATAGTTTAGAACCTAACTGACTGAGTACCTTATCCCCAATCTTGAAACTTTGTACTTCTATCAACATTGTTATCTCAAGGTAGTCCTCAAACCTTGCAAATACTCTACCATGTTATTGAAGTCTTAAGACACTTTTCAATGCTTTGAAGACTCCAAAAATTACCAACCTTGTTGTTTAAGCCAATTCTTTCAACTTGACTATAGGTGGTTGTTTCAAAGGTTTTGACTGTGTAATCTGAGTTGACATTAGGCCTTGTTCAGACTGAAAAAGATTTGACATCATGTTGTTGATGTTTGTAACTTAAAAAAAAATTCCATGCCTTGAAACACCAAACTCCATCCTCGGTTCTGCTCAACGCCAATTTTCTCTCCGCAAGCTATAGGTGACAACATGAGAAGGTTTGAGTGTGTAACTTGAGTAGACCTTTTCAAACCACATCATGATATCTAGAAGTGATTATTGCTTATTAGAGGTCTCTTTTCCACTCATTTCCAGTCCATTAGCCTCCTCATGGTCTTTCATAACCTTTGCATTCACTATTTCTCTTATAGACCTGTAGGATGCATCTTTCAGGCTCATTAGCTTGGTTTGTCAACTTCTTGATTATAGGTGCTTGGAGATCCTTATTAGTCCATTGGTCTTTTCAACTTGAATCCATCACCTTGTTTTTATAGATAGACAACATTCAAAACACATTGACAATATGTGTTTTTTTAGAGTTGCAGACCTATAGGCTTGTAGGTGGTTGTTTGTAATCTTTGTGTTTTGAAGCCATGAAAAGTACAACATGAATGTTATGACTCAAAGACCATTACCTTCATTGCATCAAAACATTAAACATGAAACACAACTTCAAGTTCCTTGTAAACACATCCTCAAACTACTCAAATAAACTCAATTATTATTTTGACATAGAGAACACAGTCCACCAATTGGATGGAGACATGACCACCTTGGGACTTGTGCAGAATGTTCAGTTGATCAGAGGCTATGAATGGATTGAAAAGGATGGTAGGAGACCATTAAGAACCATTTAGATGCATTTGACCACATGAATCACTCAAAAACATTGAAAAGATGACAGTCATTTGTAAACAATACCCAAGAGAGACTTTGTTTGTCAAAGGATCATCCACATGTGCCACCATAATGAATGAATGTGTGTGAGGCATCTACAAACATCTAAGAACTCAATTCAACTAGTTTCATGCAGCCAAAAATTCACACATTGTTCTGGAGTTACACCAAACTCAGCATGTGGAGTTTTAAGCCTTCAAAAAATAGTCTAGCTTCTCAGCGATTGTTCATAAAGCTAAGAACACCAATCCAACAAATAATGCTTAAAATTGGTGGCCCATAGGGGTCCCAAAATTTGATCAAAATATCAGCGCCCAACTCTACCTATAAGGCATATACCATCTGATTGAATTTGGTCTTCACTAGCTTGTGAATGGAGCTATGGAAGAGAGATATTTTTCAATAACTACAATAGTGCAAACTTAATTCCAAGCTTGTTTTTGACCTATATAAGCTCAAGGGACATTTTGAAGCTCTTTTCACTTTCACATGACTTCAACAAGTTTGTACAACTTCTTTAAATCTTCAAGATGGCGTTGAAATACAAGAATCTGACCTTTTTCTGACATGCTAACAGGTGTGGAAGTTGTATATCTGTTCCAATCTTTTTGGAAGAGGTTTTGTAAATATTTAGCTCTTTGGGAAGTTTTTACATACATAAATGTTAGCCAAAATCACATTTTCATGCATATTTACCACCTCTAAGACTACAAGTGAAGCTTAAATACTTCAAAACATCATGAGATGTTATGATATGATGTTTAAGACATAAAATGACATTAATAAATTCTTAATCACCTATGACATAACTTGACCATGCCTTATCTTTTCATGACATGCCTAAACCACTATATGACCACAACATGACTTTACCTTAACTTCTTCAAACTAACCTTAAACAATGCTAACAGGAGTATATGAAAACTCTAAAGACCATATAAAGCATGATATGAATACATCACAAGACCATAACAAGTTTGAATATATAGGGGGTGACTAATTTTGACTTGATGTTAAATTTGGTCAATATTATTGATGATTCACAAGGGTAACATGTCTGCAATGCTATCAGAACCAGTAGTCTTGCATTCCATTGGATAATGGAGTAATTAGTACTCAGTTTCAGACCTAAACAGACTTTTATAATGCCTTAACAAATTGATTGACCTTCACAACGCACAAAAACAATGATAACAAGACACAAACAAATCAAAACACACACATGTGCTATCAAGCACTTAGGAAACACAAAAACAACATCAACAAAATAGACAATATACAAACTAACCTAAAAAAAATTGTTCCTCTTGGATCAAAAGGGAAGTTTGCACAATTTCTTGCTCCATGAGATGAAGGCATGAAGCAAATTATCTCTTGAGCCTTGTTTTTGGTGTCTTCAACTCATGCATGCTTGTTAATCTTCTTGGCATTATTTCAAATGCAATAACAATAGCTATAAACATGTCACCTATGAAGGTGAACTCTTCTTGTTTTCCAACAATTTTCTCATGACCTCTCTTAATGTTTGTACTTGTCTCAATCATGATCACTTCTTGACTTATAGGATCAGCCTCAATTTTGATGCTTTGAAAATTGTCATGTTGTCCTTCAAGAAGCAAAGCATCTTAAAGAACATCTTCAGACTTGTCACCATCTGTTGCAAGCTCATCAAGCTCTTCAAGGATTTTTTCATATGCAATCCAATCCTTATCATTGTCCTCCATGAAGACATCTTCTTCAATCTCCTTATGCACATGACCTTAAACCTTGCAAAGGCCTTCAAGGTCTTGAAGAAATTCAATATGTTGCTATCAACCATCTTTATCTTCTTCCTCTTCAATAACCACAAATTCTTCAACTTCATCTTCTTGGTCATGGTGTACAATATCAACTTCGACTTACTTACTTGAAGAGTCTTCAAATTTAAGGTTGGTTGCAACTTACACAAGTTTGGATAGCATAGAATCTTCTTTTTGGAACACACCATCAAGAGGCAAGACATCTTCAAGAGTCTCTTCAAACTGACCAACAGGAGGTGTAGGCTCTTGAAGAGCTTCAAATTCATCACAAATCTGTTTGAACTTATGTCATAAGTCATCTTGTTCCATGGAGTCATCAACAACTTTGTATTCTATTGGTTTTTCAATACTAATCTCTTGATGTTGCTCATGAGTCTCAACCAACTCCGTTGATGTGATGTCCTTCTTCAAAGCTTCCTCTTCCATGTCTTGACCAACCTCCTGATGAGTAGTTGCAACATCATCAAGGTTATCTCTTTCTTCACTCAAGAAGATTGACTTATGTTTGTCTTCAGCAAGGGGAGTACCTATAGTGAGCTCTTCATCATAGACACTTAAGTCATCTTCTTTATCAGTTGCAAATTTAGCTTGATTTCTTTCACTAATCTCCCATAGGATGAGTTCTCCTTCAAGACGAGATGAGGTGGGAGGGTGGTGAACAAGTTCATGGGGTGGAGAGGGAGTATGAGGTGTGGTGGATGGCTCATGGGTGGGCTTGAGAATGAAAGTTTCTTGAAAAGACTCTTGGGGAGATAACAAGTTAGGTTGCGCAATGGAAGAGATATCTTCTTCAATAAGGACTTCACTTTCCTAATAGCCTTCTTGAGGCTCTTCAACAGCTGCAATTTGATCTTCACCCTCTTGGTTTTTTCACCTTTCTAATCTATCTATCCACTATTGGATATAGCATCTCATTTCATACAAATCATCATTGATGACATAGTGGGTTTCCTCTTCAACTAACCTCCACTTATCCATGAATAATTGAACTGACTTCCTCAACTTCTCTATGATATGAATAGGGATCACATCAAGTTCCTTATCACATTTTCTCATCACTTTTTTTTATTTTAGCATATTTGACATGAGTGCCAACAAGGATTTGGCCTGAGATGGATTTGAAGTAGGAGGGGAATAGTGGGGTTTTTGGTTAGCTTCAACATGTTGATTGGATTGCCTAATTAAATCTTTTAAGACCTCATATCTTGCTTCCCAATCAATGGCATCATCTGATTCCTCATGACAAGGTTGATAGGGATCATGTTGAGGTTGATATGGATCATTGGGTTGATAGAAGTCATGTTGGAGCTGATAGGAAGACACTTCTTAATCCTCTTCTTGATAGCCTTCCTCATAGGCTTCTTCATAGGGATGCTCAATAACATCATGATCATATAAAGGGGGAGAAGGCTGACCATAGGATTGCCATGACTCATAAGGAGGATAACAATTTTGATAGGGTTGTTGAGACACATAGGATTATGACAAGGTTGATAGAGAGGTGTATGGTAGAAACTCTCATCATACCCAGACATGCCAACTTCATCAATCAAAATAAAATACAATATATGATTAAAAAAAAATCAAAATAGTTACCTAGACTGCTAGAACCAGTTGATTGCATTCGGAGTCACCATTGGTGTTTGTTGAATGCCTACAAAGGTTGATGGGTAGAAGAACACACCAAGAATTCTTCCACTTTTTTGGAGAGACCTTGAGTCACTTAGGCAGACCTAGAGGTGAGTGTGTGCATATTAGGAGTGTGAATGGTCTGCCAACTTGGTGTTTTAGAGCCCTATCTTCAACATTGAAACTCTCAACTCATGATGTTGATAGTCTAAAACCTAACTGACTGGGTACCTTATCCCCAGTCTTGAAACTTTGTACTTCTATCAACATTGCTATCTCATGGTAGTCCTCAAACCTTGCAATTACGTTTTCATGCTGTTATTGAAGTCTTACGACACTTTTCAATGCTTTTAAGACTCCTAACATTACCAACCTCACTATTTAAGCCAATTTTATCAATTTGATTGTAGGTGGTTGTTTGAAAGGTTTTGATTGTGTAATATGAATTGACTTTAGGCCTTGTTAGGCCTGAACAGGGTTTGACATCATGTTGTTGATGTTTGGACCTTAAGAACCTTTCCATGCCTTGAAACACCAAACTCCATCCTCAATTCTACTCAAAGCCAATTTTCTCTCAACAAGCTATAGGTGACAACATGAGAAGGTCTGAGTTTGTATATTGAGTAGGCCTTTTCAAACCACATCATGATATCTAGAAGTGATTATTGCTCATTAGAGGTCTCTTTTCCATTCATTGCCAGTCCATTAGCCTTCTCCAAGTCTTTAATAATTTTTGCATTCACTATTTCTCTTATAGTCATGTAGGATGCATCTTTTAGGCTCATTAGCTTGGTTTGTCAACTTCTTGATTCTAGGTGCTTGGAGATCCTTATTAGTCCATTGGCCTTTTCAACTTGAATCCATCACCTTGTTTTCATAGCTAGATAACCTTCAAAACACATTGATAACATGAGTTTTCTTGGAGTTGCAAGCCTACAAGCCTATAGATGGTTGTTTGCAATCTTTGTGTTTTGAAGCCTTGAAAAGTGCAATGTGAATGTTATAACTCAAAGAAAATTACCTTCATTGCATCAACACATTAAACATGAAACACAACTTCAAGTTCCTTGTAAACACATCCTCAAACTACTCAAATCAACTCAATTGTTATGCTAACACAAAATACACAGTCCATGAAGTGGATGGAGATGTGACCTCCTTAGGACTTGTATGAAATGTTTAGTTGATAACAGGCTACGAATGGATTGAGAAGGATGGTAGTAAACCATGAAGAACAATTCATATGCATTTGACCACCTAAAGATCTCAAAAACACATAAAAGATGACAGTCATTTGCAGACAATGCACAAGAGAGACTTTTCTTTTCAAAGGACCATCCACACATGCCACCATGATGAATGAATGTGCGTGAAGCATCTACAAACATTTGAGAACTCAATCCAACTAGTTTCATGCATCCAAGAAGTCACACTTTGTTCAAGAGTTACATCAAACTCAGTATGTGGGGTTTCAAGCCTTCAAAAAGCAGTTTGGCTTCTTAACGATTGTTCATAAAGTGAAGGACACCAATCGAAAGACCAATGCTACATATTGGAGGCCCATAAGGGTCCAAAACTTTAGCCAAAATATTAATCCCCAACTCTACCTATACGACCTGTACCGTCTGATTGAATTTGACCTTCATTAGCTTGTGAATTGTGTGATGGAAGAGATAGATAGTTTTCTGCAACTGTGATAGTTCAAACTTCATTCCAAGCTTGTTTTTTACCTTTAGAAGCTCAAGGGACATTGTAAAGCTCTTTTCACTTGCACATGACTTCAACAAGTCCATACAACTTCTCTAACTCCTCAGAATGGAGGAAAAATCTAAAAATCTGACATATTGACAGGTATGGCAATTATGTAACTTATTTAACCTCTTTGTAAGGGGTATTGTATGAATTTATCTCTTTGAAGATTTTTGACATACATAAATGTCATCCAAAATCACATTTTCATGCATATATACCACCTCCAAGACTACAAGTGAACCTTAAACACTACAAAACATCATGAAATGTTATGATAAGATGTTTAAGACATAAAATGACATTAATAAGCCCATAATCACCTATGACACAACTTGACCATGCCTTATCTCTTCATTACATGTCTAAACCACTATATGACCACAACATGACTTTATCTTAATTTTTTTAAACTAACCTTAAACAATGCTAACAAGGTTATATGAAGACTCTAAGGACCATATAAAGCATGACATGAACACATCACAAGACCATGACAAGTTTGAATATTGTAGACACTCGAAACCCACCCCTTGACTAGTCTTCGATGTCACCTCACTTTGGACCTATTCTCGACCCGAGTTAGCTAATTCACCTAGTTAACTCACCCTAGTCACCTAATAACACATAGACACCCTTCTTTAATAAACATTCTTAAACACATTGATTTTGATCCATTTCAAACCTTTTACTTCTAGGGGTCAATCGTCAATCATTGACAGTTAGCCTAATCATCGACGATTAGGTCTCCACCCCTATAAAACAAAAATCATCCTGCTACAGGACAGGGTTGCATGGATAAATGGAAACTTTTCCATGCACACCTCGCAGCCTTCTTTCCCTTCGAATTGGCATCTTTATCCTCACCCAACTTGGCAACTTTATCTCTTTTTTTGGCAAGTTTGTGCTATAAATACAGAGCTCTCGGAGGAGTAAAGGATCCATAAATTTGCTTCCAGACTCTCTTGTTTTCTTTGTGCAGGCATCCAAGACCACAAAGCTCTGTCCACATAACTTTTAAAGGCAGGAGTATTGTTGTGCTCTCCAACTTTCTTCAGGTGTCAACTCTCATCCACTTGGGATCATATAGGTATCTCTTCTTTGTTTTAAGTGTTTTCACCCTTTATCAGAATTTAATGTTTTCACCCTTTATCATACAGGACATACCCTCAGAACCCATATCTCACCCTCTGCTAATCAGTTGCATCCGCTTACTTCCCTTTTAGCGTCTTACCCGTTTTCCTACAGGTAACCATAGACAGTTACTATAACCATTACTGATTATAGTAACCATCATCGGTCACACAACTGTCGTCGGTCAAGACAACCATTGCTGGTCACCTTGACTGTCGCCAATCACTGTCAAGGAAAAATAACAGTTTGTTATTTTAGCCTTCCCCACACCCTACCAAACCTTCTTTTGGATTCTGACTTGTCTGCAAACCCTATTTTGATCCTCTGGACATGACCTTGACATACTTGTGCATTGTATTACCCTATTGTGCTACAACTTCTACCGAATAGGTATGTTGTTTATTTTCTTGTATAATCATTTATGTTCTTATCAATTTATCATTGTTTATTTTCATTCCCAATACATTTTTATCATTAGGGGAGTGGGTTGATAGCCATCTAAAGGAGCTTTCACTTATTGGATCTAGCATTACTAGGTAGTCCACCCTTCATACTTGTCTAACAAACAAGTTGGTTTAGTGTGGTGTTATTGCAGGTAGTCCTTCCTCACCAAAAAAGAGATCTCACATTCATCTAGATCAACACATGCATTCTACCAGGTACCCATCTACATACTCTCATATTCATTTTCTTTTATCTACTTTCAAAACTAAGAAATGAATGAAATAAATTTAAACATTTTGGCACGCTTGGTAGGACCCAATTCCCTTTCTTCCTTAATTGTTTGCTCATCAAATGAAATCATTCCTTTTGGGGCTTAAAAATTAACCATTTGCATTCATTGAGTGCTTGCTGATTTTAGTTCATCTAGTAACTTAGGAGGCAAAGTAATCTCATCGTAGCATTCATGCTTGTTATCACACACAAAACCAAAGCACAAAATAAGTTACACATCAAAACAATACTTGAGACAAGAATCGACTGGTATTTCATAACCTAGAAGCAACCTTACCTCCTCCCAGCTATCCCACTTGGATTTCACCACCAAGGGAAGAAACGACTCAACTCTTTGGTTGAGTATAAACTTTGGACTCAGTATATCTTGGCTAAGCACCCGGCACCCTTATCGCTACGGGATTGTGAAGTGAGGGGGTAGGCCCCAACACCAAGCCATGTACTGAAGTTCAACACAAATCTTCCTTCTTAGCACCTAAACAACCTGAAACCATCGATAGACTTCATCTTTAGTACCCATTTTGCAAGCCACCTCCCTTATCAGACTTTTTAAGGCATAAGCCAAAAGTGATTTAAAAGTAATCCTAAGGTTAAAACACACTTCTTAGTGTATGTATTGATTGCTTTGAAATTCTTTTGGGTTTGCTCTCTATTTGAGGTGTGAGTTTCACAATAGCATTCCCTATTTTCTCATATGATTTTAACCAAACAAATAAAAAAACAAAACAACCAACCACCACCTTCTTCATCCATGGATTATACCTCAAATGTTGACAAATCTCTTCAAGCTTCACCTCACCATTCTCCTCCACCACCTTCTCCTTCTAGAATCCCAATCACATCTAAAGGAGATCCGGACTTTATTGCCTTTCTTGACAATAATTTGGTTGCTTTACAACATTACCTCAACACCTTGCCTCACCGTACCCCCGTGCTTTGGTTCCTTCTTCTGATCCTTCTCTTGGCATGCCATCCCACCTTATGGTAGGTACCACTTCAACCCAACCATTGACTCAGGTCTCTTCCAACACCCCATCCACCCAAACTCAAACCAACCTTCCACCTCCCAACCAAATACCTCTTGTCACACCCCATGTGGGTTCAACCTTGCCATTAGTCACCTATGCCCCATCTACCATGGCATTATCTTCCACTCCGGCTTCTATCTTCCCTTTGGTTGCAACTAATCCCTTGCCCACAATTCCACGTCAAAACCTAGTGCTCTCCATACCTCAAAACCTTCCCCCAATCAGCATTAGGGTAACTACCCAACCTCAACCTTCCCAAATTCCTCCTACCACAACCATACCAACCACATCCTTTTCTCAAAAAGTGCCTATGACAACTTACCAATATGTCCCTAACCCACAAGGGTACATACCACCCTCCACCCAACCTTTTATAACAATTAGCTCTTATGTGCCACCATCTCAACCCCTTACTACCACCTATCAATATTTGGCTTCTTCAGCACCATTTGTCGCCTATTCATACATAGCCGCAAGCCAACCTCAACAAAATGTGCCCCTCAATTATGCGGCTTCTCAACCTCAACCTGATCTAATCAAAATGCTAATGGATAAAATGACTAGTTTGGAGTCATCCATCTCCACCTCAACCAATATTTTGTCCTAGGACCAAATTTGTAACGAGCCTCTCCACCCCTCCATTCCCATTCATACTTACCCTTCTCAATGGGAATTGCCCAAATTTTATAAATTCCAAGGTAAGGAGGATCCTCAACAGCACCTAAGAGTGTTTTGTCATGCTTGCTACTTGATCTCTTATGATGATGCTCTCCTCCTAACCTTTCCCATGTTATTATTCGGGGCCGCCCTTGATTGGTATAGTGCCCTCCCCACTCATTCTATCTTTTCTTTCTCTCAATTGGCAAAAACCTTTTTGGAACACTTTTATATAAACATATCTAAAAAAGTTTCCATTACCGACCTATACTCCATCAAAAAATTTGAAGACGAATCCATTGTTGATTTCATTTCTAGATGGAAGGGCATCATTAATAAACTCACCTTCCCATTACCCCAATCCAAATTAATCGAATTATTCTCTCGGGGGTGTGCCAAACTATTGCTCCAACTCTCCAAGTCCAAAACTTTAGGACCTTTGATGAAGCATTCACCATGGCACGTAAATTAGAAAACCATGATATTGATGAAGGGAAGTTGAAGCTTCGGAATATAAAAAACTATTTTCAAATCCACTGAATCATCCTCCACCAAGACCACTAACCCAACCAATTCTAAAGCAAAAGCATCAACACACTCGGTTGTTCTCAAAACTTCACCGCCTCTAACCATCAACCAAACACCTCAAACCAACAATTCTTCTAATCACCAAAACCATACCCAAAACTGGGCTCCTTCAAAACCATTTACCCCAATTGGGGAACCCTATGCATCGATTTTGGATAAACTACTCAAAGCCAATCTAATCCAACTTCCACCCATCAAGCCCCCTCAACAATTCAATACTTCTTGTCTCCTTCCTAGGTGGTACAACGAAAATGATCATTGTGATTATCATCGAGTCGTTGGACATGATACTAATAGATGCAATACCTTTAAAAATATTGTCCAAGACCTAATTGATAAAGGGGAGCATGTGTTTGATAACTCAAATGCTCCTTCCAATCAATCTCTTGATATTTTTCGAAAACCTTTTCGAAATCATTCACCTTCAACCCAACATCATGAAAAGAAGCCTGAGTCCTCCAACTCACATGAGGCACATGTAATTAATGTCATCAGTAATGCACCCATTACTAAATAAGTCATCACCTCTATCACCCAAATAGAGGAAGCCAAACCACCATCCATTCCTTCAGAAAACCCAATGGAGGAATTAACTACCCCTTCCTCTTCCTCAGAGGAAACCACCATTCCATCTACTACTCCTATGGTAGAAATACCCAAGGAGATAACCATTTCATCCACTCCTCTAATCCAAGTAGAAAAACCACCTAATTCTTTGGACAACCAAAACAAGGAAGGAGCTATACCGGCTCTTCCACTTGAAACCACTACCCCTACCTCTCCTATTGCAGAACCATATATACCTCCCTTGGAAACTATTTCTCAAGAGTCAATCTCCTTATCTATCCAATCATCGTCTTTCAAACCTTTCACCAAACATAGCAACTTTGAAACCGTTCCTTCCCCAAAGGGTTTGCACTTTAAAATTACTGATCAGGAAACAATTCCCATTTATAAACCCTTTTCCCAGCTAGTTCAAAGTTGGAATTCACTTCCCAACCTAACTTTGATAGAGCAACTTTTTGGCATCGGCTTGGACTCCCATATCAAAATAAAACTGAACCTTCCACTTTACTTGAGTCTACCCTCGACCCTGTTGCTACAACTCCACCAACTACCCCTCCTAAAGTTACCGATGAATTATCTAAACTACTCTCATCCAAAATTGTCAAATCACCCTATGCCTCTTTCATCAAGCCAATCAAAAATTTAGGGATCCTTCCTATGCCTAATCTTGCTCACCCTCCTTTGCAATTGGACTTAAACACATCAACCCAACCAAAGCCAAATCTAGTTAAGCCCATTAAGAAGGTAGAGTTGCCTAGGCCACAACCTCGGGTTAAGTCCATACCAACTCCTTCACCTTTACCTTCTATTTTAGGACCACATCCCTCCACCATTCCCATTACCTACTCTTCTTCCAAAAAACCATCCCCCTTTTCTCCACCTATAACAACCCAATCCTCTAGTTCATACTCCTTACCAACCTTTCTTCATCCACTTTCCCATCTATTAAACCTTCATCATCCGGACCCCCAATTCCCAAATCAATTGTAACTAAGCTAATTCTTTCTAAACCACCGACCAAGCTCAACCACCAACCACACCTCCTGTCAAGAAATCTTTGCCCAATGAGGTTCCTACCCCCAAAATCCAAACTCCACCACCTCCAACATCTTTGTCAGAATCTTATATAACTATTTTACAAAGGTTGTTGCAAGCTTCTGCCATTAGCTTACCACCAATCAAGCCTTTTGACCCCACTTACCACAAGCCAACCTAGTTCAATGACAATTTGATTTGTCTTTACCATAGGACCCCTGGACATGATACGGAGAACTGTAAATCTCTCCAATCAATTGTTCACGGCCTTTTAGAGGAAGATGATCTATTGGATGAACCTTCTTTAAGCCCCTTGCCTCTTTTACCACCTATCCAATCTACCTACCAATCATCTACTTCTCTACTCCTGTCAAGAAGTGAAGAAGAGGAACCGAAGCAAGCAATCGGTCCCCTTATCCATACCATTCATATGATGACTCGGTCTCGAGCCCAACAAAAGGATAAGGGTAAAGCCACATAGCAAAATGAAAAAGGCAAGGCCAAGGCAACCATTCCATGGTCCTACCTTTCAACTCCTCAACCAACCAACCAAACCCAAATTACTACAACTACACCTTCACCTTCACCCTGACAACCATCCAAGCCAAAAGTCTCCATTTTAGGAGCTTCTTCTTCTTCCAATGCATCTCCATTCGTCCAACACTTGTTGTTAAAACAACTTCACCAAACACCAATCAAAATGAGTCTTTACGACTTAATTAGCACCTTGCCCCAACATTGTCAAGCTTTAATCGAAACAATACATTCTATAGAGGTTCAACCAGATGATCCCCAACCTCTTACATCTTTGATTGGAGCCACCCAACATGCTGCCATGGTCACCTTTCAAGAATTATAAATTCCGCCATATCATAACAAAGGCCCTAATCCCCCTCTTTTTATCACTGCATCCATCAATCAGACACATGTCAAAAGAGTTATGATTTATAGGGGAGCAAGTATCAATATCATCTCCTCCATGCTTACAATCAACTCCAACAACCTAAAAACATCGTGTCAGAAAGCTTGACAGTTCTCTGATCATTCAATGATACCTTGGCTACCACTCTAGGAACAGTTGTTCTCCACATCCGTTTGGGGCCTCAAACTATTCTTGAACTGTTTTATGTCATAGAGGGCGAATTTCAATATAATGTGTTACTCGATCGCCCTTGGATCCGCACTATGGGTTGTGTCCCTTCTACCCTTCACTGATATGTCAAGTTTGAACATGAGGAACAAGTCATTACAATCAAAGCAAATTCGAGTCCCTTTGTTTCTTGTAATATGACATATTGGCTCAATGACGTTCTCATTCCACCTTCACCCTCTTTACAACCAACCTCTAGCCAAACTACCACATCAACCCAACTTGCCAACACTTATATCTTCAACAATGATGAAGCATCTACTAGTTCAACTATCCCCTCATCCCAAATCCCAGTCGAAAACCCCTTGCAATCCACATTTCAGCGTCTCACGTTGGGGGAATATCAACTTTTAGCTTTAGATGCTTTCCCTTCTCCACATGAATTTGGGAACCTTCAAAATGATCCATCTTATGATCCCAATATCGGTACCCTTGTCCCCTTTGGCCTTCCCAACAATAGAACATATTTTGTCTATGGGGGACTTGACAAACCACTCCTTGCTCCCACCGCCATGCCTTATATCTAGCCATTCACCTCCAACTTTTATTATCTTAGCAACCCAACCTTTGCCCAAACGTACCTTCATCGGTGCGCTTGGAAGGGGTTTGGTTTCGGCCTCTATGAACAAGGACCTCACGAGCTTCCCATCATCAGAACTCAAAAACCTCGTGAGTTCTTTGCCCTAAGTACGTTCCCCCGGAAGAGCCCACATGACCAAAACCAATTCTCACCACTAGTGAAGAATTTCTACCTTCACCAACCCCACTTTTCCAATTTGAAGAACCTTTACCCTCACTAGCACCACTTTTCCAATTTGAAGAACCTCTACCCTCACCAACCCCATTTTTCTAATTTGAAGAACCTCTACCCTCACCAACCACATTTTTCCAATTTGAAGAACCTCTACCCTCACCAACCCCATGTTTCCCATTCGAAGACATCGACATCATCCCACCTAACTTTTTTTTATGAATACTATCAATTTGGGTCCCCTCACTTATCGAAGGGAGGGCCAAACCAAAACCATTCCTCTCATCCACCCCGAAATGATTGCACATGACTCACCCACCATTAACACCATCCAACGTCAAGATGATAATTCTATTCTTACCTACCTAGGTCTGGGGGACTCTTCTCTTCAAAAAGTCCTCCCTCCTGAAAACCAAACAATGCTAAATGAATTGACCACAGATGTCAATTTGGGAACTCAGGAGGACCCTCGTATCGTCAAGATTGGCAATTCCTTAACCCTCAAGGAACAACGAGACTATCAATATTTTCTCTATGACCATAGCATAGCATTTGCTTGATCATATCAAGATATGCCTAGAATTGACCCTTCCATCGCTCTTCATAACATCGTAACCCGGTCCAAAGTTAAGCCAATTTAGCAAAAGCTTCATCGTATGCACCCTCGCATAGCTCTTCTCATCAAAAAACTTCAACGCCTTATATCCATCAACTTCATTCAACCCATTCACTACCCACAATGGGTCTCCAATATTGTCCCTGTTACCAAACCCACTGGGGGACTCTGTCTTTGTGTGGATTTCGGTGACCTTAACCTCGCGTGCCCCAAAGATGACTTTCCCCTACCTAACATAGACCAACTTGTTGATCTCACTACTGGCCATGAAATGTTATCCCTTATGGATAGTTTTTCAAGATACAACCAAATCCTGATCGCCCCTCAAGATCAACATAAGACATCCTTCATCACCCCATATGGAACTTTATGTTATTGTGTCATGCCTTTTGGCCTAAAGAATGCAGAGGCAACCTATCAGCGGCCCATGACCTATATCTTTCATGACCTCATTCATAAAATAGTTGAGGACTATGTTGATGATTTACTCGATAAATCCAAGCACCGTCAAGATCACCTCATTGTTATCGCTATCATCTTTAAAAGACTTATCCATTATCATGTCAAGCTTAACCCAAAGAAATGCATCTTCGGGGTCTTATAAGTTAAACTTCTAGGCTTTATCATTTTCCTCTATGGAATAGAAATAGATCTCAAAAAAGTTCGAGCCATTCTAGAAATGTCCCCCCTAATAACCTAAAACAACATCGTAGCCTGCAAGGCAAACTTCAGTCAATCCGCTACTTTATTTCTCAACTGTTTGATCATTTTCAGTGTTCCCATCAACTCCTCAAGAAAGATACCTCCTTTAAATGGACCAAAGAATGTCAACAAGCCTTTGATGCAATCAAGGAGTATCTTCTTTCTCTACCAGTCCTTATTCCCCAAAAGGAGGATCAGCCCTTTTATTTATACATATTTGCCACCGATCATTCCTTGAGAGCCATGCTCACTCATCGCAATAACCAAAATAAGGAGCAAGTTGTTTGTTACATCAACCGTACCCTCATTGACTATGAAACCTGATACACCAATTCTGAAAAACTTTGCCTTGTCTTAGTTTTTGTAGCCTCTAAACTTCATCATTATCTTCTTAACCACAAAAATTACATCATTACTAACACTGACCCCCTCAAGTATATGCACTCTAACCCATATCTTAAACAATGTATGGCTAAGTGGCTCATGCTTTTAGCTGAGTTCGATCTTGGGTTTTTTTCATAAAAATCCATTAAGGGACAGCTCATTGCAAACCAACTAGTCGAAGCTCCTCTCTTTGATAATCAAACTCACCTTCTTACCTTTCCAGATGAGTCTATAGCCACTCTTTCTTCGGAAGAACCCACCTATCAAATGACTATGTATTTTGACGGCTCTAAATGTCAAAATGGTGGGGGTGTCGGCATAACCCTGATTCCCCTTAACGGGGAACCTCTTCCCATTTATTTCAAACTCAATTTCGAATGCACCAATAATATAGCCGAATATGAAGCCTTGATCATCAGTCTCAAAACCACTCTAGCTATGGGAATCAACCCAATTAGCATCTTTGGAGACTCTCAACTCATTATCAACCAAGTCACAAGGGCCTATCAATGCAAAAATGATATCCTTCTAAAGTACAAATAACTTGTCGATATAATTTTAGCGTCATTTGATCAGTACACTATCCAATCAATCCCTCGTTCTACCAACAAATTTGTGGACACAATGGCTTCCCTTGCATACCAAATTCCATTTCAACCTGTTGAGTTTAAACTGTTTGTCACCATCCACCGCTTTGTCATTCCATCTTACCTCAAATCTGATCTTCCTACCATTTATCAGATAGAACGTCGCCTGCAAACATTTGGTATGATCATATCTTGAACTACCTTAACGTCGATGTCCTCCCTTCTGATATTTCAAGAAATGCTCATAAAGCTTTCATACAAGGTACCTCTTTCTACGTCATACTAAGGGGCATTCTTTACAAATGAGGCTTTGATGGTCTCCTCCTTTGTTGCCTTCGTATCCATGAGGCTTCTTACGCCATTAAAGAAGCCCATGACGACATCTTTGATGGGCACTTCAGTGATTTGGTTGTTGTCAACCGCATTCTTCGTCTAGGCTACTACTAGCCCACGCTCAATGAAGATTGTTGTGTCTATGTCAAGAAATGCGTCAAATGTCAACAACATGTTAACCTTCATCATGCACCTCCTCATGGTCTTCAGGTATCAACTAACTATTGGCCCTTCTCACAACGGGGTCTTGATCTTATCAAAGAGATCAATCTACATTCCTCACAACGACATCAATATATCATCACTGCCATGGAAGATTTTACCAAATAGGTGGAAGCCATCCCGTTGATCTCAATCAAAGCCAAAAAAATCATTGATTTCATCAACCACCACATCATTTGTTGCTTTGGTGTTCCTCACAAAATCATCACTGATAATGGAAAATCCTTTAAGAATAAAAAAGTCCAAGAGCTTTGTGACGCTTTTGGTATCGACTTAAGCTTCTTCTCGCCTTATCGTCCACAAGCCAATGGACAGGCCGAGGTTTCCAACAAAACACTCATCAAAATTCTCACTAAGGTAGTCAGTGCTTCAGGCAAGGATTGGCACCTCCATATCCCATTTGCTTTATGAGCTTACCGCACTAGTATCTAAACTGCCACGGGAGCTATACCTTTCTCTCTCATTTTTGGAGCTGAGGTAGTTCTACCTCTTAAAGTCCAAACTCCATCCGTTCGAATATACTTGCATGAGATTCTTTCTAAAAGTGACTATCGTCAAGACCGCTTTACACACTTAGAACTTCTTGATGAACGTCGCCTTGATGCCCTTAATCACCTTCGCATTTATCAAGAGTGTATTAAGCGTGCATATAACAAACATCTAAAAACATGAAAGTTCAACATCAGAGACCTCGTCATCAAGGAAAACCAACATGTCACTAACATGGAGAAGACTAAAAAGGACAAGTTTGCTTTTAACTGGTTAGGACCTTACATTATAACCCATAAGTATGGATCGGGTGCTTATCACTTGTCTTCTCTCGAGGGCAAGCCAAAACCTGAACCCATTAATGTTTCGCATTTACGTTTCTTTCATTGTTAAAACAAGGATCAAACAGACTTTTGTGTCTAACTTAAGCTCGTTCTATTGAATCATTAACCTTCTTCCACCTCATTTCCTTTCTACCCCTTTTGGGATTGATTGATTATATAGAACCATGTGATTCCTCCGTCATAGTCATAACCCAATCCTAAGTATGGGTACCCTGGCTCTACCCATAGCATGGTTCTCATGGATACTTTTCATCTTTTAATAGACGGAATCCCATGGTTAATTGTTTGTCAAAACCCCTTCCTCTAACAAACCTTTTGTGCCTAGGTCTTGCTTCTACATGGGTAGACCTTTCGAACCTGACTAGACTTGTCCATGTCTAATTTCAGTTTAAAACATATCCATATATCCAAATAAATGGTAAATTACTCCCTCGAAGGACAACTGCCCCATCAAATCAAAAGTTTATTAAAAATAAACTACTCCCTTGAAGGACAGCTATGTGTAGTAAAGTCTTAGACCACTCCCTTTAAGGATGGCTAAACAATATTCATTAGAAACTTCCCACATCGATCAACTTTAGCAACTTTAAATCAATAACAATAAGCAAAATCAATAAGTAAGCTGAAACCGGCTCTTATATCGGTCATTTGTAAACTTCTCATGTCGTTCAGTCTACCTATTTATCTCAATTAAGCCATAATCGACTATTATATATGACACGAGTAGACTTCTCGTATTGATCAGTCTACCCATTATAACCAAACATACAAAAGGCATGGACTTGTCTACTAATGTTCTTTGGTCACATGTGGAAAAGCTAATGACTCCACTCCAACATTTACACCCTTACCTATCATCCACATCCTACTCACACCTAAGGGACTATGAGCTTACTTGGCACGAAGTGGTCAAGATGCATGTTTTCTTAATAAAGCACGCTCTTATGAAACATTTGATGGGTTTTTGTTCACTAAATTAATCCATATATGGATTCTTATTGTTAGGTTCTCGCTAGCAAAAGGCACCATGTTTATTTTTCTTATCCAAAACAAGTGAACGTGAACGTTTCCTTTTCCCTACAAACTATCATCTTATATCATCATATCCATTCACAAATCATAATCCATACAATCATCCTAACATTAACATTATATTATAATTTTCCTCATTCAAGTCAAAATTAACATCATTCAAAAATGACATAGCCAATAACATTAGCATCAAATAACATAACACGATCATCACTAACATAATAAACATCTTTGTCAAAATTCTCATCATAGTTAAAACAGTAACATCATAATCAATAAGTTCATAACATTATAAAACATCATCATAAATCCATACCGTTAACATCATAATCAATGACCTTATAACATTAACAACATTAATTACATTATAACATCATCATAAACACATCATTATCATAATCATATCATAATCAAATGACAACATCATCCTATGAGCGTCACAACATCAATCAAAATCACATGCCTATACTACGCAAAATAATCGTCAATACATGTGTGTGTGTGTGTGTGTGTGTGTGTGTGTGTGTGTGTGTGTGTGTGTGTGTGTGTGTACATATATACATATATATACATATATACATATATATATACATATACACACACATAATATATATATATATATACATATATATATATATATATGTATATATATATGTATATATGTATAAGTGTCAACAAATGTACATATTTATCACTCATAAATACATCTCGCATCTCGATATGCAAGCCGATGTCAAAATATAAGAATACATCACATAAGATCTCTGCTCATGAACCTAGAGCACCTAAACCGAAACCACTAGCACCGGTATCAGGTGGCGGTCCCCCTGAAGTACCTCCCTATTGACCCACTGCCATCGCCCACTGACCTGGTGCTGCAAGTGCTGCTCCACCAACCAAACTCACATGGTACTCACCCCACCTTAGCTCATTAGGACATTGTGTTATCATAATGCCCTCATAGTAACATAACTCCTGTATGGCCACTAGATATTTGGCCTATGTCACAAAACCTAGGGGTGCCATTGCTACTCCACTAGCCCGCCATAGAGAGTCTCTCTCCTATGTCACCAAATCAAGTGAGACCCTTGCCTAGTCCCGCTCTCCTGTCACTATGGAAATATGCCCCTGTAATTTGGCTATATGCACCTATGTTGTCGCTACAAGTGGGCCACCTTGTGTTTGTCCTCTTGTCAGGTCAACATCCACATTATCATAATCATATCATAATCAAATGACAACATCATCCTATGAGCGTCACAACATCAAAATCACATGCCTATACTATGCAAAATAATCGTCAATACATGCCTATGTGTGTGTGTGTGTGTGTGTGTGTGTGTGTGTGTGTGTGTGTGTATGTATATATGTATATGTATATATGTATATACATATATACATATATGTGTGTGTGTGTGTGTCAACAAATGTACATATTTATCACTCATAAATACATCTCGCATCTTGACATGCAAGCCGATGTCAAAATATAAGAATACATCACATAAGTGTTGGGAATATGAAACCGGAAGCACACAATTGATTACTAAATCCAAGCAACTTAATATGCGGAAATAACCAGAATCAACAAGTAACTAGAATCCAGAAATAACACAAGATATGAGAGACAATACACAACTTGTATTAATACTCATACAGAAAAGAATACAATAAAGAAGATGCCACTTCTTCTCCACCACCTCTTCAGAGGCTTCCCACACCTCAAGTGAACAGTACTTCTTTCCTCAAAGCTCTCTCTCTTAGGTCCCAACACCCAACTCAAACACTGAGTTGGTGTTCACCTTATACCTGTGCTCCACGCACTCCACAAGTGCTCCACGCACTCCACAAGTACTCAAACGTACTTCAAGTAGATCTCCCCTGAACCTGCATCAACCTGCACCTCAATAGACCTTACTTATGGAAGGATCTTCCTTGCCTTCCGCTATGCTCTGAGTACACACCTGTACTCCAAGTAGATCTCTCCTGATATTGCTCCTTGTTGTGTTGTTGTCCTATCTGATCTTCAACCTACAGATCAAGTTGGTTCTGCACACCTGTGAACCTTGACCTTGCACACACACACCTGCATATCAATGATCTTACTTACCATGTAGATCTCCTATCGTAGCCATGCTCACCTGATGACCAAGATCATACACTCCTGAAGAACCCTGCTGATTCTCCAAACCAGTACCCACCTTGGTACTGTGGCACTAGGAGGAACACACCATTGCTCTACCTCACACACAGAAGGAGCTTATAATAATGCTCTCTCACTCCCTAGCTACAAGTTTACAATACAACCATGAGTCTATTATATAGATCTCATCCAAACAATAATTAGACACCTAGTACAATAATTAGATCCGCAGCTCTCAGTCTATAATTAGCACTAAGCATGCAAATACTTGGTTCGTCAACCAACTGCCCGTAATATACTCGCAGTCGAACCACACAGGCGACCAACGCCGGTCCCTGTCCGCCTGGGGGTCGCCGACGCCGGCCGATCTCTGACCGACGTCGGTTGCTCTCCTGCCTTATCCTGTCGACATCGGTTGGCCTGACCGACGCCGGTGTCTGTGACACTCAGCAACCCTTCTGCACCCTCCTCCATGTTTGCATTAGTGAAGCTTTTAGCTCCACAACTTAACAATAAGATCTCTGCTCATGAATCTAGAGCACCTAAACCGAAACCACTAGCACCGGTATCAGGTGGCGGTCCCCCTGGAGTACCTCCCTATTGACCCACTGCCATCGCCCACTGACCTGGTGCTGCAAGCGCTGCTCCACCAACCAAACTCACATGGTACTCACCCCACCTTAGCTCATTAGGACATTGTGTTATCATAATGCCCTCATAGTAACATAACTCATGTATGGCCACTAGATATTTGGCCTATGTCACAAAACCTGGGGGTGCCATTGCTACTCCACTAGCCCGCCATAGAGAGTCTCTCTCCTATGTCACCAAATCAAGTGAGACCCTTGCCTAGTCCCGCTCTCCTATCACTATGGAAATATGCCCCTGTAATTTGGCTATATGCGCCTATGTTGTCGCTACAAGTGGGTCACCTTGTGTTTGTCCTCTTGTCAGGTCAACATCCATAGGCTCTTGGCTTCCATCTCCCCAACCAAAATCTATTGCCGCATATCTACCCTAAAACCACGTTGGATAATTTGCAATAACATTAGCATCATCTCTCACCCTATCTAGAAGCTCCTCATAATCTAATACCTCCTCTTGTGGCTATGGTTTAGGCAATAAAAACTTTGGCTCCTCTCTCCTATATTGAAAAAAATTAGGCAGAATGCCCTACTGTAGTCCAAACTGTCATCGTACTCTCTCTACAAGGATGAGCTCTGTCTCACCATCTCGTCTACCGTATACCCATCTCTAGCTCTATAATGTGTATGTATGTCACATATATCCATCCCATATAGGCCAAGTCATATATGGTCTCCATACTATATCACCTAGTGCTAGACTCTCTAGAGCACCCCGGAACCACTCTATGTCCCTCGCACCCCCACCAGCCCCTGTGATTGCACCACCTTTCCTCCATTACAGGGACCCAACCTTGTAATTTGTCGGTATATACCCATTCACAGGTAGGCCCAAAGGTCTCAACACACGTATGTGCTCGTATACCCAACAATGAAGCACAAACCTAACACTAATGCCATAATGTTTATGAGCTTTGAAGCCCCACAACTCCTTATAAATCTTAACCAGTAATACCTGCCCCCATCCAAACATCGTCTCTGCAAACATCAACTCTACAAGAACCCCCAACAACACATAAGGAAATCTCCCTCTTAGTGAATCAAGCAGGGCATAACAGGTCACAACCAGCTACATCATCATCAATAAATGTCTCTCTCCTAATGCCCTCTCGTATAATGCCCTGATGCTGAAACCATCTGCATGAAATTGTGCATAGGCTCTGTCTCCTCTATACAACCAACCCATAAAGTAATCGATCTCCTCCCCCTCTATGTGGTAGATAGGATCTCTGTGGATAGGTAGACGTGTAATCCTATGAACATCCTCTAACAAGATGTTCATCTCATCAGTAGGTAACCAGAAGGTGTTAGTTACCGAATCCCATCTCTCGATGAGGGCAACTATAATCGCAGCATCTCTTGATAAATGTTGGTAGTGACGCATCGCTCCAAATCCCACTCCCTCAATATGGCACCAGTCCTCCATGGATAGCATCCCACAATTATGCAAACATCACCAAGACCTAATCACACAACTGGATCTGCTCACAAGCCTGCACACACATCATACCAAAAATTTATGTGACAAATATTCTCTATTTACATAACAATTATCTAACCTTACCACACCCTTTTCTTCGATCGTCGACGGTCTCCTTGAGGTATTTTTGTACCCTTGGGTCGACCATCATCAGTCGGGTCAACCACCGACAGTTACTGTTAGTGACTGTCAACGATGAGCCTCGACCCCCCAACCTCCTATACATCCCCCTAATCTATCTTATAGCTCCCGTTCTACCATTTTTTAATTCCCTCTACACCCCTACATACCCCTAGCCACTCTCAGCCTCTACTCACATTCCCCTAAATTATCATACACTCTGAAAAACATAGGAGAACCAAACCCTACGGCCTCTTCTACTAGCTCAGTCTACCCATGACATGCAAGCACATCCTCTTGATCCAATTTACACTCTATGTCAATTTAAACAATCAACAAACAAACCCTACCTTATTCCGTGAGCAGTGGTGATGTCTCAGTCTATGACTAGCCCCTTGCCCATGCGCATCTCCAGCATCCATCTCAACCCCACAGTCAAATCTCACACACCACACTCCTCTCGACAACTCACCAAACTTCCACACACTCACATGAACTCTCCGTACCAATGATCAGATCGGACAATGCACAAAGTTATCAGTGTTGCAAATGAGGACAAAATGGGTCCCATTGACCTTTTTACCATGATTTTAGGGTTTTTCACCCAACCATCGACGGTTGCCTAACCATCACCAGTTGTCCCTAACCATCGTCGGTCGCACCCAGGCCTAACCATCACCAGTTGACCATAACTAACGTCAGTTGCCTTTAACCATTGTTGGTTGGGGTCCAACTTAATTTCACACACCTTTTCTCCTCCTTTCTTTTCCATAGCCTCAAAACACATTCAACAAGGGCAACCCATTTCTTCCCACACTTTGACCTATTCGAGAGTCATCCTCCCCCTCAACCTAACAAAAACTAGATTAGGCCTGAAGTCCATGTTGGATCAACTGTTCAAGGGACTATGTAGGCAGCGTCCTCTTGCCTAGTGCATTAGGAGTCAGCTCGGCCACCCCTTACCCACCCAACCCACCGACCCATTTACCTTCGCCCACCCCAACGTTGTTACCTATTTGCATACCTTGCAGTGACCTTGCTTTGGTTATCATGCTTGCCTTGACCAATTTTGCCCTGTTGAACTTTTGTATTACGCACCACCTCATGCATGACTTAACCCATTGTATTTTTCTCAGGAGCACTTCTTACCCTAGATACCTGAGTAAACACTGACCCTTTCTAGGACACATGACAAGTGTGACCCGATCAGCTATGACCAACGCTGGAGACTAGTTACCTTATCACTAATCTTAGCACCTGACCTCATTTTTTACCAACATGGCAATGTTAGTCCTTGCGTGATTTTGACTATCGTAATTAGTTGCATTTTGTACGCATACTTGCGTCTCAAATGCCCAACCTCGTGACCTTCATTATACCTTTTATCCAACCCCAACCCACTTCACCTTTTTCCTCATTGACTCCCGGTTTGAGGGGGAATACCCTCCTATACTTGGGGCAATCAGACCTGAACCATTCAACAGCTCTTTTTTATTCTATGGCTTATTGACCTAAAGCCGCACAACAAAAAGGGGCAAAATGTAAACGTCAAAAACCAACCCTTGACTAGTCTTCGATGTCACCTCACTTTGGACCTATTCTCGACCTGAGTTAGCTAATTTACTTAGTTAACTCACCCTAGTCACCTAATAACACCTAGACACCCTTCTTTAATAAACATTCTTAAACATATTGATTTTGATCCATCAAACCTTTTACTTCTAGGGGTCGATCGTCGACAGTTGGCTTAACCATCGATGGTTAGGTCTCCACCCCTGCAAAACAAAAATCATACGGGTGTAGGATAGGGATGTATGGATAAAATGGAAAAATTTCCATGCACACCTCACAGCCTTCTTTCCCTTCGAATTGGCATCTTTATCCTCACCCAACTTGGCAACTTTCTCTCTCCTCACTTAGCAAGTTTGTGCTATAAATATAGAGCTCTTGGAGGAGTGAAGGATCCAAAAATTTGCATTCAGACTCTCTTGTTTTCTTTGTGCACGCATCCAAGACCACGAAGCTCTGTCCATGTGACTTTTGAAGGCAAGAGTATTGTTATGTTGTCCAACTTTCTTCAAGTTTCAACTGTCATCCACTTGGCATCATACAGGTATCTCTCCTTTATTTTTAGTGTTTTCACCCTTTGTTAGAATTTATTGTTTTGATATGTTTACCTGCACACTAGTACATACCCTCAGAACCCCTATCTCACCCTCTGCTAATCAGCCACATCCCCTTACTTCCCTTTCAGCCTCTTACCCATTTTTTCACAAGTAACCATAGACGGTTACTATAACCATCACCAGTTATAGCAACCATCGTTGGTCACACAACCGTCGTCGATCACCCTGACCGTCACCGATCACTGTCAGGGAAAAATAACAGTTTCTTATTTTAGCCCTCCTCACACCCTCCCAGACCTTCTTTTGGATTATGACATGTCTGCAAACCCTATTTTGATCCTCTAGACCTGACCTTGACATACTTGTGCATGGTATTGACCCACCGTGCTACAATTTATATCGAACAGGTATGTTTATTTTCTTATATAATCATTTATGTTCTTATCAGTTTATCATTATTTATTTTCATTCCCAGAACATTTTTGTCATTAAAAGAGTGGATTAACAGCCATCCAAGGGATTTTTCTCTTCTTGGATCTAGCATTGCTAGGTAGTCCACCCTTCATACTTGTCTAATTAACAAGTTGGTTTAGTGTGGTCTTATTGCAGGTAGTCCTTCCTCATCAAAAATGAGTTCTCACATTTGTCTAGATAAATGCACTTATTCTACCGGGTAACCATCTACATACCCTCATATTCATTTTATTTTATCTACTTTCAAAACTAACAAATGAATGAAATAAATTGAAACAAATATATAGGGGTGACCAATTTTGATTTGAAGTCAAATTTGGTTAACACTTACCTTTAAAAATTTGGGGCAATTCGATGGTTCATCCTAAAAATGGCTTACCGTATATACTCTTTCAATTCCCTTCTCAAGAAAGGTATTGCTCTAGAATGGATAGATTCATGCCAAAAATCTTTTGGTAATATGAAAGAATCTTTACTCCATCTTCCGACTCTTCTACCACCTTCAAACGACCATCCATTAATATTATATACCTCATTTACCCGCATATCAATTGGGGCAATGTTTTCCCAACAAGATGATACTAGTAGAGAGTACGTTATTTATTACATTAGTCAAAGACTCATTGATTATGAAAAATGTTATACCAAAGTAGAATGTGATTGCCTTGCTATACATTTCATTGTTAAAAAACTTCGTCATTATATGCTCTACCATACCACTTATGTCAATGTTCATTCTGATATGCTTCATCATCTCTTCTCCTAAGCATCCTTTCTTGGAGATATAATTGACAAATGGATGCTCCTCTTAATGGAATTTAACTTTCGAATTGTTACACAAAAATCTGTCAAAGGACAAGTCATTATCAGCGAACTTGCCATGGTCTCTTTAGCAGCCACAAATCACCTTCAAGATAATGTCTCTGATGACAATATTATTATATTGAAGGTCTTAACCAAGCTCTCTCTCTCAAAGATTATTTTCATAATTTTATTGTTGATCTAGAAGCAAATAATCAAGAAAATACCAATATCACTCCTAATACTACTAAATCCAAAGTAGTTATCGAAGAACTACCTAAAATTACCATTGATTTAAATGAAGACACCTGGACACTCCACTTTGACGATGCAAAATGCCTCTCAGGAGCTGGGACAGGATGTATTCTAACAAACCCATATGGTAAGATCATACCTTTAGCATTTTGATTAACTTTTGATGCCACTAATAATATGATTGAATATGAAGCACTAATATTAGGCATGAAAGCAACACTCCACTTATATATCCCATATATGCACACTTTGGGTGACTCACAACTTATCGATCATCAGGTTAATGGTGATTATCAATGTAAAAGTGAAAATATAATCGCATATCATCAAATGGCTACCACATTTGCTAAAGAATTTGTCTCTTTTAGCATTGAGCAAATTTTTAAGAGATCAAAATACCATAATTGAGTCTCTTACTTCATCAACATCTCTATTTCACCTTCATCAAGTACTTAATGATTCCCAATTTCTTATCCAAATAAGAAAATCATCTTCTTTTATGAAACTAAATTATTTGCTTATCCGTCACATTGAGGCTGTCAATATTCGACAAAGACCATGGTATAAAACATAATCCAATTTCTTGAACATCAAACTTACCCTCTAGACACAAATTCTCATGAAAAGACTCAAATACATAAATAAACTTTCAAGTATGTCTTTTGATACACCCTTTACTACCGTAATGTAGAAGGTACCCTACTCTATTGTGTAATGCAAGAAGCGGTTCCTACTCTCCTAGAACAAGTACATGGGGGAATTTACAACGATCACTATAACAGACATGCTACAACCCGTAAATGCTTACGTATGGATTACTTTTAACCTGCTCTAGAAAAAGACGTCATTAATTTTGCTAAAAAATGTAATCCTTATCAACTGCATGATGATCTAATCCAGTCACCACCGACTAAGCTCCAAATAGTGGAGTTTCCTTGGTCATTTTCAATGTGGAGATTAGACCTCATTGGTACATTACCTCGATCACAAGATGGCCATGTCTTTATCATTACTATTACGAAATATTTTACCAAGTGGGTAGAAGTCGCATATGCCTCTTATCAATGTCACAGAAACCATTATTTTAAAATTTATCTTTAATCAAATCATTTATCATTTCGAAGTTCCCCATACCATCATCTCTGACAATGGTGGCAATTTCAAAAACAAAGACATAAAATAGTTGTGTTAAATTTAAAATATCTCACAAATTTTTCACTCCTTACCATCATCAATGTAATAGCCAAGCAGAGACTACTAACAAGATTCTAGATAAAATCTTATAAAAGACTATTCAAAAAATTCGTACTGATTGGCACATTCATATATATCTCGTACTTTATGCTTATCATACTAGCATACGTACTGCCACTAGGGTAACATCGCTCTCATTAGTATATGGTTTTGAATAAGTATCACCATTAGAAGTCGAACTTCCATTATGTATATCTCTTCATGGTATAATTTATGATGAAGAATTACATGAAGCTCGTCTTTATACTTTATATTTTCTTGATAAACACCATTTGGTCGCTTTGCAACATAACCACTAATATAAGGACCGTATTGCTAAACAACTTAATAAAAATGTCAAAGTCCAAACATTTAATGTTGGTGACTTAGTCCTCAAACTAGATTACACTAAATGACAAAGAAGAAAAATATGCCCAAAAATAGTGGGGCCCTTAGTAAAAAACATTATTGGTCTTAGTACTTATCATCTACAAACTAATGAAGACCATGTTTTCAAGGTATCCACCAATGCACAATTTTTGAAGAAATAACTTAAATATCTCTTTTTCTTAATTCTATCTACTATCGTACTAATCCTTGGGTTTTTATTTTCATTTAATTCATGAGTTGCATTGTAATACTGTGGATAAGACCCATTTTTTCTCGTGAATACCTTTTTTTTTCATACATCAACTTTTCATATTTTTTCTCTTTGATCATAAGTTTGTTATTTTACGAATATTTTTCATTCTCTTCTTTCTTTTGTCACTTGTGGTGTAAGACCATGGATAGGACCAGGTAATCCTCACAAATACCATTTTCCACATTTTACACCTACTTGAGTTTTTGTTTTATAAGTTGTAGTGTAAGACCATGGATGGGACTAGGCTGTCTTTGTAAAATCTATATACTCTTTCAAACTATTTTTACAAACTGAGTGTTCTTTTTAGAATGTTCAAAACTTATTAAAAGTTTGTGATTTAATATTCTCAACCTCAATTTTTGTTTATTTTGTAGAAAAAACTTACACAACAAACTATGTTAATATGTTTCCCTACACTTACATAAATCCTTATGATAATGAATCATACTTGTCATTGTATCCCTTTCACATTGTCACATTTTTTGTGATTTGAAGTAAATCAAATAATTTCATGTTCATTTCCCCTTGACTTCATATTATTTAATTTTGGATAAAACAAGGTCGAAGTCAAGATAACACTTTTATTTAACATGAATAAGCAAGACTCTTAGACTCCATGCTCTCTAAGTCCTCTTTCTTAGATACAAAATTCAAAGTTTTCAAATGATAATCATTTTTAGCACCCATGTTTGGTTCTTCGAATATGTACGGAAGAGTAGAAAAAACCATCAAAAACGTTAAAATCTAAATTATTCATAAAAAGTCAATATCACACTAAAAGATGCGGTTCATAGCACATCCTATCCCCAATCGAAACTCAAACCCCATAATTGGCCTCATAATAGATCCGAAGTCCATTAAGGTGCGATAGGCTAGTAAATTGGGTTAGGAGAATTCAAAATTATATAATACTACTTATTTTCTCACACAAATACTCAATCTTCGTAGTAGACCGATGACTTTGTAAGAGGTCCTAAAGAATGGGGAACACGTTGTGGAAAGGTAGGTCCATTTTACTTTTTATGTATGTAACCTTCATGAGATGATATTCATACTTCATTTTGATAACTCAAAATTTGCATGTTCAGGGGAAGTTCTTCAGAGTCCTTAATGTCAAAAGTCCTCTTATTTTGACAAACTTAATTTTAGTGTCTTAACTTCGATAAAGAGTCTCTCTACCTTGATTTTTCCTACATCTCCCCCACCATCCATTTCATTCCCCCCTTGGCAAACAAATTTGATTCTAAATATGTCTCTCCACTTCCATATTCTCTCTTTTCACAGCTAAAAACATGCTAGCACTACTTTCTTTTAGTTTTATCTATCTTTAGAACAAAACGGTATACTTGAATGACTGTGGATTATTTTTTTACACCATTTTTACACGTCTAGAATTACCTCGGTTTATTTGAAAAACTTTAAAATTTTGTGATATCATTTAATTTTTTTGAACTACATTCATTTCTATGTTTTTTGTATTTTTTCTATTGTTAAGTGAGTTCAAATTGTTACTTCTCACTCACCAATGTTGTTTTTCCTTTCATATACTTTTTACATTGATGATTGAGTTTAGATTTTGTTACTTCTCATTCATCAATGTTGTCTTATTTTATGTTTCTTTCTCATATTTATTTAAGTGGGGATTGTTATTGCTTTCATATTGATGTTAGATTTTCATTTTCATGTATCATTTGATTTGGTTTATTATCCTTCTTAAGGTACATTTGTTTGAGTCTTTCGGTCATTTAGTAGCATTGGTTTTTTGGTTGCTCGATTTACTCTAAATTTTGGCTTGGTTATTTGGTCCTAATTTAGCATTTATCACTCTAGCTTACTAAATTTTTAAGTACGTCATGTCTACATATTTCAGTTATATTGGCAGTCCTACATATGTTTGTATGTCTTTGCTCTTTAATTTTTGTATCCTTAGCATTTGTCCAAAGCAATCTCTGCGCCCTCTATGATCAAAACTATAAATACAGAAGACAATCATTCAACGAGAAAGGTAAGTCAAGGTACACCTATATTACTTATTTATTTCAATCATTTACTTTCAATTATTTTATGTTTTAAAATATAGCAATTTATTTAGCTCGATGTTGTGTGTGAATATGTTATTTTCCCGAAGCACCATCCCATGTTGCAACTACATGATACATGATGAGCTTTGAGTGTGGCATATGTATATGCATAATATTTTCAAACTTTATCAATTTCTGATGCTTTATCTCTTACAAGAACCCATCGAGTCTCAATCTCTCTGAATACACGTCTTAAAAGGTGCATCAAAAAAAGGGTAGATAGACCATTGGTGTTTCGCAAGACTGTTGTTCTCTATACCACCACTTACAACCAATACAAGTCCCTCCTATACATTTGTCTAAGCTTTGACACCTCCCTTACATGCTCCTCCAAGCAATTCACTGTCTCAAATAGCCCCACCTAAGCCAAAACCTCTTTTTATCATCTCCGAACAAAATCAAATGAGTTGACCCTATTATGGGAATTGAGCACATTACAAGACTAAGTCGACTCAACCGACTTAGTCCAAGACCTAACTATTTTATTTCCTAAACAACTAGGTTGATTGCACTAATTGTGTCGACTAAAATTTTGAAATAGTTTAAGGTTAGATCCAGCTATATAAACACATCATTTACCTCGTTTATAATAGAGAGAATCATTCATGTGCACTTCTTTATGATTTACTCTTCCACCATTCTACTTGAGGAGTCATTGCTTAGGGTTTACACTTGGAGAAGAATCATGTTTTATAAAAATGTTTTTAATGCATAGGGGAAGTCTTGTAGCCTATAGTTGACTTATCTTTATGATCCTTATGAACCACAACATCTTGCAAAACATCATTGGCCAAAAGAGAGATTGAGCCTCGACGAGTTCATCTTCAAGGTAAGTATTACTAACTCTTATTCTTCTATTTTGGTAGAGAGAATTGTATAGGTAATTGCTTATAAATGTATTTATCTCTCCATGTTTATGATTACCTTTGCATTGATTTGAGTAGAGTTTTTCTTTGTGTGTTTATTATTTATGTTTATCTCTCATTTGTGTCACAAACTTTGGTGAGCACTAGATTAAATTTTACTTTAATTTGTTACAAACCATAAAACCTAGTTAGAGTTATTGTATCGTATTGTTCGACTAAGGGCTTTGAAACCCTCTCTAGTGATATTGTATGGTAAGAGACCATTTAATTAGATCTAACAGATCTATATTGATATGACCCTGATTGTCTAAATTTACCAACAAGAGGAATGGTTAGTTTGATTTATCTTTTTTGAGCTATGATTGATTTATAAATTAGCTTCACTTTCCCTTGTATATAGTATGAACTTACCATGTAGATTTGTTAGAATGCATCCTGCCCCAACGCTTTGAAGGCAGTTAACACCACCAAAGTGGAGCGTCCAGGTGTTTTCATGTAAATCAATGGTAACTTCAAGTAGTTCTTCGATAACTACTTTAGGGTTAGTAGTAGTAGGAGTGATATCGGTATCTTAATTATTTGCTTTTAAATCAGCAGTGAAATTATGAAAATAATCTTTGAGAGAGATAGCTTGGTTAAGACCTTCAATATAAAGAATGTTATCGTCAAGGAGATTATCTTGAAAGTGATTTGTCGCTGGTAAAGGGGTCACCGCAAGTTGGTCGGTGATGGCTTGTCCTTTAAAAAAAATTTGTGTAACAATTCAAATGTCAAATTCCATCTTTAGGACCATCCATTTGTTAATTCTATCTCCAGGTAAGAATGCTTTGGAGAAGAAATGACGAAGTAGATCGGAATGAATATTGACATAAGTGGTAGAGCATATAATGACAGAGCTTTTATCAACAAAATATATAGCAAGGCAATCCATTCTAAAATAATGAATCCTCGACTAATATAATAGATAGCATATTTTCCATCAGTATCATCTTATTGGACAAGCATTGCCCCAACTGATATAGGGTAGATGAGGCATATAAAATTAAGGGATAATTATTTTAAGGTGGTCGAAGAGTACGAGGATGGAGCAAAGATTCCTTCATACTATCAAAAGATTTTTGGCATGAATATGTCCATTCTAGAGCATTACCTTTTTTAAGAAGTGAATTAACAGAGTATATATGAAAAGTCATTTATGGAACAAATCGTCGAATTGCCCCAAGTTTTGCAAGATAAGTACATATGTCAGGAATGGAGCGAGGAATAAGCATGTTGATGATGACCTTTATTTTGGTTGGATCAACATCAATGCCTCAAAGAGAAACTAAGAATCTTAAAATTTTACCGAATGTAACTCTAAATACATATTTGTATGGGTTAAGTCTAAATTTATATTTGATTAGTCAATCGAAAATGATTGCTAGATCGATGAGGTGCGTTGTATGACTTTTAGATTTGGCAATGAGATCATCTACATAGGTTTCCACTATCTTGTGTATCATATCATGAAAAATGTGGATCATTGCATGTTAAGAGGTTGCTCCGACATTTTTAACACTGAAAGACATTTTGGCATAACAATAGATACCCCATTCTCTAGTGAATTTTTTTTTATGTTGGTCTTCAAGAGCTATGTGAATTTGGTTATAACCTGAGAAACCGTCCATAAGTAATAACATTTCATATCAAGCGGCAGAATCGACTATAACATCTATTAAAAGTAAGGAAAACTTGTCTTTTGGACATGCTAAGTTAAGATTATGAAAATCAATGCATATACAAATGACACATGGTGACTTTTTTACAAACAGAAACGATATTTGATACCCATTTCAAGTAGTCAATAAGTTTGATGAATTTAGCATTCAAAAGTTTAATGATTTCATTATGACATAAGGTAGAAATTTTTGGTGAAATTTTTTGTTGTTTTTGTATAATAGGTTTTACATCTGGGTAGGCGAGGATATTATGTATGATAATGTTAAGATCAATTCCTGACATATCTTCATATGACCAAACAAATGTTTCATGATACTTGTCAAAGAATAAGCTAAAGTTATCATGTTATGTTAGAGTGAGGCTTTTAGAGATGGTAATAGGTCGAAAACATGTTGGTGTACCGTATTCTATTTTTGTGTTTTCTTCAATGAGCATAGCATTTCCTTCTTGAAAATAATATGGAGCATGAAGGAGAGAAGCAATAGGATTTGTTTTAGGATCCACACTAGCAATAAAATTATTAAAACAAGGAAATTTTTGTGTAAAGTTTCCAAGTTTTTGATGTTGTTGTGGAATCCGAAGTTCTTGAGCATGGAGTAATTTAAGTATAGCTTCATCACTAGGAAGCGTGGGTAATGGTCCATAGTATTTGATATCTACTTCGAGATCAATGATTTGTTTATCGTTACAATCATATTCAAAATATATTTATCATACATATGTGGCTTTAGCATCTAAAATAATTTCGAGTGCAGGTTAGATTTGAAGGGTATTAGGTTGAGTGGTGTCAACCCAATTGGGGATATGTGTGTTAGTTGTCATTGTAGATGAACCTTCAGTTGTGGTGAGGTGGATAGACTCAATGGTATCAATGGAAGAAAGAGGTAAAATGTTTGGTTGTGTAGAAAGTGAAGAACGTTTGGAAGTTAAGAGTTCTTCAAGGACTCATGAGGTATCTAATAGTGGAGGATTGAGGGGAGATACGTAACCTTCTGGTTCTAATTCAATTTATATGTGAATGACATGGACATCACAGTTGAAGGCATGTATTTTGGCTAATGTCTTTTTGATAGTGATGTACATCTAAGTCTCATGATTGGGTTTGGGTCATGATATAGTTATTGTCATATGTTTAAGAAATATATGCATGCATTTGTTTTTGTGGGAGAATCAGAAGTGGATGCTCCTAAGTTGCTAAATTTTCAGGGAGATATTGTTAAATAATCTTGAAATAATTTGGCCACTCCATACTCATCCCCTGTGAAATCATTTTCTGTGTAAGAAACTCTGTATGCATTATATGGAGGAGGAATTTCAACGATATCATCAACTAGAGGAATGGTACAATCATATGAAAGTAAAGGAGAAAGCCATTATGCAATGTAAGGAGCTAATTTAGTGGTATTACAAGTATTTTGTAATTCGTTAGGTTCATCATCATCGGAATCAACGAGAGTGACTTGTAAATCTAGATTCATGTTAACAAATTGAAGTACATGTGCATTATTAATGCGTGGAAAAGTTGGAATTCGATATTGAGATTTGAGGTTTATGTTTGTAGCGTTCGTCATTATGGATGAATTTAATGCATTGACTAGCTGAGGAGGCAATAGCCCACATACAATGCATCTATGGGTGACCTAGGAGCATGTTGTAAGATAGTAGTAAATCAAGAACCAAGAGCTTAGTCTGTATTGTATTGGGTCCAACAATGAGTGGGAGTCAAATACAACCATGTGGTTTTTTATTTGTTTTATCAAATCATCTACATGTGAGACAAGTTGGTTTAAGATTATCTTTGGTATATCCAATCTATTATATTAACCAAAAAGAGGTAACATTAATTCATGATCTATCATCTACTACGACTTTTCGAATAAGGGTATTATTGATTGTAATTTTAATAAAAAGGGATGGATCATCGAATTGAAAAAAAAAATCATCACTAATCATGTTTTCTTCAAGAAATTCTATGGATGGTTTAGAATATGTACAAATAGTTTCAACAGTATGTACTTTTATAGGTTAAGGATCTTTAGAAGGATTTTCCAAATCAAGGGATGGTGGTTCTTCAACATCCTGTAATTGTTGCATCATAAATTTATGATGATATGGAGAAGTATAAACTAACTCCATGAGGGGAATTTTACAAAGCATTGAATTGGGTTCTTTCAAGAAATACCAATGTGATTTAGAAGATGAACCAACATGAGGTTTATGAGGTACTATGTTTTTCGTAAGAATAGGAGTAGAGTGAGCTTCTAGTTGTGGAAGCGGTTCCTCATTTGGTTTGGAAGGTATGGGTGCGGTAGTGGTGGTATCTTTAAATAATTGTTCTTCAGTTGATAGTTTTTTAGGGTTAGTGACCTGATCTTTGTAGACATATTTGTATCTATAAGTGATTTTGGTTGCATTCACATATTGAGAATTGATACAATATTGGTCATAATCAGCATCAATTGCATAGATATCCTCATTTGAATGTTATGACTTAGAAATAGAAAAAATATTTTTGAGGTTTAGATGACGAAGGTTTGGCAAACTGTTTCTTTTGAGAGGCTTTGACATAAGCACGATGATATAATTTAATCATAGTATCATGATCAAATGTATTTTCTAACATAAAATAAGCAATGAATTTAAAAAACCCACATGTTTCATGAGAATGACCTACATTAGCATAGAACCAACAAAATTTGTTAGGGTCATACCATGAAGGTGGGGCATTATTATAGTTGAAAGGTTTAGAGGGAGATAATAGTTGCTTCATTTGCTAGATTGTTAACGGTGTATAGAAAGAAAGGGGATTATCCACATTGACTACTGCTTTTGTCTGAAGATGAGTGCTAGTAATTACATTAGTTGAATTTTGAAAAGATCCCTTGATGGATTTATGATTTGGCTCAAATGGTTTCCTAAGAAAATCTTGTCTTTTAGCTTGATCAAGTGCATCATTTAGATTTTGTGGAGAAAAAATTTGAACCTTACATTGAAGTGAGAGTGTGAACACAGTTATAAAGAGTTTAAATATATTATCATCATTCATGTTATGAATTGTTTTATGAGCTAAAAACTTCCATCATTTAATGAACTCATGAGCTAATTCGAAAGGTGATTGTTTAGCATTCATAAAATGACTAAGATAATTTTCGGGAAGGTCATTTTGTTGATATTTCTTAACTAAAGCATTAACCAAATCTTCTAATTGCCACATAGAATGTTGAGGTAAGTGATTATACAATTCTGGGACATGCCCTATAAAAGTTTTGACTAGAAGTTTGGTGGTAGTGAAGGTGTTTGTCTGAATCCGTTCTTTGTACAGATTATCAAATGCCTTAAGAAAGGATGTAGGGTCTTTAATCCTATTATATTTAATAGTTAGAGAAATATTTTCAATATCAATAAAAACAATGAAATGATTTGAAAGTTCATTTTGGATATTTTGAAGCATCTTGTTATGCATAAAAGGTTGCAGAATGATATTTCCATTGGCATCTCTAAGAGGAGGAAGGATAAAATTTTGATCATTTTGAGGTAAAATAAGAGGAGGTTGATTATTCATGTGTAATAATTGTTATTGCATTTGCATCATTTGAGATGTATTTATTGTTTGCATAATATTCATTTGTTGAACTATTTGTGCTTTGAGTAGTATCAATTTGTGCATTTAAATTATTAGGATTTGGAGGGGGAAGGTTAGTGTTGGTATTAAAAGGCATATTGGTGTTGTTAAGAATATGGATGTTATCTATTAAGGGATTTCATATAGGATTATTCGTTAGGCTTATATCGATTGCTCCTACAGTGTAATAAGGTAGTTTGGATAGTGCAGTGTCTTTAGAAGTGTGAAATGAATCAGATCCATCGATGTCATCATTTTGGGTAATTTGAACCATATTCCAATCCATAGATGAAGGGTGAGCGAAGATGCACCAAGAGTACATTTCCTCTTCGATAACTAGAGTAGGAAGGAAAGAACAACCTATGTATCATCTAAATAGATTAAGGATATCTAAGAAGATTTTAATAGGGGATTTCATGATGTTTAAAATAAGAATCTAAGGAGGAGAAAAAATATGAAATTTGAACAAAGTCAGCCAAATTCTGTAGGAGATCAATTAGTAGTTTAGAAAGGGAACTGAGAGAGCCACAAGGTACACAATCAGTCAGATGGTACATGGTCAAATTGATTGACTATATTCTATAAAAAGGTAAATTGAATAGCAGGTAGTAAATAGAATCGAACATGTCAACTGTGTTTTGTGGGAGGATGAATAGAAAAGCTATATTAGAAACTGAGTCAAATGAGTTGACTATGTTCTGTAGATAGGAAAAATTTGAAATGTTATAAATTTGGATGAGTAGTAATTTGCAAAGAAATGAGTTAAACACGCAAGCAAATAGGTTGATTGGGTCGATCTAATTACAACACACAACACAAATCTTGTACCAACGTTGGCTAATACAAGTTTTGCAATACAAAATACAATTTACAAACAAGTAACAATACTGAAAGATAAATGTTAATCTATTGAACGAGCATTCCTATATATTTTAAATGATTATTTAAAATGTGATAGAGCATTTGGCTTTGCAAAAGAACTAAAAAGAGTAAGCTAAAGTTGATTTCAAATTTGTTAACACTAAAAGGGGTTTGTATTGGTGATGGTATTTTCTTATAATTGAGGTATATCCCCTCACTTCACAATCCCGTAATGATAAGGGTGTATGTTGTTTTATCAATATATACCATCAACCGCATATTTATACTCGGATAGAAAATCGAGTTGGTTTTTCTCTTGGTGATGAAATCCAAGTAGGTAGACCAAGGTAGAATTGTTTAAATGTTTATTTAATATTTTGTAATTTGGTAGTATGTGAAAGAAGAAAGTAACTAATCCAGTAAATTAACCTTCCTAATTGTACTATGTGCACTACTTTAAGCAAGGAAGCAGATAAATAAAAAATGAATTAATTACTATCAATGTGAGTTAATTTTATTTGCTTTGAAAAAGACAATGCGAAGTCGATTGAATCGATCTAATATACAAACCATACATAATAGAGTCGATTTGGTCAACTCTATCTATTATAAGACAATCCAAAGAAACATAGTCGAGCAAGTTGATTGAGTTTCCTGAACAAAAAACAATTATAGAACTAAGTTGAGTCAATCGATTTAATTTATTGTAAAGATACAGTTTTATAGAACTAGAACACTGAAAAAAACATCAATGCAATTTGACTAAAATTGAAATGACTAAACTGGTTAGAATGAACCTGAGGATTAAAACAAAGTCGATTTGATTGATTTAGTATTGTATTGAAGCTGTTGAATTGTTATTTTTAAGTTGTGTTGTCTAGATGAGAGTTTGAACATGTAAGATAGAATGTTAAACCAAAGTCAATCCAATCTATTGAGTTTGAAAAAAGATGAATAATAAAAAAAACTAAAAGAACTATGTCAACAGAATCGATCTAGTAGTCTAAACAGAACTTGTTAGTAAATTTGAAAGAATGAAAACCTAAATCGATAAGATTGATCTAGTGTGCTAAGAGGGAAAATCCAATCACAAAGCGTTGAACAAGATCAGCAAGCTCACCTTAGTTGAAAACCCTGTAAGATGGTGTCCTAATTGTGTCAATCGGATCAACGAAGTAAAAGATGCCTTGTAAAGAATATAGAACTCAATGGATCAAATCGATCCAATTCTCTACAGGAGAAAATGACCTACACACAGCCAAATTAAGTCGATGGGATCGATTGAGTATTAAGACTTATGCATAAACTGTTATATTGAGTCGACAGAGTCGATCCAATAATATGAAAGTGAAAATTTTAATTCTACGAGAATTAGTTCACGTCACGTTCATCAAAATGTATGCAAGTGAAAGTGAAACTAATCTACAAATCAATCCTAACTCAGAAAAGATAGATCAACTAATTATACCACTAGCAATACTTAGATAATCAAGGTCGTGACCAATACGGATCCGCTAAATCTACCTAAGAGATCTCTTATCATATAATATAGCTAAAGAAAGTTCCAAAACCTCTAGTCAAGTAACACCACACAATAACTCTAACTAGGTCTGATAATAATGTAATAGTAAAATAAATCTAATATAGAGCTCATTAAATCTAGTGACACAAATGGAGGATAAACATAAACAATAAACATGCAAAGTAAAACTCTATTCAAGTTAATGTAGAGATAATCCTAAACAAGAACAAACAATACATTCATTAACCATTATTCGTGCAAATCTATCTACTAAAATAGAAAAGTAAGAGTTAGTAATACTTACCTTGAAGACGAACCGTAGAGCCTCAACCTCTCCCTTGGCCAATGTTGCTTTGCAAGAGGTTGTTGTGTATAGTTGAAGAAACTAAGGATAGATAATGGACTACAATCTAGCCAAGAACCTCTTAGTGAATCTCAAACCTTCACAAAACAGAGATTCCCCTTCAGGAAACATGAAACCCTAAGCAATGACTCCTCAAGTAAAATGACAGAAATGCATATAAAAAAAGCACAAATGAATGATTCTCTATTGGAAATGGGATGAAAGATGTGTATATATACCCTGATTTGATCCAAAGCCCTTCAGGAATTTTAACCGACATAGTCAGCCCAATCGACCTTGTTAGTTTAGAAAATAATCGTCAAGTCCCGAATTCAATCGGCCCAATCGACCTTGTTAGTTTAGAAAATAATCATTAGGTCCCAAACTCAATTGGCCTAAGCCAACTCAATCTCGTAATTTGTGTTATTCCCAGAACTAGGTCGACCCATTCGACTACGTTGAATAAATGGTAAAAATGGATTTTGCTTAGGTAGCGGCTATTTGAAGCGATGAATAATTTGGAGAAGAGTGTGGGCGAGATGTCAAAGCTTAGGAAAACGTATAGGAAGGGTTTGTATTGGTTTTAGATGGAGGTATAGGGAACAACAATCTTGCGAAGCACCAAAGGTATGTCCACCTCTTTTTCGGTACACTCTTTAAAACATACACTAAAAGAGATTGAGACTCGACAGATTTCTGCAAGAGAGAAAGCATCAATAATTGATAAAGTTTAAAAATATTTTTGTATACAATTACCATGTTCATTTATTCTTATAATTTTATCATTAATTCATTCATTGTCATAGTTATAAGCAAAAAAAGAGGTGTTAGTCTATTTTTTATTTGTCATAAGATCATATGCAATATATTGATCATCAGGAATATTAAAAAAAACTATCCAAAGGATGGAGCTTTGCAGAGTCTTGTGTATGAAAATCCATGATAACTTTAACTTTGCACCCAATCACAAAGAGAGAAGCAAAATGTCTAAGGCAAAGATATGAACAAGCATTCCTTAAGCGATGCCCAAGAAAGAAATCAAAGCTGGAAAATAAAAACATAAACTTGAAATAAACTTTAGGAGTAAAACCATTACATGTAAACTAGGGTTTGGTTTAACAAGTAGAGGACAAGTTCTCTAGAATGTTTTATGTTATTTGGGTTTTTACACAAACACACTTAAGCAAATAAAATTGTTTGAAAAAAGTACGACGATATTTAAATTCACACTAAAATACAATGAACAATACAAATTTACCGAATTTTGCATGTACAATAAATACAATTATATACAGTGCAACTAAGAGAGAAAAATATCATATCTTGTTCGAAGTTTGGATTTAGGATGTGACAATGATATGGAATCGTCTTGGGACATTAATCGAGTTATGGAATCTGCTCACTCTACGTTTTGGCTATTTTCACATATATGACACTTACATCGACCATAGACAATTGCATCAATGCAAATGTCCAACTTTGACGTAGATGTCCAACTCAAAGTACACACAGAAGCAGACCAAAACTTTTGTCAAACCTGTGATATCCCCTGTATGACTATTTGGTGATTCAAAATATGTCCATATATGTGCAAAACCCAGCCAATAAATAAAACCTTAATCTTCTATTTCTGACCTCTTGTAACTTGGTAAAAAGGGGTTAGCACATGAGTTGAATTAACCATTGTCTACATAGCCAATACTACAAAGAGGGTCTCAGACTCATATATAGTTCTCCCTCTTAGACATGTGTATGGAATTGTAATTGTGCAATTAAATATGCTTCCTCGTATAGTAACCCTTGGTACAAACAATGCAAGAGTGTAATGACTTTTTGAGTGCTTCAGATATTCAATATAGTATTTTAATGCAATTTAATAGCTTGGAATATAAAATACTTGCTAATTGGAGTTTTATTGATCAAACCACTATGTAGTATAATTAGACCATTACCTTTGTATTTATAGGGATCTCTTGATTTTGAATTAGGATCTAGTGGCACGCGAAAATCCAACAATAAGATGAATAAAGGGGATAAAACAAATAGTCATTAAGCGAAAGATACAGAAAATAATAAAAGGACAAGTCTAGACACTTGCGTCATAGTTAGACACTTGCATCGTAGATGTCTAAAAGCTAAAAAACATAGGAATAACTGAAAACACATATGGGGATCTCCAGGATAAACTACATAAAAGACAATATACAATATACAGTCCCATAGGTATAGATAAACCAAGTGAAATAAAAGGGGATCAAAGAGGTCCACATGAAGCAGCACCACTAGATATCTAACTCGGTCAAAAGACGTATATATGCAAAAGGCTATAAAACATATTGTTGTCGTTCGAAACGTGCACTAGTGGATGCTTCATGACGTGATGATGCTTTGCAATGGGGCACTTGGCGCGGAGGTCTTGCAAAAGGCATAAAAAAGTTATGTGGCGCTGAGCACGGAAGTATTAGAGCTCAACTACGTGCACGAGCATCAGTTGTCTCGTTGTAACGATGTGAACATCCCCAAGGCGTGAGACCCTTGTGCTCTTTGGGATGATTCTCTGGAGTAGGTCGGATTTCTTCTATTCTAAGTGCACCTGATTTAAGACTGGCATGCAAGCCTAAAGAGCAAATAGGTAATCTACCGCTAATCTAAACCTAAGATCTTTGAGGAAAATGGGAGGGAGAAGCTAAAAAATGTTGAAACATAAAAGAGGTGATGCGCCCAAAACAGAGCAAGCGCTCCTACTGCCGTAAACACAACAAAGATCTTTGAGGACAATACAATATCACACAGCTTCCACCAAGGATATTCCAAGTGCATAAGTGTTTTGCATGAGACGCAAGAATGCAGTGCAACACTAAGAGAGATGACAAACGGTCCATAAACAGTATCAACATAGACTCAAATGCACACAGAATATGACCCACAAGTGAGTTCCAAGTTCGATAAGGAGGTGTTGGGAATGGACAACAGTGAGAGGGGTGAACATTACCCACAATCAAGGATCAACAAACACAAGTAGCACACAGATCATCAGAAGAACGGAAAAAGGTGAACTTAATTCTCATTAATCCACAAGATTTAGCCAATACAAGTGCTCTTGAAGGGCAAATTTCAGCAACGTGAGGTTGCTAAAAATATGTCAACCCTTTTACAAGTGAAGAACCAGGCTTTTATAGTGAACAAGCCTATTTTACAATAAATGTGTCACTTGGAGCGGTGGGTGTAGCTTCAAATTCTTTTGCAACGTCGTGGCCATGCCTCTTGAAGTTTGTTCAGCGATTGGGTCTAGAGTTGGTGCCGGGATCCTTTCTAGATACATGTGCATTGAGGCACAGGAGACTTCCTTGACAAGGTCAAAGGATGGCGTGCACTCATATTTTGATGTCTGAGAGCCGCTTCTGCATTTACTAGTTTTAACATGTCTCGGGCTTTGCTTAACTACCTCTTTACTTTTCCCCACCACTTGGTGCCTGTTGTGCTAATTTCATGTTCGGCTTGCCACATCATTGTTGTGCGTAGTATGAAACTTGGCACACGTTCCTCTCTTTGTTCGCTACGTGCACGCAGAATTTGTGCATGTGCCCCTTGATTTGGAAGTACTCTTGTGCCAGTGGTGCGCACGAGAGTTCTTTGAAATTGTGAGTTTGTGTAAGAGGCATCGCGAGGCTTCAGGTTTGCATCTTGCGATATTCAAGGGCGCAAGAGTAGGATCCTACACTGGCACGGAACTGTGTTAGATAGGCACAAGGAGATCTTTGACCACAGGCACACACGAAGATTGAAGGTCTTCGGCGCACTCTTCATGATATATAACTACTCCTTGTGCACCTTCTTTATTCAACCATCCAGAACCTAGGAGCCTACATCTTCGAACCTATGCACCTTTTAGACTGCGCGCTGAAGAACCCTGTATTGTGGCATGCAACCCTTTCTTATAATAGGTGCGAGCCTTCATTCTATTAATGTGCAGACCTGCGCTTGACTACTTGGGTGTGGGCGTGAACATGGAGCATATGTGCACATTTTGCTTAAGTGCCTAGTACTTTGTAGGTGCGCAACTTCTCTTATGGTCTCGACAAGTTCTGCGCCAACTAGGGGTGACTTAAAAAATCAACACTTCTGACGACCTCTGCGGGCCACTTGCCTACTAAGCGGAGATCTGGTAGCCTTAAGTGATCCATTGGGCACAGAGTCTTAGAAGCTGCAACCTACCTGGCCTTGCACCTAAACAAATTGAACTGAGTCCAACCCTCAACAAAGCAAAAAGGAAAAGAACAAGTAACAGATGTGGAAAACGCACTTAGACGAAAACAAAACTAAACTAAGACTATACAATGTGCACACATGCACTTACGGAAATGTAATGTGAGATAATCTAATCTACTATATACAACCTACAAACATGCACCTTTGTCCTCCTGGATCAAAACAGAAACCCTTTAAATCCTTTGCCTTGTGCACCGCCCTATTGTTGATATGTGATAGATGGATGCGAGGTGGCATTTGTTTGTTGCGAAGGAGGCATGCCCTAGTTACTTTTGAAGAGTGCTCGAGGAAGCTAGTATGCCTGAGCTCCCTTTCGATGAATGACCACCATGTTGCACGTAAGCTTTCCTTCCAAGTGGTTCATGTCTTCGAAGTTAAACCAATCCTTCATGGATCTCTCGGTGCCTAGTTGTGCTTTCTGCTCAAATTGAGCCTTATAGAGTTCGAGAGGCCTATGCTTGATAATTGGGAAGCTCACGAACTCAACGGGCTTCCTTTTCTCATTTTGCAGGTGTTGCCCCAAGTCCATTGTGCCCTTTGAAAACACCTCTATGACATGCCTAGGTGCATAAGGATTGAAAGTGTTCATTGCCATAGCTTCTTCGACATCTTCGTGTTGATCCTCAAGCTCGACTGGTTGACATTGCTCCCTCAATTTGAATGAGCCTTTTAATGACTCATTTGGATGTGCGCCTAGATCCATGTGGGCCTCTGTCAACTGTGAGGTTGTGACCTCCTCTATGTGTGCATTCTGCCCTTTTGTGATATGTGATTGAAGCTGGTCGTTGGCGTGGAATGGGGCATGGGTTTGCTCCTGAGAGGATGTCGATTTGTCATCCAAACATGAGCAAAACTCCTCTAGCTCATCCCAAAAGGAGTCCTCTTGTGCTTGTGATTGCGTCTGCAGGCTCACCTTGGGGTGATCACAGTTGCTCTCCTTAGGCGTGCACTCCTCTTGAAGGTTTGATCTTTCTTCGAGGTCTTCTTCCATAGCATCAAACGATAGCCCATCTACCCAAGAGAGGTCCTGCCCAGGTTCTTGGATGCATTCTGGAGTGGTGTGGATTGACTCTTCCTCGCTTGAGGCACCCTCTTCTTTTGCACAAACTACCTCTACGTTCCATACAACTGGTCCTCCTTTGAAAAGGGAGATGGTGGGCAGACAAGGAGTCTCCACTGGCACAATAGAAGTGGTCTTGATCAAGGCAGGGATCCTGAAGTCAGAGTGTCAAGTCCAAGAGGGCTGCCATGATTGTTGTTGAGGCTCCTGAGGAAGGACAGGATTTTGAGTTGGCGTGAGCACAGGGTTTCTGAAACTTGGTACTTTGAAAATAGGGGGTTTACTTGGAGGCGCAAAGGAATTATCATGTCTCAAGCTAGGGACTTTGAACGTAGAAACCTTCTGCTCCACAGGTTGGCTTGTAAGCGCAGGGGGAGCCTACCTGAAGCTAGGAAAGGAAGGAATTGAGGTGGTTGATTGTGCTTCAATTTCTTGCATATGCGTAAGCAACTGGCGCATCTACTCTTTTTTGGCTACCATCTACCTAGCCAAACATTCCTCTTCAAATATGTGTCGCTCCATCATCTCATATTGTTGAGTGTAAGCTTGATGAGCAAGTTCCTCTTGTTGCCTACCATACCCCTGCACTCTTTCGATCTCCCTCATTTGTCTCTAGAAATCAAGATATATATCGTTGATGCTCTTTGGGGGCTGATTAGGGGGTAATAATGTGAATTGGGAGCAACGTAGCTTGTGCAGGGCTAATTAGAAGCATAAACAAGTTGCCACAGGGGCTAAACAAGGGAAAGGCTACATGGTCTCACATGAGCTTGATATAAGAAATGGGAAGGTGTGACAGTGGCATTTTCATCGATTGGGGGGGAGGGGGGTGTGGAAGGACATAGTAGTAAGCACTCAGACTGCTTAAACTAGTAGATTGGACATTCAGAGTCATCAGGTGCTCTGTGGAGTGTCTTCAACACTTGATAGCTAAGGGTAGCATCGATTCCCTAGCTCTTTCTTCGAACTGTCCCACCGAGCATGCTAAAAACTGTTGTTGTTTGAAACGTGCACCCATGGATGCTTCATGGCACGGAGGTGCTTTGCAATGGGGTGCTTAGTGCGGAGGTCTTGTGCGAGGCGCAAAAGTCTATGGCGTTGGGCACGCAAGTATTAGAGCTCAACTACGCGCGCGAGCATCGATTATCTAGTCGCACTGATGGGAATGTCCCCAAGGCATGGGACCCTTGCACTCCGTGGGATGAGCCTCTGGAGTAGGTCAGATTCATTCTATTCTAAATACACCTAGTTTAAGACCAACGTGCAGGCCTAAAGAGCAAAAAGGTAATCTACTACTAATTTAAACCTAAGATCTTTGAGGAAAAGGGGAGGGAGAAAGTAAGAAATGTTGACACATAAAAAAAGAGATGCGTCCAAAACAGAGCAAGCACTCCTACTGTCGTAAACATAATACAAACATTTGAGGACAAGACAATATCACACAACTTCCGCCAAGGATACTCCAAGTGCATAAGAGTTTCATATGGAGGCACGAGAATGCAACGCAACATTGAGAGGAACGACAAACGGTCCACAGACAGTATCAACACAGACCTGATTATGCACAGAATACAACCTGGAAGTGAGTTCCAAGTTTGATGAGGAGGTGTTGGGAATGGACAACGGTGAGAGGAGCGAACATTACCCATAGTCAAGGATCAATAAACACAAGTAGCACATAGATCATCAGAAGAACATAAAGATGTGAACTTAATTCTCATTAATACACAAGATTTAGCTAATACAAGTGCTCTTGGAAGGCAAATTTCAGCGACGTGAGGTTGGTAAAAATATGTTGACCCTTTTACAAGTGAAGAACCAGGGTTTTATGGTGAAAAAGCCTATTTTACAATAAATGCACCACTTGGAGCAATTGGTGTAGCTTTAAATTCTTTTGCGACGTCGTGGCCATGCCTCTTGAAGTTGATTTGGTGATTGGGTCTAGAGTTGGTGGCGAGATCCTTTCTGGATACGTGTGCATCGGGGAACGGGAGACTTCCCTGACAAGGTCAGAGGGTGGTGTGCACTCAAATTCTGATGTCTGACAATCACTTCTGCATTTACTAGCTCTGACATGTCTCAGGTCTCGCTCAACTACTTCCAACTACCTCTTTGCTTTTCCCCACCACTTGGTTCATGTTGTGCTAACTTCCTTTCAGCTTGCCACATCACTATTGTCCACGGTATGAAACTTGACACGCACTCCTCTCTTTGTTCGTTATGTGCACGTAAAGTCTGTGCACGTGCCCCTTGATTTGGAAGTACTCTTGCGCCAATGGTGCACGCGAGAGTTCTTTGGAATTGTGACCCTGTAGAAGAGGTGGCGTGAGGCTTTAACTTTGCATCCTACGATATTCAAGGGCACGAGAGTAGGACCCTGCACTCTAGTGTGGAACTGTGTTAGATAGGCTACAGGGAGATCTTTGAGCAAGGGCACGCAGGAAGACTAAAGGTCTTCGACACACTCTTCATGATATATAACTACTCCTTACACACTTTACTCGGCCATCTGGAACCTAGGAATCTGCATCTTCAGACCTGTGCACCTTTTGGACTGCACGCTGAAGAATCCTACACTATGATGCGCAACCCTTTCTTATAATAAGCGCGAGCCTTTATTTTATTGTTGTGCAGACCTACTCTTGACTACTTGAGTGCGAGCTAGGGATCGTTTGTGCACATTTTGTTTGAGCGCCTGGTACTTTGTAGATACACAACTTATTTTATGGTCTCAGCAAGTTCTGCACCAACTAGGGGTGACTTAGAAAGCCAACACATATTATAAAAATATGTTTGTACCAAATATGGGTATCTACAGATGCATGATATATGCTTTTGTCATGTCCAAAGTGTCACTGTACGACTGTAATTAAATTTTTATAGGCCCATCTACCCTTACCCCGTATGACCCTTGTTTCATCTTTTTTGATGTTAGATGTTAATTTACATGCCGATAAGATCCTTATTTGAATTCAAGTCATCTATAAATACACAAGCACATTTAAGTACTATTATCTATGATTGATTTAGTGATCGCCTAGCACTGGAAAGAATTCATTTATTGTTCACACAAATTTATTGAGCATATAGAGAAATCAAACAATCATTAGAGTATCATTACAACACTAAAGTTCATGTTAGTCACACACTGCATTGCACTGGTTTCATGTGTTTAACCTTAATTTAGATTGCAAAATCCTTATTTGGATAGATAAGGTTAAGGATAGAGCACAAGGGTGAATATCAAATTTATAGCAGACCAATTAATATGTTAAACTCATATGTAGCATATGCTAAATTTATTAAACTGAGATAGGCTATTAATAGAAAGTACAACGATGCTAAATATACAAATAGTATAAAAGAGAGTACTTGGTTTCGATGCTAATGTAAATCTAGATCTTGTACATGTAGAAAACAAATGAGCGCACAGTTCTGAAATAGTTGTCAAATTCTAGATCTGGTGTCTCTAATTATCTAGACAATTACATCAACTTGAAACGGTTGCATCAATGTTATTGTCTGAGTTCGACGCCAGCGTCTTGTACAGAATATCAACTGAAACAAGATGCAACCACCTGAATGTTTGTAGATTTGGTTTCGTCTTTACTTTGGTGCATTCAGACCTGGGTCATGAATTGTGGAACTTGATAAAATGGCAAAATCCTAACTTTCCATCTTCAATGTGACCTTAAAAATAAATGGGTTAGTGGATAGTGTCGCGCTGACCCACAATGACCCTGATGTCAAATGGTGCTGCCTACATAGCCAATATTCCAAAAGAGGGCCTCATACTCATGTAATTCTTCCCTACGTGGTGGTTTGTGTATGAATCATGCAATGTGTAAAGTAAGTATAACAGTGACCTAGCTTGTAACTTAGAAAATAAGACTTTATGATTGCTCCTTTAATACTTCAGCCCTGTAGTTGAGTTGTTTCTTTGAATAATATCAGAATAGGGTAGAATAGGAAAGTTTTTAATAACGTGGGTGTTTCTTGAATGCTCGTTTTGGCCTGATTATTAGATGAGGAATGAATGAAAATTGATATTGTATTTATACCAATTCTATCGGGAGATAACTCGTATTAAACCACTTAAGCTGACCACTATAATACGTTTTATTTGTAAATTAAATGAGTTTAAGGCACTGGACACTTGTGTCAAGCCAAGACAGTAACGTTGACGTTATTGTTTGTCCTAGACATTATTGTCTAAAGAGCATGAGAACATGCACAAGCTCAAAACTTGCATAGATGTAAGACAAGTATATTTTAAGTATTATGAGCAAGATGGGATATTTGTGTCATCAATATAAAGTTAGTTGGATTACGAGATAGGCCAAAAAGTACAAGATATAGCAAATGCGATGCTTACAAAAGGCATGTGTATGACTAAGAAGAACAACCAGGGTTTGATTTTGTCAAGCGTACAAGACTGAAGTGCTACATAATCAAATAATATCGTCTACATTCGCCCTTTGGTAATGAAATTGCTAGTTTAAAAGAAAAAAATAAGTACTTGGATGTGTATACACACTTTGTATTTCATTGAATTGAATTTGAGTGTTTTGTTGGTGACTGACCTACAACCAAAAACATGTTACAATGTACAACTAGTGCATATAATCTGGGTCAAAAGTATTTGAAAATAATTGAAATTGAAAAAAATGAGGTTTAAAAGTACACGTGTATCAATGTAACCGCCTTGCCTATTAACAAGTTTTTGTAAAAGATGTATCTTTATAATGTTTTGAAACTTAAATTAGAATAAATATAAATAAATCTTTATAGTGCATATGTCTAGGGAGATAAAGCAAGAGAGAGATTGAAAGACACATGCCCCCAACTTTGGAGCAAAAATAAGTTACCACCTGGCAGTTAAGATTAGCTCAACCGTGCAACCCAATGATACTTATAACCTAGTGAGTTTAGATGATCAAGTCTGAACTTAAAACTTAACAAGATTAAATGATTTAATCACCTCAACTATACCAAAAAGTGAACCAACCACTGCAATAGATTGGCTCACTAAAGTCTGTAAAAATCTGTAGGATATCAATACGTGAAATAGTTTAGAAATCTGAGATCGATTTGGATTTTACAATATTATGCACATGTTGCATAGCATATACACCTTAGATATGTCTCATACTGAAACTATGTATTACAATGGTACTATGTATAAAAGTCTACCACAAATGTATATCAGAATCATATATCTGTGTGCTTTGACCAATTCGGATAACAGTGTAAGTGTGAAAGACATGCTTCCAAAATATATCTCAACTATATATAGAGAAGTCTAAAATTGATATAAGTACCAATGTAGATGACATGTTTCAAAAAATATCCCCAATGTAAACTGAAGATGTTGAATACTAAGTAGGAGTGGAGAACATGCTTTCAAAGCATGTCTCCATTGAATCTATGAATTGATAAAAGTACCATACTAAATGAATGTGAAGAATTTGCTTCCAAAGCATACCCCCACTGAATCTAAAAACTATAAATGTGTGGAAACCATGTCTATATGACATGTCCCCATTGAATTTGCAAACTGGTATAAGTATCGAACACTAAATAAATATGGAGTACATGCTTCCAAAGCATGCCCCCACTGCAATCTGGTCATTGTGAATGTGTTGAATCCATGTCCATATTGCATGCCCCCATTAAATCTGATAACTGGTGTGAAGTGTAGAGAACATGCTTCTCAATTATGCCCCCACTAATATGCCCCTCCTACTTTGAGGTGAGGGAAAAATAGTACTTAGAAGTTACATCACCTCAAGAAGGTAAGACAATTGTAAAATCAGTTATTGTAACCATGTAACACATAGAAGGAATATGTCTAGGTAAATGTATCATTGAAGTGCATAAAACCAATGTGATCACATATAAACCTAAGATGCATGATAAAAATCATGGCAAAATCTAGATGGTAACAGTACAATCTCCACAAGCAAACAAGCACACACATAAGAGCACTCAAAAGCAAGTTCGAAGACAATGGTCTAAAGAGACCACAAACAAAGGGCATGTTCAAATGTTGTAAAATCGAATAAACATGACTTAATCAACTGTCTACAAAGCAATAAATGACATATTCAAATGTCCATTCAACAAGCAATGACATATTCAAATGTCCAATAAGGCAATGACATATTCATATGTCTAATAAGGCAATGACATATTCAAATGTCCAAAAAAGCAAACATAGGCACAGGGGCCGCATACAATGGAGCATATTCAAATGCTCAAAAAAACAAAACAATAACAAGGCAAAACATTCGAGAAGTGTGTAAAGGAAAATCATAAACAACTAGCATAAACATGTCATAGTGGCACATGGATCAAATATGTTAGCAAAAAAACATCAAGTGCATAGCATATCAAGTACTATGTGCAAGATATAAACATAAATAATGTATGTGTAAGTACATATGTAAGCTCAAATATGATAATGTGATGTAACCATAGAATGATATAACCTAGAAGTATCAAGATCATAGAAGATGAATGCCCCCAACATTCCGACGACATGAGTAGAGGGAAATCCCAACAACTGTAAGTGCATAGAATCATGTATATGTATATGCATGTAAATGTGTATGTAGGAGTAAATGATATACTAGTGCTCAACATGAAATTAACACAGATGCCAAGGAGCCAATAAAACATGTGTCAAAAATGTTTTTGGATTTTTGAATGTTTTTTTATTTTTTTGATATTTTGGAATGTTGCCATGAACAAAGAAAAGTGCCACTAGAACCCAAGGATATCATCAAGGAGATGCCTCATAGGGTTTCAATTTATAATGCTCTTTTGGTAATTTTGTACTTAGTATCTTTGGTTTGCATTTATCCACATTTGGTTCTTTATTTGTCAATAAGGGATTCAATCGATGGGTACCAAGCCCTGTAGATATATATTGATCATGTGGTGAGGTATCGAGTGGGTGATAACATGGTTTGTTGAATTGTTCATCTTTAAAAGGCTCACCATCTATATGAGTAATAAGAATAAAGTATTTTGCTATGAGGGAGGGCTTGTATTTTCCCCATTTGTAACCACATTTACAACCTTGAATTTTTCAAGTGGATCTTAATTTTTGACCTCTTTTGATAGAAATCCAAGTGTAAATATTTGATGTGTCCCTTGTTCCTTTTGTACCTTATTTTTATTTGTGGGTTCTTGCTCTTTGACAATATGTACCTTTGAATGATTGGTATTAGCATTACCACTATAGCCCAAGCCTCAACGATCATCTAATCAAATGTGGAAATAGGGTGAGTGGTGCCTTGGGAATGTTTTCCCAATCCTTGACCATGATAACCAAAGTTTTGTAAATATTTCTTTCCAAACCCATATTGTTTGGAAGAATGAGTATCATTGTTGAGAGGTAAATTTGTATCATTTTCTGGATCTGATTTATCTTTTTGAATATTTTCTTACTCTATGTTTGATATGTGCAACTGTTTTTCTCAGAAGTTTTCTTTGGTACCCATATTTGTTGTTTCGGAACTTGTGTTTTAAGAGAGGTACTCATAATATGAGTGGTTTTCTTCAATGATGTATCAATTATAAAATCACCACTATCTTTAAGACTTTGTATTTCAATGCAAAACAATGGTATGTATGATGTCCATGGATTATATGATATGTGCAGTAGTATTTGGATCTTCGTATAGGATGTATATGAGGTAATTTGATAGCTTTGTCTCTAATCATTTCTCTTAAGATCGCACTTAGCCTTTTAGTAACCATTGGTATAATACTTGAATCACTTGTTTTAGATGTGTTCTGTAGTAGTTTTGAATTTTGATAAGAAACCTTGTTGGGTAAAACATTGGTAGATGAAAATGCAAACATATGATTAACACTACCATGTGTTGGATTCTATATGATTGTGATATGATTTTCTAATAATATGATCTTTGAATTAGACTAATTATCTTGTTGTACCTCTTTTATTAACTTGTTCATACCATCAATTTCATCTTGTAAGGTTTTATGGTAACCCTCTTTTGGCATAATAGGATGATCCACCTTTTCCTTTGAAGGGGTGATAATATGACCCTGGTTATAGGGATGATAGTTATCGCCCTCATTAGAGTTAGGAGTAAGCTCAGTTTTATCCATTTGAAATATCTGAAATTTGATATTAGAATAGAAAATGCAAGGGAAACAAATGCCAATGAGCAATCAATCATTACAGTAATGATATAACGATTTCAGGGTATTGGTTAAGTTTTTTTAAAATCTAAGATAATTTTTTTTATAAAAATAAGAAATGAGAGGAACCTAGAAAAATAGAGAAACAAAAGTACATGTACAACTTATAGATCTAAATTTACTAAAAATAGTAAATTTTTAAATTTGACAAATTCGTATAATATTTTAACAAACTGAAAGAAGTTTTTGCATATAATAATATGAGTAAAAAACACCTCTGAGGAATTTTAAAATGACCCTGTTTGGAAGCTAAAATGCGCTAGTCAATGAAGAATCCCCTTGTAAGCATTTGCACATAAAGCCCTTGTGACTAGAGGTAAAACTCTAGGGTAAAGCTTTAGATCTAAAAATCCATCACAACAAATTGAAACTGTAGGAGGCTTGGAAGCCCTAGATCAGAAAAATTTACATATTCACATGGATTAGGGTCACATTGGGTTCACCAAATGTTTAACCCTAATTTGAATTGTATAATCCTTACTTGGGTAGATAGGGTTAAGGATATAGAAATGATAAGGCAAAAGGGTCAATATTAGATCTATAATAGGCCAATTAATGTGTTAAACTCAGATGTACCATATGGTGAATTTATTAAACTGAAATAGACTATTCATAAAAAATACAACTATGTTAGATATAGAAATGACATAAAATAGAGTACTTAGTCGATTCTAATGGTAACACAGATATGGATCTGATATAGGTAGAAAGCAGACAAGAAAATAGTTTTGCAACAATCCTCAGATTTTGGATATTATGTCTCTGGCTCTTTGGACAGTTGCGTCACCTTGGAACGGTTGCATCGACGCCACTGTCTAGTACAAAATATTCACTGAAACAGGGTGCAACCACCTAGATGCTTCTGAGTTTGGCTTTGCATTCGTTCTAATGCATTCAAATATGGGCCATGGACAGTTGCTCTTGGAAAAATGACAAAAGCCTAACTTTCCATCTTCAATGTAACATTGGAAAAAACTAGATTAGTGGGCACACAGTGTTGAGCTGACCCACAATAACCCCATTGTCAAAAGGTGTTGCCTACATAGCCAATACTCCAGAAGAGGGCCTCAGACTCATGTAGTTCTCCCTTATATGTTGGCTTGTGTGTGAATCATGCAATGTGTAAAGCAAGTACAACAGTGACATGACTTGTCACTTGGCAAATAAGGCCTTATGACTGTTTCTTTAGTAATTCAACACTGTAACTAGGTTGTTTGTTTGACTGATATCAAAATGTGGTAGAATAGGAAAACTTTTTGTAATTTAAATGCTTCTTGAATGTTCTTTTTAGTTTGATTGTTAGGTGAGAAATGAATGAGGATTGATATTGTATCTATACCAATCCTATCTAATATGTTTCATTTGTAAATTAGAGGACTTCATGACACTAGATACTTGTGTTGGGTCAAGATAGTGACATCGACATTATTGTCTATCCCGGACATTAGTGTCTAAAGAGCAGGAGAGCATCCACAAGCTCAGAACTTACAGAGGTGTAAGATAAGTACATTTCAAACATTTTAGGCAATATGGGATGTCTGTGTCATCAATATAAGGTTAGTCAAACTAAGAGATAGGCCAAGGGGTACAAGATAGAGCAGATGCAAGGCTTGCGAAAACAAGGTGTGTGTAGGACTAATAAGAACAACTAGAGTTTGAGTTTGTCAAGTGAACAAGACTGAGGTGCTACATAATCATAAAAAATTGTCTACACCCTGACCAAGGTCTAAGTTTTTCAAGTGCACAAAACTGAGGTGCTACATAATCATAAAAAATTGTCTACACCCTGACCAAGGTCTAAGTTTTCCAAGTGCACAAAACTGAGGTGCTACATAATCATAAAATATTATCTACACCTTGGTTGTTGAATTACTACAATTATTGGAGTGTTATACATTGTTGAGGGCCCTAACAAATATCAAAAGAGCTCAATTATTCCTAGGAATAATGCAAGCCCCAAAATATATAATGTTTTCTTTGTGATTTTTAGATATCGTTGCCCAATCAGGGAAAGAAGAAGTCCATTTTTTAGTGCTATGAGCGTAGGCACAAAAAACTAAGCAAGCTGTTTGGAGCCCAGGACAAGACGAACACATTTGTCGAAATAAATTTTACCTGTCTCACATTTTCCAAAAACAAAACTTGACGGTTTGGATATGTACAAAGAAAAACTTGACAGTTTGGACAATCATCTTTATTTATCACAAATTTTGTGGGTTCTCATTGTCTTGCCACAAAACCTTGATATTCACTGTCCAACTGACAATTATCACCTGATCTCCCGATACTCAAGATACATTTATAATCCCTACATTTGTCTTCATTACTCTTGTTTTAGAAATTAATCAGCGATTTACATCTTTACATCTATTTTAAACCTAGTTAAATGTTTATGGATATTTGTATTGCAGTTTGATTGAAATCCACTTCTCTCTTTAAACATACAAAATGACCATTACATTGAAGTAATGACCAATAAGATAAATTTGAAGTACCTGGGATGTTGCAAATAGGAGGAAATACAAGTCACAAACATATATATAAAAGACTACAATTATAAGGATAACATACCACCAAAAACGGAACCACGACCCTTGGACAATACTTCAAGGCTAAGACTTAAACAAACAACATGACTTGTGACTTTTAATAAAGAATTTGGAATAAGTTGAATTTGGAGTCATACCTCGAGATGACGTACACACAAAGTGAATTTAACACCCTCAAAATATTTCGATAGTGGGTAAAAATCTGCACATATTACATAACAATATCATTAAACAGGGTATTTATTACCCAAAACAGAATGAACATATCAACCTTTATACTTTGGCCAACTGTAATTGAATTGTGTTTCGTACAAACATGAGAAAACCCCACACACTGGGCAACAAAGGAGAGCAAACAAACCTTAAGTTTATGTGTGCTATAAATCAATAGCAAATCATAAAAAATCACATTTATGAATTGAAATCAGACTTTTATTAGTATGAAACCCCTACAATACTTCAAAATCTGACAGGAATGTTATGAAAACAATGACCACTTTCACTATAGTTTTTTTTTGTTACGAAACATATTTTATAAGAATGAAACCCACTGCATTACTTTAAAATGAGGAAGAAGGTTTGTCACCACAACCATGACTAAAACAGATTTCATGATATCAAAGAAAACGCACAAACCCACTACAAAATTTTAACAATGTAGTAAAAGACATCATATCACACTAAAGACACCCACCATGGTCGTGATGTTGATGTGGTCAAGAGACCAAAACCTGCATTTCATAAAAATCAGATTGCCATTAAAACACAAATCTTGCCAGGGCAAACAAAAAATTTAACTCAATTGACATATTATAGAGTTTGAAAAAATTAACCCCTACGATATATAACCTAAGTTTATATGTGTTATAAATCAATGACAAATCATTGAAAAACATATTCATAAATTGAAATCAGATTTTTATAAGTATGAAAATCTAACAGGGATATTATAAAAACAACAACGATGACCATCTTCACAGTTGTTATTTTGTTACAAAACATAATTTATAAGAATGAAACCCACCACGATACTTTTAAATGAGGCAGAAGGTTTATCACCACAACCATGACCGAAACATATTTTGTGAAAAACAAAAGCGATGCACGAACCCACTACAAAAAATTACAAAGTAGTAAAAGACATGATATCATACTAACGGAGATCGCACTAAAACACTAACCATGGCCATGATGTTGATGTGCTCAAGAGACTGAAACTTACATTTCATCCAAATCAGATTGCCATTAAAATGCTGATCTTGCCACGGAAAACAAAAAAATTAACTCAGTTTATGTTTTTAAAAAAAACCACTACGATATTAACCTATTCTATTAACACCAGAAATCAATGAAAAAGCCTGCAACAAAAAAAAATAAAACATAAATAGAATGAGATTTATTATATCATGTAAAGCAAACGAACAATTGGGAAACAAAAAAAATCATCGTACCTCTCTTTACAAAAAAATGAGACCATCACCAAAAGAAAAGTCGACGTATTCTGCTACAATGGGCGGGGATGTTTTTCAAGGGTGGTATTGTGCAAAACAAGTAAGGTTGAAAAACAGTTTTCTCTGCAAATGGACCAGATGGTGTAATGAGGTTTTCCTGCAAGTGGGCGGGTAGGTTGCAGCAAATAATAAATGGAAAAGTATTTGCTTGATGTGACATGAACACCCATGACGATTAAACCCATCTCAAGTGACAGCGTGGCTTAAACAAAAACAACAAGAGTCAAGACCGCTTCCCTAATAGCAAATGGAGAGGGCAGGGTAGGAGTATGTACATGTAATACATGTCAGGACTCTTAGGAGTACAGGTGCCTATTTACTTGATAGTTAGCCGCTTCAATTTCCAATTCTGTGTTCAATAACACAAACTTGATGACTGGCTTTTCTCCGTGGTGTTAAATAATATGTTGTTTGGTTTGCTACTAGAGATCATCCATCAGAAACTTCCCCACCTGCCCACATAATTCATATATTTTAGCAATTCTGGCTGTAACCTACTCCATCCCCTGCCCAGAAGGTGTGAACTTCATTATTGACCTCAATCCAGCTGCATCCTGGTGTTCTTTTTATGCTCCTCTCTTTCATCAGTTTCCTCACATTTTCTTTATCATCCCATCTTCCAGCCGATGCATATATGTTAGACAGCAGTACATAATGAGCAGAATTTGCAGGATCCAGCTGAAAAAGAAGTTTGGCAACACGTTCCCCTAACTCCACATTGGCATGGACTCTACAGGCACCAAGCAAAGAAGCCCACAAAGTAGGATCAGGTTCACCTGGCATTTTAAGTATTAAACCTTTCGCCGCATCTAGGTGTCCAGCACGGCCAAGAAGGTCAACCATACAGCTGAAGTGCTCTAGTCCAGGCCTAATCTGATAGGTTTGGTTCATGCTGTGAAAATATTGCCACCCGTCATCCACTAGGCCAACATGACAACATGCAGATAGAATACCAATGAAGGTAATGCTGTCTGGTTTTGTGCCAGTCTGCAGCATTTGATCGAAGAGTTTGAGGGCATCCTCCCCAAACCCGTGCGTGGCATACCCTAAAATCATAGCATTCCATGAAACCAGCTCTTGTTTCTGAATTTTGTTGAATACTTTGGATCCCTCCTCTAGACTCCCACATTTGACGTACATGTCCACAAGAGCACTTTCTATAAAACTATTATACTGAAATCCACTCCGGATGATGTTTTCATGGACTTCCTTGCCTTGTTTAAGACCTGCCAAGTTGGCACAAGCAGGGAGAACAGAGGCAAAGGTCACGGTATTGGCTTTAATGCCTGTGAGTTGCATTTCTCGGAACATCTCCAGAGCCTTGTCAAAAAACCCATGCTGCACATATCCCGCAATAATTGTACTCCATGAGACCACATTGTGCTTCGACATTTCCCAAAACAGCCTAAGAGCTTCATCTACATATCCATTGTGCACACATCCCCCAAGTAAGGCGTTCCACGATACCACATTTCGTTGAGGCATTTTGTCAAACACATTGCGTGCATCCTCCATGCTTCCACATTTGCAATACATGTCTACAAGAGCACTACCCACAAACACATCAGAAGCAAACCCACATTTTATTACCCCCTGATGAACCTCCTTTCCTCGTTGCAGAGACCTTAAGTTGGCGCACGCTGGGAGCACGGTAGCGAAGGTAAACTCGTTGGCGAATAGCCCCTGTCGTCGTAGTTTGTAAAAGACCATCAGAGCCTCCTCACTCATCCCTTGCCGAACATAACCAGCTATTATTGTAGTCCACGAAACAGCATTTCGTTCAGGCATTTTGTCAAACAACTTGCGTGCATCAGTCAAAGAACCCCATTTAGTGTACAGGGTGACAAGGAAGGTTCCAGTAGAAAGCGAAGGTTTAAAACCGGCTAGAATGGTGTGAGCATGGAACAGTTTGGCTTGTGGCAGAGATTTAATGTAAAGGCATTGTTGCAAGAGAGAATGATAGGTAGCTGACTCAGGCCAAATGGCTTGGCGGTCCATATCCTGCAAAATGGAGAGCGCCTCTTTCAACCTGCCTTCCTTACATACAAACCTCACAACACCGTTGCACTCATGGTAATTGGTAAGACGATAAAATTGGAATGACATTGGTGGATAAACGTGGGAAACATTGTTTAGCCAAAGTAATTTTGACTTCCGTTGGCTTTTAGATAGCTGGGCTGCATGGATAAAATTGGAAGTCGTTTTTGTGCTTTATCGATAGATCTAAAAATCAAAAGATTGGATACTCAGAGGTGATTTCAACATGATCGAACATAAGTGGGTTATCATTCATCACTCATCACTTCTCTCGGCAGACGGAGTTTGTTGTGGATGAACTAGTCTTTGATCCATTCTTTGGCTGATCAGCACGACAAATTGGCCATTTGTTCAACTTGTCCAATAACCAAATGTTTTACCTTAATTTGGTTTTAGAAATTTTATTACAATAAAATTTAGTATGTAATTCATAGAATTTGAATGTAAAATTTTATTTTTATTGTATTTGTTAGGTTGTGGAGCTAAAAGGTTCACTGAGGCAGACATGGAGGAGGTTGCAGAAGGGTTGTGGAGTGTCACAGACACCGGCGTCGGTCAAGTCAACCGACGTTGGCAAGATAAGGCAGGAGAGCAACCGACGTCGGTCAAAGATCGGCCGGCATCGGTGACCCTCAGGAGGACAGGACCGACATCGGTCGCCTGTGTGGTTCGGATTGCGGATGTTACGGGCAATTGGTTAACGAACCATGTGTTTGCATGTTTAGCGCTATTTTTAGACTGAGAGCTGCGGATCTAATTATTGTAATTAGATGTCTAATTATTGTTTGGATGAGTTCTATATATTAAACTCATGGTTGTATTGTAAAAGTGTGCTAGAGAGTAAGAGAGCATTATTATAAGCTCCTTCTGTGTGTGAGGTGAGCATGGTGTGTTCCTCCTAGTGCCACAGTACCAAGGTGGGTGCTGGATTGGAGAATCAGCAGGGTTCTCCAGGAGTGTATGATCTTGGTCATCAGGTGAGCATGGCTTCTGTAGGAAATCTACATGGTAAGTAAGATCATTGATATGCAGGTGTATGTGTGTGCAAGGTCAAGGTTCACAGGTGTGCAGAACCAGTTTGATTTGCGGGTGTGCAAAGTTAGAGAAGACAGCAACACAATAGGGAGCAGTATCAGGAGAGATCTACTTAGAGTACAGATGTGTACTCAGAGCAAAGAGGAAGGCAAAGAAGATCCTTCCATAAGTAAGGTCTATTGAGGTGCAGGTTGATGCAGGTTCAGGGGAGATCTACTTGAAGTACGTTTGCGTACTTGTGGAGTGCGTGGAGCACTTGTGGTGTGCGTGGAGCACAGGTATAAAGTGAACACCAACTCTGTGTTTGAGTTGGGTGTTGGGACCTAAGAGAGAGAGCTTTGTGGAGAGAGTTACTGTTCACTTGAGGTGTGGGAAGCCTCTGAAGAGGTGGTGGAGAAGAAGTGGCATCTTCTTTATTGTATTCTTTTCTGCAAGAGTTTTAATACAAGTTGTGTATTATCTCTCATATCATGTGTTATTTATGGATTCTAGTTACTTGTTGATTCTGGTTATTTCCGCATATTAAGTTGCTTGTATTTTGGTAATCAATTGTGTGCTTTCGGTGTTGTTTCATATTCCCACGTGGTATCAGAGTTAAGATTGCAGGAAGCGGTTTTGTGTTTGGTTACAGGTCACTCTTAGGGGTTTCTGATTGAGTGGGAGTAGAGCAATGGCAGAACAAAGTAAGCTAAGAATAGAGGAGTTGAAAAGCACAGATGGTCACTTTTGGTCCGATGGAAAGAAAGAGCAGGTAAAACAACATTGTTGGTTTGTGGAAGATCAACAAGAAAGAACTGAAGAAGCAGATGTTGCAGGGGATGTGGCACAGGATGCTCTGGGAGGTTTCTTGGATAAAGTTGAATCTTAGATAACAGATTCGGTTGCCTCTTTCCATGCAGCCCTAGATAGAGGAGCTGGTGAGCCTTGTCAAAGAATTGGCAAAGGGGAAGTGAAGTTGAAATTGCAGGCGGCCAACACATGGGTGTTGAAGGAGGTCATGCAGGTCTCAGGTTTGGAGATGTGGCTAATTTCTTCAGAAAGGTTGGGTGATGAGAGATGCACGAGAACTCTCATAGCGGATGCACTTGAATTAGCTGGTGGTAAGAAAATAGGTACTCTTTATCTACTTGTTTATATTACTGATTCTTCTTTTGTTGTGAAGACGTGGCTTCATATGCTTGGTCACATGAGCAGGAAGGAGATGCATGTTCTTAAGCGGAAGACAGATATATTTGACAGGCTTAAGAACTGGAAAGCCTTGGTGTTCTTGGAGGAGATGGCAGACAAAGACCAGTGGATGTGGTTGGATACTTCTAAGCAGGGAAGTTTGGACATGGGGGATTGATTCAAAGGAGCTCGCGGGTAAAAAGTCATCACTCACAGGAAACACAGGTATCGGCGTCGACAGAAAAACTGACGTCAGCAGTAGGTAAAACTGACGTCGGTCATGAGGACCGACGTCGACAGAAGGAGGACACCGACGTCGGCAGGTTGGTAGTTAGGGACAGGCGCAGGAACCGATGTCGATTGGATGCAGACTGTGTGGTGGCTGAGGTCGGTCACTGTAACATATTTTGGGTGGACAGCAAGCTGTCAAAGAGTCTCAAACACCCATACGGAGGACTGAAGACGTAAGTAGGCCTCAAATTCATTGTTCCTCTTCTTTATACTAGTTGCTGACTGCAGAGTAGGAAGGATCCAGGAAACAGTGGGAGCGTGGCATGGAGAGATTGCAGAACCAAACGGGAGATTTGGTAGGGTTGCCAGCCGGTATGTTAGCACTGCGAGACGAATGGATTCCTTAGTTGAAGAATAGAGAGAACGGACACGTGAGACGGAAGGCCAGGTATATGGTCTTGAGGAGCTGCAGGACAGTGGTACAGGTTTTGACAGGTGGAGGACGAAGCATGACTTTAGTCAATGTCAGGGTAACTACTGTTGTTTGATTTACCAAGGGGATGATGATTGCAACATCATTCTGTTGTTGTATGTGGATAGTATGCTAGCTAGCAGGTTTGTACATGCAGGGTTTTTACTGAGCTAAGGGTAAGATTAGTTCAATGGTTTGCTATGAAGAATTTGGAGCAGCAAAATTCTTCGGCATGGGAGACATGGGAAATCACAGGTTGATTTTGTCTCCAGTGGGAGCTGATGTGAATCAGGTGTTGGCGAGACACAAGATGCATAATCGAAGTGCACCAAGGGCTGGATAGTTCAGTGTCCGAAATCACATGAGGTCTAGTATAGACCTGAGTTTGCCCAAGCAATGGGTGCTGTCAGAGAGTTAGGAGCCAATTCAGAGAAGTGAGTTCTCAGGTATTTGAGAGAGACCAGCAGCAGGGATTCATGCTATTCAGGGTCAGGACTTCACTACATGGAATTGTAGGTTTGGATGTGGCAGGATACTCGGATGACAGGAGGTACACCACAGGTTGTGTGGTGGGTTGTCTTCAGGATTGAGCTTGAAGAGGGATACAAGCCAGGAAATAGATTAGATGGGGTACAGGTACAGGTACAGTGTAGTTGTTTATCTCCAAGTGGGAGATTGTTAGGTTGTGGAGCTAAAAGCTTCACTGATGCAGACATGGAGGAGGTTGCAGAGTGTCACAGACACCGGCGTCGGTCAAGCCAACCAACGTCGGCAGGATAAGGCAAGAGAGCAACCGATGTCAGTCAAAGATCGACCGGCGTCGGCGACCCCCAGGCGGACAGGGACCGACGTCGATCGCCTGTGTGGTTCGAACTACGGATGTTACGAGCAGTTGGTTAACGAACCATGTGTTTGCATGTTTAGCGTTATTTTTAGACTGAGAGCTGTGGATCTAATTATTGTAATTAGATGTCTAATTATTGTTTGGATGAGTTCTATATATTAGACTCATGGTTGTATTGTAAAAGTGTGCTAGAGAGTAAGAGAGCATTATTATAAGCTCCTTCTGTGTGTGAGGTGAGCATGGTGTGTTCTTCCTAGTGCCACAGTACCAAGGTGGGTGCTGGATTGGAGAATCAGCAGGGTTTTCCAGGAGTGTATGATCTTGGTCATCAGGTGAGCATGGCTTCTATAGGAGAACTACATGGTAAGTAAGATCATTGATATGCAGGTGTATGTGTGTGCAAGGTCAAGGTTCACAGGTGTGCAAAGTTAGAGAAGACAACAACACAATAGGGAGCAGTATCAGGAGAGATCTACTTGGAGTACAGGTGTGTACTCAGAGCAAAGAGGAAGGCAAGGAAGATCCTTCCATAAGTAAGGTCTATTGAGGTGCAGGTTGATGCAGGTTCAGGGGAGATCTACTTGAAGTACATTTGCGTACTTGTGGAGTGCGTGGAGCACTTGTGGTGTGCGTGGAGCACAGGTATAAGGTGAACACCAACTCTGTGTTTGAGTTGGGTGTTGGGACCTAAGAGAGAGAGCTTTGTGGAGAGAGTTACTGTTCACTTGAGGTGTGGGAAGCCTCTGAAGAGGTGGTGGAGAAGAAGTGGCATCTTCTTTATTGTATTCTTTTATGCAAGAGTTTTAATACAAGTTGTGTATTGTCTCTCATATCATGTGTTATTTATGGATTCTAGTTACTTGTTGATTCTGGTTATTTCCTCATATTAAGTTGCTTGTATTTTGGTTATCAATTGTGTGCTTTCGGTGTTGTTTCATATTCCCACGGTTGGCTTTTAGATAGCTGGGCTGCATGGATAAAATTGGAAGTCATTTTTGTGCTTTATCGATAGATCTAAAAATCAAAAGATTGGATACTCGGAGGTGATTTCAACATGATCGAACATAAGTGGGTTATCATTCATCACTCATCACTTCTCTCGGCAGACGAAGTTTGTTTTGGATGAACTAGTCTTTGATCCATTCTTTGGATGATCAGCACGACAAATTGGCCATTTGTTCAACTAGTCCAATAACCAAATGTTTTACCTTAATTTGGTTTTAGAAATTTTATTACAATAAAATTTAGTATGTAATTCATAGAACTTGAATGTAAAATTTTATTTTTATTGTATTTTCAATGAAATAAAGTTGTTATTATTAATATATAATATTATTCACGAAAACAAATCATAGTTGAGAGCATGTTACAATGATAAATTAGGTAAAGTTCAAGAGTGAGAACAACAAACTAGGTCGAACTTAGAAACAAAACATACAAACAACTAAGCAAAGCCTAAGAAATCTCTATAACATCAAAAAAGATTAAGCAGTAACAACAAATAGCCTAGTAAAAAAGAGGTTTGGATCGAGTGGATTACCCTAATCAGAACCCAAAAGATCCTTTCCTTCAATAATAGGGTCCCAACCAGAATCAAAATCGTGGTTATCACTTTCCTCTTGAACTTTAATGTCTTGGTCTATTTGTGAGGGCAAATTAACTAAAGTTGGTCATGGAAATCCTTTGTCTGGAGGCAGTTGCTAGCCATCCTAAACATTCACAAGCAATAACTCCATATGTGTTGGCTCGCAGAGGGCAGAGAGCCCCACCCCTGAGCCCGTGGAGAATGAGGAGGCGAAGAGCACCAACCTCCATGTAGAACTGGGGGAGTAGAGTGACGTCACTATAGAGAACCAATAGCTTGATTATGAGAGCATCGATGAGACTCATTGTAGTGAAATCCACCCAGTGAGGGCCCATTATCACCTCTTAGTGGTGAGTTCTAAGGCGGGGAAGGAGGTACATGTGCAACATTATAAGGGGCATCCCCCCAATAGTAAAGCAAATGTTGTAGGTAATCAAGCTCTATGGCAACTTTGTTAGTTTGAACTTGAATAGTATGTTAGAAATAACCATAGACTTATTATAAATAGAAAAGTGAATGTTAGCAGCAATATTAGAGAACAAAACTAAATATCTTTCTTTCCATAACCACAATAGGATTTCCACTCTAAAAGCATGCCAAACTTGGGTGAACTGAGAGGGCATCTTAGGGTTGTCACCCAAGAGAATATGAAACCAACTAAAGGGTTTTAGGTGAAAGAGACTGAAAAAAATGTGGATCTAAGACCAAACACCTTGAGCTTTTGGACAAAACTAGAACAAGTACATGATAGTCTCTAACTCCCCATAGAATGGTCATCGAGGCTATGCTACCCCAACTTGAAGTAGTCTTCTACCAATAGGAAGCCCTTGATGAAGCAAACACCAAGAAAAATGAGTAAGATTAGGTTCAATACAAGTAGACCAAACAGTTTAAAAACATCTCCCCTAGACTAATAGGGGTGAGTGAATATCCCATCTAGCATTGAGCTTATCCACCATGGGTAAATGCAGTGAAATCCATTCATATCCTTTACAAGCAATGTAATTCTGGAAAGGGCTGTTGGCATACCGTTTCCAATCCTTCCACCAAGGGTGGGAAGAGGAGACAATGATTTTGTGAAGCATATCAGTAGGGACAACCTCGATAATCTCCTCATAGGATTCCTTCTCCACAAAGGAAAGCTTATATTTAGCTTTGAACTCTATCCAAGGGAGCCATAAATGAGAATGCTTATAAAACATATCTTGCACTCCATGAATTTGTAACAAACCATTATAACAAAACCTAGAGGCATTAGTAATCTACACATCATGATCATAACATCCCACCACGCTTTTGAAGCCCAAACTTTGGGCTGGATTTGTGCTCATATAATAGGATCCCTCGCATATACGAGCCCTAGATGAACACTATCATGCCGGTGTATCCACCCACTCCGTGATTTGAACCCAGGTGGAGGATATGATACCAAATATAAAAAATTGTTATACCAAAACCTTGAGGTGTTAGTGAACTCTGTACATCATGATCATAACAGAATTCCTCTTTGAAAAAACTTGAGAGAATGTATCCATGGCACCTCTGTAGAGGGGAAACATGATAATTAATAATAGGGGACCACCAAAGAGAATGTTGGTTGCTAGAAAGACCATAATGAAAACCTGAGCCATTCCACAACAACCAAGGTTTAACTTTTTCCCAAGATTTTTAGATACTTTTAATCACAAAGGACCCCACAATTTTTGTAGGGGTTATAAGAGTAAGAAGGTAAAAAATACCTAAGCCTTTCCATGTTGAATGTCCATAAGGAATGCCTTGAAAAATATAATGATGAATTAAGATCTTCTATTTTTCATTTCATTCAATGGCATAGCCAATCCATTTGACATATAGAGTCAAGCCTTGACGAGAAATGTTAATCAAGCCCATACATCTTGCCTCTTGAGGAAGACAACAATATTCCCAAGCTACCCTATGGAACCCCTTGATAGTGGAGGGATTAGCCCAAATAAATTCACAGAGTAATTTTTTGAGGTTTTGAATTGACTTTTTAACTGGAACCCAACAAGAATAATTATAAACATGGGTGGCCACAAGCACCTTGGGGTAGATTTGAAACTTACTAGCCAACAATAAAGGCTTGGTGATCTTATACAAAAGTTTTTTCTTAGCCTTGTCTACCACATACTACTAGAGGCTATAAGGGGATGCATGGAATGCAAATGGAATTTCGAAGGACTTGAAAATTTCATCATGTTAGAGCCATTTCTACTCATAATGGTTCACCCAGGGAAGTGGAGGGAGGAAGGTTTGTCTGTAACATTGGATTTTTATCCATTGAATGAAAGAGTTGGAAGTGTTAGCCAAAATGGCTACCATAGGCCATTATATTTCAAAACTTGATATCTAAGCTTGTTTAACTTTGTTGATAGCCTTTATTGATCATGGTCTTGATGTCATGTTTTTCTTGGTGGTATCCTGTCAAGTTATATTAGGTTGTTTTAGAGTCCCTTGCAAGGCATAGTCAAAATGGTAGTCATGTCACCTCAGCTTGATAGTTAGTCTCCATGGTCTTGACTTTTTATGATGCAGTTTAACAAAGATTAAGGTAACCTTAGAAATGTTAAGGTAAGTTTGCTTGTGAAAGTCAAGGCAAACTTAACCCATGGTGAAAACAATGTTGTTTTGGTTATCCAGGGTGATGGAATGCTCCAAGATGGATAAGTAGACCCAATAGTCAAGATAATGAAGATGGAAACATTATCATTTTAAGACTTTGGAGAAATTAAGGTACTTTTGAAGAAATTAAGGTAATTGTTATATTTATTTTATGATTATCCAAGTTATTCCATGTCAAGTCTAATGTGTTTCAAGTTAGTCCAAGGGTGATAGAATTCAAAGAGGTCCTCTTAAGCCATTCAACACTCATTGAAGATCATTTTTCAACTCCTTCTACCCTTACAATAGTATACTATGTTATTTAACCCATTGCTAATGTACACTCAAGTTTGAAACTCCTTTATTCATTATCCTAATGTTCAAACATAGAATAATGTGCGTTGAATGGTATGAGAATACATGTAAAATAGGTTTTTGTATGTTACATTATTTTTGTACATGGAAATAAGACTTCCATTTGGCCTCTAGAATGAGTTACAATAGAAGATCATGGTGAAGAAAAGTCTTGGGAGTAAACATGTAGTCTAAACAAGGTCAACAGGGGATGTAATTGAAGGTTTTCAAGCTTATAATGGTCTCCAAATTTTTTTGAATCCATCTCCATGATCCTCGGACCCAAATCAAACTTACATAGAGCTTATTATGGCAAAAAATACAAGAAACCTACTCCATTTCTCCATCAAGTTGCTTGCAAGCTCGAGAGATTCCATTTATTAACATTGGTTCATGTATGTCAATAAGAGTTGGATAAAATGATCCTATGGGTAGATGGAGGCTATTATGCCCTTAATTTTCCATGCATAATTTTAAGGTTTGAGGGGCCATGATTTATGAACATTTATTAACAAGATAAGTGCCTATAAAACCCTTAAAAAACCTAGGTGCTTAGTTTTAGGAGGTTTGAATGCATTTATGAGCTCGTGGATGAATATAATAGGTTGTGAGAGTTATTTTAGGGCATGGTAAACCCTCCTAAACCATATTCAAGCAATCATTTAGTGCATGAGTGAGTGGAACATGAAGGTACAAGTGTGTAGGCTTTGAGAAAGCAAGGTTTTCGGCCAATCTAAGAAAGTGCAAGGTTTTGGGATCATGAAAGAGGTTAAAAAATAATATGTACACTTGAATCAATCTCCCACACCTTATTACATGTTTATCTAATCCATAATTTACCTCCATAGTAGTTTTCCAGTACTAGTCAAAGTATGCAGGTCACAAATGAGAGGGGGATAGTCATATGAGTAAGCATTTTTTATTTTGGAGAGTGATTTGGTTTTGAAAATGATTGGAGGTTAGTGGTTAACATTATGTTGAATATCACCAATCCATTTAATCTTATATAAATCTAATCATAGGCCCATGTTGTAAATAAACATCACATGCATGTAAGCTAGCTTGAATGTGGCAAGCTCACAGGTGTGGATTGAAAGGTTTATTCATAAGTTTTGTGTTATTTCTCAATTGAGAAGAGATATAGATAAAACTAAATCCTCTTGCCTCCAATATCACTCACACATAGTTGTAATCAGAGAGACTAGTCCAAGAACATAGTGTTAATGTAACTACATGTCTGAGTAAAATAATTACAAGTATGTCCTCAAGAACAGAAAGAGTAAGAGTGTTTTGATGTTAATCATGGTGTTTGAAAGTTTAAACAAGATGAATATGACCTTTATATAGTTGGAGATAAAATAAAACTCTTTTACATAAGGATAAATCACATCATGAAGTCAAAATCCCTCGAAGGAGGTACATTAGGCCTAAAAGAGACCTATAGGCCTACACATAACAACATGGAGAAGATATATAAGTTGTGGGCAAGTTTGAGGTGTGAAGGCTCTATTTAATGTTTTAAAAACCTTGATAGAGGTTTCTATAGAGTTTATACTCCTTGTCAAGAGGAAACAAACACCAAAACATGCCCATTAGGGTTAGAGCTATAAAGTTATCCGTAAACCCTTGAGGTGGGCTAAAATAGGTTCTGAGAAGTTTATGGAGTCAAAAGGCTTGTAAAAGTGTTTGGAGACATTAGGGGAGGTGAATTAAATCTCATAAGATCATCTCCAACTCAAAAACAAGGAATTTGAAAGGATTTTTTGTCTAAACAACCATCTTGACCTTCTTGATAGGCCTGCACAGCCAATAATGGTCATTTTCACCACGTGGGTACTCAAAGGAGAAAGTGCATGTGAAAAAATGGTATTATGAGGTTTTAGTATACCTTGTTCTATTCCACTTTGTGGCATTGTGAGAAGAGAGAGATATGTTATCTATGAACAATCCCCAACAAGTTAAGACACTAAAAACCCTCCTAAAACCCTTAAGAGATCCCCATAACTATATGAGTGCCCCTAAGTGCCTCAAATGCCCTTTATTTATCTTAGAAACATATAAGTGACATTTTTACCTCTGTTTAACACCTATTGGGCTAACAATTTAGCACATGTGGATTAAAGAAGATAAGGAAATAACATGAAGACTATACTTCTAGGCCTATTTACATGAATATAAAAGAATGATGCCCTTTTGATCAGTTGGAAAGACTCCTCTAACTTGTGAAAAGGTCTAATGACCTTCCACAAGCCACTATAGATACTCTCATGATGATGTATCAATTTTTAGACCTCTAAATCTAGCCAAACCAAGACTGCACCTTGTTTGTACAAGGGAAGTGAATTAGCAGACCTTGTAAAAGTCATCAAATGGCAGGAAGACCTTCAAGTACCCTATGGACACCTAAAATAATTCTTGAATGACCATGTAAGGCACCTAAAACTTCAATGTTAGAATCATGAAACATTAATAATAATTCAATACAACCCCCAAGCCTATTTGGATCTCTATTACAAGGTTGTTTGCAACCTTATTCAAGATCATGGCTAATAGGCAATGAATAATAACCCATTGAAGGTGGTTTATGAGCTTGAAAAATAATCTTATGACCTTCTACCAGACCTATATGAAGTGAATAATCCATAGTGTCAATCTTCAAATAAGGATCAAACCTGATATGTGAGATGGACTTGTTCTCATTATTTTAAAATGAATTACAAGCTTGGTCAAGAAGTTAAAAGTTTTTAATGGTAGAGATGATGGTATGAGAGAGTCTAAACCTAAGTTTCATTATCATGAAGGTCAAGAAAAGCATAGAAGGATCTCAAGAAATCAAAGTATGACATGTGTCAATATAGTAAATTATAACTCCTAAACCAATAAAGAACAATTTCAAGTGAAGAAGGATGAGTCCTAGGGCGCTGAAGGATCATTTCTCCAAGCACCACATTTTGAAGAAGATGAACATATTGTTCACTCGCCCTCCACTTGGAATTGTAATTGATTTATTATGGATGACATTTGTAAAGGACTCTCTCTCTCTCTCTCTCTCTCTCTCTCTCTCTCTCTCTCTCTATCCATCCTTTTATAAATTTGGCCTTGAAAGGATTGTAATGGATCATTACACTTCAGTATGGTGAATCCCTTTCCATTTTGTAAGCCATTGAAGTAATATATAACTTATTTTGATCTTCTCTTATAACTATATTTTAGTGTCTATCTAATGGTAATTGATCTTATCAAGTGTTGATTCATTTCTCCTTGGTGTGTTGTCCTATCTCCTCACCTTCATGTAGTTTAAAGTGTCTATTTTAGGTCATATGGTGTATTTCAAGTAGTTTTACATAGATTAAGGAGTGGAATACATTCATTAGTGTCTTATTTGAGACCTCTTGATAATCCCTCTGACCATAAGCCTCATATGCAACCTCCATATTGAAATACTCATGCAAGAGGATCATAGTAGGAGTAGTGTGGTTTTAAATCAGTCCTATAGTTAATTATGCACCTAAAAATGAGTGGCAGTGGTCATGAAATTTGGTGCATCACCTCCCATTTACTTTTTTTTAGTTACATATCTCCCTTTTCCTTGCAAACAATATGTTTAGTAGTAGTTTCAGGTGATACATCAAGGGAGCTATCCCTAATATAGATATTCACCTCAACTATTAGGCCACTCATAACCTAGAGGGGTCTTAATGTGCCATATAAATGATAAGGTCTAAATAATATCCTCAAGGTTGCCCTTATGCCCTTAAATTTCCATGCATAAGTTTAGGGTTTGAGAGGCCATATTTTATGAGCATTCCTTAACAAGATAAGTGCCTCTAAAATCCTTAAAAACCCTAGGTGCTCAGTTTTAAGAGGTTTGAATGAATTTTTAAGATAGTGGATGGATATAAAAAGTTGTGAGATATATTTCATGGCTTTTTAAACCATCCTAAACCATATACAAGCAAGCATTTAGTGCATGCGTGAGTAAAACTTGAAGGTACTAGTCTGTAGGCTTTGAGAAAGTAAGATTTTGGGACAGTCTAAGAAAGTGCAAGGCTTTGGGCTCATGAAAGAGGTTTAAACATAATATTTACACTTTAATCAATCTCCCACACCTTATTCCATGTTTCTCCAATACTGAATTTACTCCATGGTATTTTTTCAGTACTGGTTAAAGCATGTAGGTCACAAATGAGAGGGGGATAGTCATATGAGTAAGTATTTTTTATTTTAGAGAGTGATATAGATCTTAAAATTATTAGAGGACAATGGTTAACATTGTGTTTAATATCACCAAGCCCTTTAGGATTCTAACAATCCAAGCATAGGTCCAAGTTGTAAAGAAACATCACATGCATGTAAGCCAACTTGAATGTGTCAAGTTTGCAGGTGTGGATTGAAAGGTGTCTTTGTAAGTTTTGTGTTGTATCTCAATTGAGAAGAGATATAAATCAAAATAACTAACTCATATTACCTTCAATATCACTCATACATAACTATAGAATATATACCGGTCTAAGAATAGGGTATTCATGCAACTACAGGTCTGAGTGAAAGAATTACAAGTTTGTCCTCAATAACAGAAAGAGTAAGAGTGTTTTGATGATAATAATGGTATTTTAGAGTTAAAAAAGATGAATATGACCTTGATATAGTTGGAGATCATAATTAGACTCCTTGCCATAAGGAGAGATCACCTCATGAAGTCAAAATCCCTTAAAGGAGGTACACTAGGCCTAAAAGAGACCTACAAGCCTGCACATAAAAACATGAAGAAGATATACAAGTTTTGGGTGATTTTGAGGTGTGAAGGATCTTTTGAATGTGTCAAAAACATTGATAGAGGTTTCTACATAGTTTGGATTCCTTATTAAGAGGGAAAAAACATCAAAAAATGGCCATTAGGGTTAGAGCTATAAAGTTGTCTACAAACCCTTGAGGTGGGCTAAAGCAGGTTATGAGAATTTTTTAGAGTCAAATGGATTGGAAAAGTGTTTTTAAACATCAGGGGAGGTGAATAAAACCTCATAGGAACATATCCAACTCAAAAATAAGGAATTTGAAGGGTTTTTTTGTCTAAATAACCACCTCAAACTTCTTAACATGGCTGCACAACCAAGAATAATCACTTTCACCATGTGAGTACTCAAAGGAGAAAGTGAATTGGAACAAATGGAATTATGAGGTGTTATTAGAACCCATTCCCTTACACTTTGTGGCATTTGATATAAGAGAGAGCATATTTTCTTTTTGAATAGTCCCTAACAAGTTAAGACACTAGAAACCCTCCTAAAACCCTTAAGAGAGCCTAATGACTATATAAGTGCCACTAAGTGCCTCAAATTCTCTTAATTTATATTGGTAACATCTAAGTGAAATTTTTACCTCCCTTGATCACCTATTGGGCTAATAATTTGGCATGTGTGGAATGAATAAGACAGATATAGCCTAAAGATTATACTTCTAGGCCTATTTGCATGAATATGGAAGAATGAGGCCCTTTTGATCAGTTAGAAAGACTCCTCCAGCTTGGGCAAAGGTCTAATGACCTTTCACAAGGAATTATAGATGCTCATGATGATGTATCAGGTTTTCAGACCTCTAAACCCAACTAATCCAAAGATGTACCTTGCTTATATAAGGAAAGTAAATTCACAGACCCTGTAAAGTCATAAAATGCCATGAAGACCTTCAAGTACCCTATGGACACATAATACCATTCTTGAATAACCATCCAAGGCACCTAAAAATTCAATAATAGAATCATGGAACATGAATAAGACTTCAATACAACCCCCAAGCCTATTTGGATCTCTATTACAAGGTTATTTGCAACCTTATTCAATATCATTGGTAATAGGATGTGAAGAATAACCCATTAAAGGTGGTTTATAATCTTGAGCATGAATCTTATGACCTTCTACCAGACATATATGGAGTGAATAAGCCATAGTGGCAATCTCCAAACAAGGATCAAACTTGATATGTGAGATGGATTACAAGCTTGGTCAAGAAGTTGCATGTTTCTAATGGCATAAGCATGGTATGAGGGAGTCTGAGCTTGAGTTTCATTTTCATCAAGGTCAATAAAGGCAAATAAGGATCTCAAGAAATCTAAGTATGACTTGTGTCAAGCTAGTAACTTGTAATTCCTCTTAAACCAAGAAATAATAGTTTCAAGTGAAGAAGGATGAGTCCTAGGGAGCTGAAGGATTATTTTCATGCCACCTTTATGAAGGCATCATTACTCCAAGAAACACATGTTGAATAATATGAAACTACTATTCTCTCACCCTCCACTTGGCATTATAATTGATTTGTGATGGATGACATTTGTTAAGGACTATTTCCACATCTTATCTCTCTCTTTCTCTCTTCATATTTTTATAAATTTGGCCTTAAAAGGCTTGTAATGGATCTTTCCACCTCATTATGGCAAACACCTACTCTTTTGTAAGCCATTGAAGCAATGGACAACTGATTTTCACCTTCTCTTATGACTGTATTTTAGTGTATATCTAATGGTAGTTGATCTTATCAAGTGTTAATTAATTTCTCCTTAGTATGTTGTCCTATCTCCTCACCTTCATGCAAATTAAAATATCTCTTGTAGGTAATATGGTGTGTTTCAAGTAGTTTTATAGAGGTTAATGAGTAGAATACATTCATTAGTGTCTTATTCTAGACCTCTTGATAATCCCTCTTACCATAATCATCATCTACAACCTCCATATTGAATTACTAATGCAAGAGGATCATGTTAAGAATAATATGGTTTCAAATCATTCCTATAGTTCATTGTGAACTTGTAAATGAGTGGTAGTGGTCATGAAATTTGGTGTATCACCTCCCATTTACTTGTTTTCAATTATCTCTCTCCCTTTTCCTTGCAAGCAACAGGTTTAATAGTAGTTTCGGGTGATACATCTAGGGAACTAGCCTTAATCTAGAGATTCACCTAAATATTAGGTCACCCAAAGCCTAGAGGTGTCTTCATGTGTCATCTAAATAAGAAGGTCTAAAAAAACTCCTCAAGGGTGAAATTTAGAGTGATAACAAGAATCAAGAAAAAAAATCTAGACATTGCATGACATTAGTAATGTTATCTTCATCTTCAATGAAGGTAAGAAAGGAATCATCCACAAAATTCCCATTAATAAGTTTTAAAATATCTTAAGAAGGCAAGGAAATACCATGGACAAGCCCTTAAAATTAAGCACTAACAAGTAGATAGCTGAAACCTTCACCAACGAGAATAGAAACAGTAGGTGCCAGAGGGGAATCTTGCCTAGTAGATCTAAAAAGACTAAAGTAATCAGAGTTGATTCCATTAATGGAAATAGAGGAAAAGGAATAAAAAAATCATTTGAACTAATTTTAAGAAATTTAGGCCAAATGATAAGACTTGTAGCATAGTCAAAATGAATGATCACTCAATTTGATCATAGGCTTTTTCAAAGTAAACTTTAATAAACATAGTATAACACACGATTGCAAAGGTTAGTTTTATGGTTAGTATAAAATAAAAAACAATTGAAATATGTTGCTAACATGGGCACATGTCCTCTGATTGAAAAAGATAAAGAAGATAACAAATAAAAAATAAGTAAATGCAATTGGTATACCTTTACTTGTGATATCCTTGCTGAAAAAGGTTGATGTGCTTGGATGTAGTTTCAAAATGCTTGTATAATGCATATGGGTAATACGATAATGTAACCCCTTGCTAACTTGATTATTTGATGAGGCATGATGAGGGTGGTTGAAGCTTTGTAAGGCTATTTGAATAACACTTTGTTGTTGATTAAAAGCTTGTTGGAATGAGGAAAAGTCTCTTCATTTTATGTATTTTTTAATTCAATGTGGACCACTAATCTTAGATGAATATCAATGGTAGAGGATCAATGTTATAATGAGAGATAAACATTAAATATTATGGCATGGATTGTGTAATAAATTTTAAGTATATATATGCATGAGGTTTTAGAGTGTGTAAGTGCATGCCACAGACATTATTTTCACTCCTCTCACCTTGCATTAAACTTGCCTTGTGAAGGACACCTTTGACTTTTGAAAAATGGTTTTAAATTTTCAAGTGGGTTAGTGATGTAGGAAATTAGGATTTATTTGATTTTTGGTAAAAATGACATGTGCATTCCTTATAATTTTATTTAGTGCTTGATTAATTAATAATAAAAATCAATTAGCTAATTAAAGAGTGATTTGTATGATGTGGTAACGTTTTTATAATGTTCCCTTTTGATTGATTGTTTGATTTAATTAAAATAGGATGATATTAACAAAGTAACCACTTGATCTAGGATGATATTGATGAATTGGATAATATGATGTGGTTTATTACCCCAATCAGGGATACACCAATGTGTTTTAGGATATGCACCACAATTGTGTGGATGAATTTGGGACAATTGATGAATTCTAGTTTACTTTGTATTTTGTTATAGAAAGTTGTTTGAATATTAATTTTGGCATGAAAGTGATAAAAATGAAGTGTCTACATTTTACACCTCTTTGAAAGGTTTTTAAAAGATATTTGATAAAGTAACATATTTTCAAATATATTTTTTTAAATAAAATGTAATCATGCCTTAAGATATGCATATGAAATTGATGATTTTCTCCTAAAAATAGGCTCACTAAGATGCCCCAAGTGAAACAATATGCCTTGAGTGAAATAATATACCCCACAATGCCCCCTTGAGGGAATGGACAAAAAATAAATTTGATGGATAGGATCTTGAAAATAAGGAAAAACATGTATTTCAATGAAATAAGTCTTGAAATAGAGATACTAGGTGAAAATGGGATAAAAATGATGAAAAGATCCATAAATAAGCCTCCTAGGAGAAAAAGGAATGCAATAGGGGGGTTAAAAATTGAAATTTTGGCTATAAATAACCCCTTGGGGGTGAAAACAATTCATTTTCACTCTCCCCTCTGAGAATTTGAAGCTCTAGTTTTTACACATGAGTGATGCAAGAAGAATGGCTTAGATTCCATATCACAGGTAGCTTGGAGAGCACACGAGAGAGTATAGGTGACCACCCATGAGTGTCACACTAGTACGTAAAAAAAAATTCTTGAAAATTTGACATTATGTGTCATAAATGATAGGTCTAGGTAGGTAGTATGACAATTATGGCATTGGAGGATAAATTTTTAGTAGTGGAATCACCCACATAAATGGTAGAATAACCTTTGAAAATAACATAACTGTCATTCAAAATGTCAAAATCATGACAAAAAAAGTGAGATCATGGTAAAATTCAAAATTGTGGCCATAAAAATGATATTGTGGTTGAATCATTGATAATGCAAAAGCATGTTTGATGTCACATAAATAGTGAAATCATAAAGGTGGGTTTGATATTTGCCTAAATGGAAAAAACATCCTACTAAATGACAAAAATGTGATACATCAAGTGAAAGGCCAAAATGATAGAAATATTGTTACATGATGAGAACATGGTTGATAGTGGTAGAAATAGATGAATAGTGGCAAAATCTCTAAATGAGGATAGAATTAACAAAAAAACTTGGCATAGTGGTGAAATAGCCATACATAGTAGTAAAAAGGATTTATATAATGGAAAACATGTCATACAAAAAAGGACTAGGGAAATTACTTGTCAAAGTGGTGTGATATCCTTGCATAATAGTAAAATCACTTTGTGTAGTGGTGAAATCACTAAAACTACATAATGGACCATTTTTGATGACTTTGTGTCTGATTTGATTTTTATTTTTACAATTTTAGATGGAGATAGATGTTCATGATGAAAATGTGATTGTAGGATAGATAAATGATACGATTGATTGATTATCCTTATGACTAAGTGTGCTAACATGTTTTGATTGCATGAGTGGATTTAGGTAATCATAGCATGTGAATAGTGATCATGAGTGCTGAGTGGACCACACATTTGGACAAATAAGGTTGTAGGTCTATTGAAGGCCATTGGATTATTACATATAACATGAATACATGTCATTCATGTGGATAGATCAGTTCTTATTATGATGGCTAAATGATGGCACTTAGAGACCAACATCTTTTGGTTACCGATAGGGGAGGTGATTTTCATTAGAGAGGATGTGTGGAGGATTTCGTGCATCCTAATTTAAGGATGGGCTCTTCATTGGTTGACATAGGGACTATTGGGGATGTTAGAGATACTTTTTGGCATCATAAATTTTGTATTACATGATATAATGATGGACATTAATGCACTGAAAACAGAGTCAACTATCAATAGAGACTTTGATTTTGATAGCCATTATCAACAACATCCTTCTACATGATAGAGTCATTGATAATTACACATGGGCCTCAAAGGAAGAATGAGGGATATATATGATGATACTAGTTTATTTTATTGAGGTCATGTGGTACTCACACAACCATACATAAATTCACACATGGTTGCATATAAAGGTGGTTGGAGCATCAGGATATCGACCTTGCTACTGGGGTGGCCCTGTGAGCATATCACAATTGAGCATCCCCTAGGGTAGAGGAGGCATAAAGAACCATATGAGCCCTTGGAAAATGGATGGTAGATCATTGGAGGAGGGTGAAGAGGACATCGAGGGGATCTCACCTTATATCATTGAGTTATAGATGACTTGACTGATGTAGACTTGATTTGGAGGCCCTTTTTATGTATATAGTTTGGATGACCTAATGACAATGATTTTACTAGATTCATGACAACAATATTTTATATTATAGGCCAACAAAATTTCATAGTTCAGAGGTATCATCTTGATAGAGTGTTTTAGTAGTTTGAAATACAACAAGATGTATCATATGGGCCCCACTATTTTTCTTGTGTTACATGAGAGATCAGTGAGTGGGGATCACCCATGCTTAGAATAGAGGTAGTTATACGTAGGATTAGGGTACCAGAAGTGCCCTAGACCTTTGAAGATGAAGAGGAATATTTAGTTATGATAGGGGCATATGTATCATAGTGGGCACAATATCAACCAATTGGATTGATGAGACCACATTGAAAAAGAGCATAGGTTCTTAAGAATCATGTACAACATGTACATGCATCAACCCAAGACTATCCTTAATGACAGAGACAAAGGGATGCATGTAGTATATTGGTGTAGGTGAAATGAGGTGGAGATGGGGATGGAAGGTGAGGGTAGGCACATGCACAGGCATAGGTATAGGTACAAATTCTAGTTCAAGTGAAACAACCTATTATCATGATTATTGACATTAGAGGGAACAAAGGATATGGTTCAAGATGTGGGGCCAAGGAGGACATTGGTAGATACAAAGGAGGCCATGATGTGGGCCAAAATAGATGGGTTATGGTAGGGGATGAGGATGGGTAGGGGATAGTAAAAATTTATGAATTCTCAAATACACTCAAGTATGTATGATTAGTGCCTTGACAAATGACATTGTATATCGATCATATCATTGTAGTATGTGATTTCTTTTTTTCAATGACTATAATAGAAAGGAGAGTGGATATAAAAGATTCAGGAGAACCTTCCACCTCTACCAATTTAGTTAAGGACTAGACCACCATCGATAGACTACAGAGAGAGATTACAACTAGGGTGACAAAGATATAGGGCTTAAAGCAAGAGCTGGTTGGATTATGGGCTTGGGTAGTAGGAGCCCAGGGTGAGACTATCAAACTGCAAGGATTATTCATCACTAGAGATTTAAATATTAACACATTGAGGGTATGAATTATATTAATGATGGATATCTAAGGTCAATTATCCATGAGAGACATTAACTAAATGACTATGATAGACATGGGTGACAGGGCCCAAGCAAATATTCCCAAACTTTTTGGGAGAAAGATTCAATTTTAAAAATTATGATGCAATAGGGTTTGGATAGGGCTCTATTAGAGACTGTGTGGGCTAAAGATGAGGTTGGATATTATAGATGATTATATGAGAGCATAGTGTCATAGAGCCAGAGAACACCATACTTTCAAGAGTATAACAGTTAGAGATTTGGTTAGTCCTCTAATACTCACAAGATATCCACCTCTCAGAGGTTAGTGGGACATCCATTACAACAAATAGGGTTGATGGGGCTTCCACTGATGACACCCCTACATAACATAGGATAAAGCTTCCACTAGGATAGCCTATGACCCATATCTCCTCAGGGGAGTGTACCTCTTAAGGGGCATAGAAAGAGTTGACAAGGCATTTTGTGATTATATTCTCTCATCTTTTACGTATGTGATGTATATAAATACATAATGTATAAACATTTTTATGTATATATAGACATTCATTTGGATTCATGACATTCTATTGTATATAGATATGATGTTCATTTGATCATGTTTTGTGTTGATATTTGATGTTAATATGATGGATAGATGATGCTTATTTTATTGATATTGATGTTTAGTATGATGTGATGTTGATGTTTTTATTCCTTATGCTTTGATACAATGTGTTTTATTTGATGTGGAACATGATGTAAAATGTTGATGTGCTTGTTGATTGAATATCTCATATATGCTCGATTATATGATGTAATCATGTTTAGCATATATATCCATTGTGATAAATTGATGTTGTTTTGATTTAGCATGATAACACACTTAGCCTTGATGATGATAGATGTAGCAAGGGGATGTTTTGAGTGAAATAGTAAATAGCCTTTGCAACTTGATTTTTAATTTTTCATCTAACATGATGCACCATAATTATAAATAAATCAAGATAACATATGTACCAATTCTTTAAGGACTAGCTCAAATGCAAACATGCAATAGTGAGCACCATGATATAAAATATCATGATGACATTGCAAGTGATGACACATTGAACCAAAACTCAATCAATAACATTACACACAAACATACAATCAAACAAATGTTCACGTAAAACTTTAAATCAAATAATAAAAAGTTAAATAATGTGAGATTGTTTAATAGACATCATGTTTGTTGTGGCCCTAAGTTAGAATAAGTGTAATATTATACAATGTTGGAAACATCAATGAGAAATATGAAAATAGGGAAAGTAAGGATGTTATGATGGTGGCCAACCTAACCCTTGCTACCCCATGTAGCCAAGTTCTACCTATATAGTCTTTGTGGACGTCAAGTCGATGTAGTTTTCCCAAGATGGGAATAATAGGAATTGAGGACTTTGATTAGGATGATCATGATTAGATGAGATACACACCCAAAAAATGTGTGAAAATACATGAGAGTAGGATGAAGGATGTCATTTTTAATGATATTTCTCCAACTATAGCAAAGAGTGGAATCTAAATATTGATAGGATGACAAAGTGGACAAATATTTTGTGGCTTTATACCTCTTTTTTAGATTTTTTTGAATTTTCCAATTTTTAGGGTTTTGGAAATTTTATTATTTTTAGGTATTTTTAGATTATCTATTTTTTTAGAGACTTTTGGAATAAGGATATACAAGATTATTTTATAGAAGGATATATAAAGACAATAAGGACACCGGTACAAATGAAACATGGAGTAAATACAATGGGAAACTAGGACATATATACAAGGAATGACTAGTAAAGGAAAAACAACTCCAGTAGCAAGGGAGATAATGCAAAATGGGAAAGAGATAATGATTAATTAGATATGAGATGGGATGAAGGAATACAGGGACCAATAAAATTAGACATAATGAGAAGGATATTTCCAAGGATGAAAAGATAGGTGTTTCACTATTTTTTTTGTTTATTTTCTTTTTAGAAGATAAGAAGAAACTTTAAAGAGGGATATAGTATAAGAACCTTATTTTGTTGTGCACATGTGGATTAATTTGATTGTATATACTCCTGTTTATCTAGGGAGGATAACCTAAAAATAAGAAAGACACTAGAAAAGGGTAGATGAGTGAGGTAGATGGGTGATTTGCCTAGTGTGAGCTAGATCCAAGAATCACTAGACTTCCTTGGAGGTTGTCGACCCACTCTTTAAGAAAATTATGTTCTGATAAAATAAAATAGGTGCTTGCATAAAGTAATAGAAAGTACTAAAATCAATGCAAGAGATGCTTGAAGGTAAACAAGTAATTTTAACTAAATTATCAATAACTTATTGAAAACTAAAGCTAAAGTGTTCCAAATTTAAATCTCTATGATGTAATAGAAATTCAAAAACTATAAATTGGGTAAGGGATGATTGGTGAAAAATGTTTGTTGTTTTGGGGAAAATAAGACACACAGTGACCATCGACGGTCACTATAAAACTAGTTCTAGTTAGGGTAACCATCTCCAGTTAAGGAATGACAATCATCAATCAGAGATGACCAATGACAATTCTTGTAAATCCTAGTTTGGTTAAAAGGGTTATTGAGGTGAGTTATAGGAAGAATTTTAAGGTGGTTTTTGAGTTGGTTATTGGTCATGATGGTAAGATGAATTCTAAAAAGTGTCAAACTTAGGAGTTGAGTGGTCAAGTGATTGGGAATGGTTTATGGGTGGTTTAGGGTAAAAGGTGAAGTATCTAGAGTTGTAGAACTCCAACACAAGGAATTGAATGCTGGGAGATGAAATGGATACAATAAATGAAACAACTAAAACTAGCTATTGAACTTGACAAAATAAAAAATACTTAGCTTTGGAGTTTATTGTCTTAGAAGAGTGATGAGGTTGAGTGCAAGTTGTATAAGATCCTAAATTAATGTGGGCAGAGTAAAAGTACTTAGGCTTTTTGTGGTGAGTTGCTGAAGCACTTGATCTTTGGTATAGTTCTTGGTTCACTTGGGAGCTTTGATTTGCCTAAGAGTAAAAGAGTCTCATGCAAAAGATAGATTCAACCTCTTGAGGCAAGGTTTTTGGGTTACATTAAGTAACCATCGACGGTCCTATTCAACCATCATTGGTTGAGAGGTGATCATTGAATCTCAAGGAGAAAAGGTTAAAATGGATAAATTTAGCCATTTACACTAATTATTAGTTGTTAACAGGTTAGAAAATGGTCTGAGGTTAATAAAGGGATCATTAGGATGTGTGAGGAATAAGTCTAGGAAGTTAGGGCATTAAATGTCAGGGTAAAAATTGTCTCTAGGCTAGGTATCAATCAACTAGCCATTAGTTTGGGTAGGTGAGGTGTAAATAGGGCTTATTTAAATTAATTAAATTATATAAAAGGGGGTAAATGTGTGTGTTGGAGGATTTTAATAATTAATCCTAACCCAAGGGGCCAATGGGTGTTCGAGAATGACTAGAACTATGCAATTTTCTAGTGTCTACATTTTGCCCCTTTTTGTTGCATAGTTTACATCCTCAAGATGAAAAACATAAATAAGTGTAATGGAAAGTTAGATTCCCCAAGCATGGGATGAGGTGTTCTCCCTCAAACTAAGATACGATGAGGTGAAAATGGAGTCAGGTATGGGTTTGACAAGTGTATATGGGTGACAAAATAAGGAGGATGGCATGGATTAACAAATAAGGATACTAAAAGGAGTAAAAGTGACAAGTGAACCATGGCACCATAGTTAGGCATAGTAGATATGGGTGCATTTATAAACTCAAGTCTTTGTGCAAAGGTGTCTGGATTCATAGAGGACCAAAAGTTGGGTGATCTTAGGAAAATAGAAGAGGTTGCAAGTGCCAAAATTGCAAGTGGGTAGATTCATAGGTAGCTAAACTATGTTCACACTAAAGGCTATGGTCATGGTCAAGTAGAATGTCATGGATCATGACAAGGTCAGTGAAATCAAAGTTGAGGGTAATGATGTCAAGGTTAGTTTTTTATAAGATGATGCTTAATGAGTGGTCTTAGTGACCAAAGGGGAAATAGGTTGAGGTGGGGTTTAAGTTGGAAAAGGGGCCTTTTAGGGTGAAATGGGGATTAAGGGGTCAAATACCCTAAAGAGAGTGATCAAAACTAGTCAGGGTCGATAATCATTAGTCATCTTAACCCTAATTAGAAATTGGTAATGTTCACTTTCCAAATCCTAAAAGTTAGATGGTGATCGTAAAAGGTTAAACATTTCTATTTTTGGCATTTTGCTTTAGTGAGTGCCATTTATCTTTTGTGAAAATGACAGTGAATAGAAAATTGGGATTGTGAGCTCGTGAATTATGGATAAAATGTGTTGTGTGTGTAGGAGTATTGACTAAGTAGATGATGGGGTATACTTCAGAGGGAGAATGGTAGAAAAAGGTGCTAGGTAGATAGAGGAGAGGTGAGGATGAAAAGGGAGAGAGGTTGATATAGGGAAGGGTGAGCAACTAAAGTTAAATGAGCTCTACCATGAAGGCACACATAGAATGAGGTAGGCTTGTTGGCTTTGGTATTTGAATTTTGTATGCATTTATTTAATTTTATGTGGGTGGGATGAAAAATGAGATTTGTAGGTAGTAGAAAGAAATTGAGGGTGTAGGGGTAGTTGGTGTTAGTAATGTATGTGGAGTTGGAAATAGGTTTAGGAGGGAGTAGATTAGTGCATTTTAAAGGTTTGGGAGTGATTTAGTTGGTTTTGGGGAAAAAAGGGTTTGGGTGTCATCAATCAGCCATATAATGTCCATCACCGATCACTGTCAACCATCAGTGGTCGATAGTGGACCAGTGGTCAGTCAAGTTGGAACTGATGTTGATCCACAATCCCAACTAGTGCCGGTTGAGGGTTGACCAAAAATGGTTCTATAAAAAATTAACATCAATTGAGACTCAACCATCATCGGTTGTAAATGAAAGGCTAAAGAAAAGTTGGGGTTAAGGAATGTTGTAAGCTTGCTTAGCTTAGGCTATAAAACTTAGAGTTAGGATTAGTGTTTAGACTTAGGGTCAAAATAATGTAGGTTGAAATCGAAGAGGTTGATAAGGGTTAAAATTCCTATGCTTACTTAAAAAAATATAGGTTAAGCTAAATCATTTATCTAACTTTACAGGCAAAGGAATTATTGATGATGTAAGACCAAGTGTCATCACTTCTAGATGATGTTCATGGGGACATGACTAGGCAGGAGTGGGAGCACATGGAAATAATTAGATTAGGTAGCACATGATATTATCAGAATTTGCCATGAGATGTAATGATGATGGTATCCCTCATCAAGAGATGGGACCCAGCTACCAACACCTTCATGTTGTCGACTAAGGAGATCATAATTCTTCTAGAGGATATCCATAAGATATTTAGATTGCCTATACATGGATAGGTAATAGAGCACATATATAGTGAGGATCAAGATGCTTATATAGATCAATGTTTTGGGGAGGATTTTATATAGGTGAGGTGGCACGCTGTAGGTTTCTACTTCAAAGATATGTACCACATGCTAGGGTGGGGAGATGACTTGTGATGATGATGATGATAGTTATGAAATGTTATGTGCTTATTGATTCTAGTGGAGGCATATTTCCCTAGGCACTATTAGGTGTACTAGTAGACATATTAGATGATTATATAGTCTTTACATGGGCCCTATTACTACTGGTATGATATATTATGAGCTCTAGGTGTATCAGGTACATAAAATTTATGGCATGAGTGTAGGCTTCATATTTCACTATTGGGCATATGAGCACATCACTATGTTATGACCAACTAGACTTCCTTGGCACATATGGATCAGAGAGGGTTCAGGGTTGGTTTTATGAGGTGGAGGGTAGATCATGCACTTCTAGTAGCAGGGGTAGAGGGATATGATATAGATTAGTTTAGAGATTGATTGGAGGCATTGGTTGATAGGGAGGTCATCTAGAGACCCTACACTAGATTACCATCATGATTGAGATTTGCTAGACTCATATTTTTATTGTAGAGCTATAGATGGATACACGATAGGCAGTAGCATGAGGTAGAGTTAATCCCAATCAACTGAGTGAGGAGATAATTTATATTGGTATAAGGTGTCCCAAGGGCATTCCTAAGGTATAAGAGAGAGGATGCAGAGGCACCATTACTAATGGCTATAGACATTGATGATGTTGACATCACATAGGATTATATTATATGGTTCCAGGGACACTATGCCACTATAGGTTTTGGGGGAGATGGTGGATAGGGATAGGTGGGAGGTGTAGGTGGATAATATCAAGTTATCTATGTAGATATGGAGGAAGAGGAGGATTAGATGGATGTTGATGTCCCATATAAATAGACACTTATCACTAGGTAAGACCAGGCTAGAGCATCATTGGTCATAACATAGGAAACTTTGGCAGCTATGACCTTAGAGAGACACTGCATAAGGCCATTTGGTAGGGAAGACACATAAGAGAGACACACTCCAGGGACATGTTACTATTCTCACCTAGAAAAGATACCAGGTGAGAGATTGGACAACTACCTTGACACATGAGTGAGATCACATACAAGCTCAGTTAACCTCAGTTACTCAAAAGAGGGATTAGGCACAAAGATAGGTGACCCCGATATCAATAGAGAGATGATTTGAGATAGGTAGGAGGGTGGGCACTTATAGGCCTAGCAAGGACCATCCCTATATCTAGATATGTGGCCATAATTGAGGAGCTTAGGAACTATGAGGCACTAGCCTTCACCCATCTTCTAGATGAGCCTCAGTATGTTGATTATGTGGTAGAGTGAGTTATGGGAGGGAGGATTAGTAGTGCAACACCTGGTTAGTGGGAATCATCTGCATGTGCATAGATGGGTCTAAGAGATGAAGAGGATCTAGTGGGTAATAGTACCCCTGTGCCATAAACCCTATGAGACTATTGTATTTATTTTATTTTAATATTGGCTTGTGAGCCGATGTAATGAGATGTATATATCTTTTGATAGACATGGACAATTATATATATGATAATTTGATTATGAGTTATCATGATATATGTTGCTTATGGTTATGGCTATTTATGATGTGATGATTAATTTATGATCATGTAATGATGTTGTTTATGATGCTTATGACATGGTTATGATGTTATTTGCCATTTTTCCTATGAGTAGGTGTATGCTTAATTAAATGTTGTAAATGTGGATGTTTAAATTAATGAATCTATGTGATGGATAACATATTTGTATGACTCATTTATTTATGAAAGAAATGATTAAATGTGATTATTAATTTTGTGATAAAGTTATAATGTAATAAAGGTGATAGAATTAATTGGATTGATATGATTATTACTTAGATAGATGAGATAGTATTTTTATATATGAGGTGGTGATTTTTATTAAAGTGTTTTCATGATTAAAAACACTTAAATAATTAATGATGTGAAAGGGTAAATGGCATTCATGAAATAAAACACATAATGTTTTTTAGATGTTTTGAATGATTTTCATTTATTCAGATGAGAGTTGACTTTAAAGACTGGCCTTAACACATAGATTAAGTTTGGACAACAAAAAATTATATATATAACAACAAAGAATAAAATATAGAAGATAGTTCACATAAATTTAAAGGCAAATGTCTTAATGAATGGATCAACAGATAGTTATGAGAAATAAGGAGACATGATACTCTTTCATTGGCGAGGATGGAAACAAAAGGAAGTTAGATCAACTTATGAACATAATCCCTTCACATGCTTCACATTAACATTCATTGGTTTGTTAAATAGTTTTTTGATCACATAGTGTCAAGTAAGCTCAAAATCCCTTGTTTCAGAGAGGGTGAAAGGGGAGGTGGATGATAATGGAACCTTCTTGTGGGGCTAGCTTGCCTCTTCTGTGGGTTTCCAAAGATCCATTATAAACAAGTTTATGTTGCATATGATGTAGACTGATCACTGTAGGAAGTCTACCTATGAAATCCAATTATGGTTTCTAAATTTTTTGCTTTTTTGAGTTTTGACAATGGGTCTTTTGATGTTTTTGGGGATTGGAGAAGTTGACCAATGTGAGAGGCTTCCATGATATTGCTTGCTTTGACAAATTTTTGACTTAGCCATCCTTTAAGGGAGTGGTCTAAGCTTTATGATTTGTTTTATGCTTTGATAATTGTCCTTCAAGGGAGCAGTCTGCCTTATTTTTAGCAATTTTGATTTATTTTGGTAGCTATCCTTCAAGGGAATAGTCTGCGATACTAAAGATGACCCATAAGATATATGATTTTTTTAATTTTTGCTTTTGTAGACATAGACTTTCTTTTATAGGCTTAAGTATTACCTTTATAAAGGCAAAAATATAGCATAAGAAGGTTGAATAGTGGGCGAGAGGATGTTTTAAGAGAGAAAAAACATGGGATTCCATCTTATTAGGGACAAAAACTATCCATGAGAATCATGCCATGGGTAGAGCCATGGTACCCACATTTAGGATTAAATTTATAACTATGATGGATAATCACATGATTCTATGTTGTAGTTGGTTGTCCTTACAGTAGGGAGGTGAAGGTGATAATCTCATAAAACAATAGATGAGATTAATTTAGACAAAAGGTGAGTTCGAATCTCATATAACAAAAGAATTGATGTAGATGTGAAGCATCAAGGGGCTTAGGTTCCAATTTCCTTTTGAGAGATGATAACCAGTAAGCTCTTGACCCATACTTATGTGTTATGATATAAGGTCCAAGCTAATTGAAAGAAAACTTTCTCCACTTGCTTTTTTCCATATTGGTTACATGCTGATTTTCCTTTAGGACAAGGTCTTTGATGTTGAATTCTCATTCTCTTAGGTGCTTATTATTAGCACGCTTGATTTGTTTTTGATAGAAATGAAGATGGTTAAGTGCAACCAAATTTTTTTCAAGTATCTCAAGTTGGGTTAAACGTTCTTGATGATAATCACCTTTCAAAATGATATCCTAGAGAGATATGTGAAGAGAGGGCATTTGGAATTCAAGAGGCAAGACAACCTATTGTCTAAAGATAAGAGAGAAAGGGGTACCACCCATAGGGGTTTGAATGCTAGTATGATATGCCCATAAGGTGAAGGGAGTTTGTAAATGCCAATCATAAATAGATGCATTAACCATTTTACTTAACATTTTGTTAAGGATTTTGTTATAAACTTCAACCTGTCCATTATCTTGTGGATGATAAGGCGATGAGAAACTTAAATTAATACAAAACACATCATAAAGGCCTTATAATTTTTTATTTTTAAAATATTTACCATTATCAGTGATAATTTTATGAGGAAAACTAAAACATCAGATAATGTTATGGTTAATGAAGTTAATAATCTTATCAGATTTGGTCAACATGAGGGGAATAACATCTACCCACTTGGTGAAATATTCTATCATAGTGATGATAGAATGATGTCACTACGAATAATGAGGGTTAATTTAACTAATGAGATCTAATCCCCACTACGAGAAGGGCCATAAATCCTTAGAGACTTGAAGACCATGACTTGGAACGTGATGTAAATTAGCATGTTGTTGACATTTGAAACACTTCTTTATGTAATCACAATGGTCTTGGTTAAGGGTAGGCCAATAATAGCCAAGGAAAATGATGCATTTAGTGATACCTAGACCACTAAAGTGTCCTCCATAAATCCATCATACATTTCCTTGATAGCATGAGAGATTTCATGGCTACGTAGGCATTAGAAGAGGAAACCATCAAATACTCACTTGTAAATAATTCCACCTAGTATGGTATAATGAGAGGTACTTTGTATAAATGCTCACCAACCATTTCTAGAGAGATTAAAAGGAATAATGGCTAGGTTGAGATAGTCAAAGATATGCTTATACCAGATATTAGATCGGGCATCCTCTACACTATAAATGGAAGGAAGGTCTAATTTGGTATAAGAGGGTTCATAAGGTGATGGATAGTGATAAATAGTTTTGAATTGGAGGGTAAATTTTAGATTTGGGAAGCAAGAGAAGCCATTGTATCAGTGAACTTATTCATAGACTATGAAGTGGATTGGATAAGGTAATGATTAAATGAAATCAAGAGTACATCTACTAGTTATTTGTACTATTGTAAAACACCATTTTTACATTGGTAAGAGCCATTGATTTGATTGACCACCAACTGAGAGTCACCAAAAATACTGATTATTTTGACTCCCAAGGCTAAAGTGGTTTATAGACCTATAACTAGGGCCTCATACTCAGCCATGTTATTGGTACAATCAAAATCAAGCTTAAAGGATAAAGGAAGGGCTCACCATCAAAGGGAATAAGGATGATAATGGCTCCCCCACCACATTACCATTTTTATCCATAGAAGAACATGGTCATCTGATGTGTGAAATCCTCTTGAGAGAGAGTCATGATGGACTCATTAGGAAATTCAAGAGGATAAGGTTGTTGTCTGCTAAAGGTGCTTTGGCCAGTTTGTCAGCAATGACTTACCCTTTAATTAAATTTTTTTTGGAGGAACTCAAGATCAAACTCAGCTAAAAGCATGAGCCATTTAACCATACACTAATTTTGGTATGGCTTGGAATGCATATACTTGAGTGGGTTGATGTTGGTTATGACATAGGTTTTGTGGTTAAGAAGGTAGTGGTGGAGTTTGGAGGCCACAAAGACTAAAGTGAGGTACAAATTCTCAGTATGAGTGTACCAAGTTTCATACTCTATAAGCATTCAACTTATATAGTAGATGACTTTCTCTTTATGTTGATCATCTCTATGTGTAAGCATTGCCCCTAAAGAGTGGTTGGTGGTGGAAATATATAGGTAGAATTGTTGGTCCTCTTTTGGAGGAAGAAGAATAGGCAAGGAAAGAATATATTATTTAAGTGAGTCAAAGGCCTTTTGATAGTCTTTATTCCACTTAAAGGAGATGTCTTTCTTAAAAAGGTGATGGAAAGGTTGATATCTATCAGATAACTGAGAGATGAAGTGAAGAATGGATTGGAGCTTCCCCTATAAACTGTAGAGTTGCTTGAGGTTAGTCAAAGGAGGCATGTCAAAGATCACCTTAACTTTAGTGGGATAGAATTCAATTACATGAGGAAAGACAATGAAACCAAGAATATTTCCTGATAAGACCTTAAAGATGCACTTCTTGGGGTTAAGGTAGACATGAAAATGGATGAGAGATTTAAAGACCATCTTAAGAATTTCCTAATGATCCTTAGGATATTTAGACTTTCTAAGGAGGTCATCTATGTAGTCCTCCATGGTTTTATGAATAAGGTAATGAAAGATATAGGTCATGACACATTGGTAGGTTACACCAATGTTCTTCAAATCAAAAGGCATGACCCTGTAGCAAAAGGTTCTCCATGGGGTGATAAAAGCAATGCTATGTTGATACTTTTGGGGAGATCAAGATCTGATTATAACCTAATAACCCATCTATAAGAGATATCATCTCATGGCCAGCTATAATATCAACAAATTGGTCAATGCTTGGCAAAGGAAATTCATCCTTTAGGAAAGCAAGGTTAAGATCATGAAAGTTCATGCAAATGCAAAGTCCCCCTATTATTTTGGTGATAGGGATGACATTCGAGACCCATTAGGGATAATCAATGGGTTAGATGAAATTAATAGATAAGAGGCACTGGAGCTCTTCTTTGATAAGAAGGGTTATGCAAGGTTACATCCTATAAATATTTTGTTGAATAGGCTTGGCATCAAGGGTGGTGACTATGCTATGGATGACGATGGAGGGTTTGATTCTTGGCATGTTGCTGTAAGACCAAACAAATACTATGCTACTATCTTATAGAAAGGAATAAAAATCCTGATGCTTTGAAGAATCTAATGATTGGCCAATTTTGATGATGCATGGGATATCTTGAGTACCTAAGTTGATGTCAATGGTGGATTCATTAAACATGTTTGAAGTCTTAGGAGGAAGGGATTTATGGATAAAAGAATATTCTGCACCAAGATAGGTGAGAAGGGAATCATCATCTTGACATTGAATATTATGAATTGTAGGAGAGTCATCTTCTACCATCTTAGGATGATTCAGAGGAATGGTCATGGTCTCCCCATCTTTTTTATAAGTTAGGGGTCCCAAAATAATCATGTTGATGAAAAAAAGGTTGGAGGGAATGATTTTGAGATCCTCATATTTTGATAAAGAAGGGGCTGGTGAGGATTGGATTTATTCTTCAATGATGGTGATGAGAGGTGGGTTGGTTGGCTCTTCTTATGGAATGAATTCAAGACCAAATCATTCATGAGGTTTTTGGGTTTTGCATGTTAGCAACTCACGTGGTTTGTGTTCATAGTGCCCTAGATAGAATCCCTTCCAAGCACACCTATGGAGGTATATGTTAGCAAACCCCAGTTTATCCAAGTAGGAGAAATTAAAGGTGAACAGTTTAGGAGAAAAGGAGGTAGCAGAGGTAGAAAGTGGTTGGTCAAGTCCCCCATAAACAAGGTTGGTTTAGAAATTGGGATGCTTGAAAAGGATAATGGTTCCAATGTTGGAATCATAATTAGGATTTTGGTCAAGGTTTCCATACTCTTGGGGAGTAGGGAAGGCATCTAAGGTCAAGAGGCAATACTCCCCAAGTGAGAGACATTGGAATGTTGATTCCAAGGGGTCATTCATAGGGATTTGGGTGGAAGGTATGGATGAGCTAGTGGAAGCTTGGTTGATGGAAGAGAAAGGGGATTCATCTTTGGTTGGTGGAAGCTTGGTTGATGGAAGCATTGACCAAATTTGACCCTGTAGGTCAAATTGGGACCCCTATAGGTTAAAAATTGATTTTTTAGATGTTTTAGGGGTCTAATATTTTGGCATAGGGAGTATTATAGGTCTTCTAATGTCATTCCATGTCATATTAACCTTGGTCATTTGTCATTTTAATATTTATGTCTTTTAGAGTCATTTTAGGGGTCATAAATGCAAATGACATAGTTTTCAAGGTGTCCAAGTGTATTAGTTTCCTTTCAAACATACAAAAAGTCAAATTCCATATCAGTAATGTTATTTCCATCTAAATATTGTAGGTTATCTAACTAAAAATTAAAAAAACCAATTGAAAAAGGAAGAATTTGGCACTTGTATGGCCTATAAGGGAGTGTGACACATGGGAAAAGGTTGTGAGATGACTCTTCATCTTCTTCATAATCATATTAGCACTTGGTATGCTATATAAGTGCTAAAAAAGGTCCAAAACCATTTCCCCCCTTCTTCACCCTTCTAGACACACATAAGTGGTCAGTAGGTTTATGCTTGGTATGACCAATTGAGGAGGTTTCAAACCAAACACCTTTGGGGGGTGATAGTAAACTCAGATAGATTCATTTACATACAATATTTTAAAACTTAGTCAACTATGCTTTATGAATCATCTCTAACAAGTTGACTATGTTTTATTGCTCACTATTTCTTGCATCTTATAGGTTTTGATCTTGTATGGATAGTTTCATACAATTTAGTTGTTGATATTGATTATAGATGATGTGGATTATATCCTCTAATGTTATCCATGTTTGGTTTCATATTTAGAAAGGATTTTATAGTCTAAATAACTCACTTTATAGGAGGGTGTTGAGATTGAACTTACATTCAAATTACACCATTTGTAGAAAACCTCTCTCTCTGCAAGGTATTTGATATGATGTAACATGGTGTTTCACTCATTTTAATGGTCATGGTAATATACTTCTTTCAAAAGTTTCAACATCCAAGGTGAGAATCATTGAGGTCATAGTCAAATGGCATGCATAGTTAGCTCCCATCTCATCCTCAGTCTCAGTCATGATTTGTAAAGGCTTTGAGAACATCCACATAATTATAATGAAGGTTTTAAAGCTTTGTAATATCCTATAAAAACATGAGGTAGTAGCTTGAGTTTCCAAATGATAAAGAGTCCACTATAGTTGACTATATGCAATACATCTCTACATAGTGATCCATGAATGAACATACACAACCATATAACAGAGATATGCACCTACATGTGCCTATAGAAGGGTCTAAAAATTGAAATGGAGTGTGGTAGATTATTTAAAGCATCACAACATCTTGATGTTTCATTTAAATACATTTAAAGGAGATCAATTAACTATATAGGAATATTCCTTGAATATATGGACCATTCTACTCACTGCCTATCTATATGCAACTTAAGGTGCACCTACAGGTGCCTTCATAGAAATAAGAAAAATAATTATTTGAAGCCATTAAAGGTTTTTAAAATCTATTTGAGAACTATTATAAAGGTACAAAATGGGTTATAAACCCATGCAATGTCCACCTTTTGAAATATCTCCTCATTGACTATATATTGTAGGATCCACCTATAGGTGGTACTAACAGAGAAATAGAGGTATCATTGGAAGTGTTGGATCATGAGGTGGAACCTTTCTTGAAGTATTGATATGTTGTATAGATCATAATAGACCTATGTGAGGTTCTAGGTTGGTAAGTAAACTATGAGGAACATTTCAAAGGTAATGACTATGGATTTAGGGATCAAATATGTAAAACATTAAAAAAGAGCACCTTACTATGTTGTTAATATCTCATAACAAGGTTACAAATACTTTTGATGCATCTAAGTGACTAGGTATTGTAGTCTCCACATAGGATAAAGACTAAAAAATTTAGAGGACAAATGATCAATGAAAATTGGTTGTTGGGAGGCCCAAATTTGCACTTTTATGCACTAAATCTAGGCAATGAAATCTACAGGGTTTGAGCTCCAAGTAGACATCTTCACCCAAGTTGGTAATATTAGAACATACCTTCATGTTTGAATGGTTTTAATTGGTTGGAAAGAATATTTATGATCTAAAGGGTCACCTAAAAAGGATGATATATTGTGTTTTGTTCCTCATACACACCTACAGGTGTCCCATCATTCAAAATTACTCACCTACAACTGACTGTAGGTAGACAATAAGCTAAACATGGTGTCTAAGTGATGATTTAGCCTATACAAGGTGAACACAGGTCTAAAAATATGCTAAGTGACCTTAAATATTAAAGGAGGATCTTCACACATTATGATCAAAGTCCAAGTTAGCAAATGACCACCTACAACAAAGCTTAAGAGAGAAAAACATAGTCTTGTAGGTCAAGGAAGGTAGGAAGACCTAAAGCCATATTTTGAAGAAGTGATTAAGCATGGATCATGATTATATGAATGTAATATGCATTATGGGGGATAATTATGACATTTAAATACCTTATTTCTAATATGGAGGTGGAGACAATCTGTACAAATGGCCTAGACTATCCACCTACAACTAATTGGAAAGTCTCATAGTCCAAAGCATGATTTTAAGCATGGAAACATGTACATTAGTATATGAAAGATGATTATAAATGGATATAGTGAGTAAAATGTGATGTGAAATCTCTCCCAAGAAGAATGTTCATATACAAGGTCTTCCTCATTCAAACATAGTTGATTATGCTCGATTGTGAAAGGACATAGAGCAAAATAGTTAAGCTTCTTGATGTGGACATAACCCAAGGTGAAAAAATGGGTTAAAATCATTTTAAATGATCATGGAAGCTTAAATAAATGTATTTAAGCATTGAAATCAAGCTAAAACATGTAGGACATCTATAGGTGTGGTGCTTTGAATAAGAGACACAATCATAAATCACAATCAGACTTGATCAATCAAAGTGCGAGAAAAGGTATGTAAGAGGTTAGGGTGATGAAAAAAATAAGGTAAAATTCATAATGATATTTATTATCTCAAGAGCATCTTGACATGGAAAACAAAATAGAGAGAAGGTTCTAAATAATTAATACATAGTGATACCAAGAAATCTTGCACACAGTCTGTGCTTTCATAATCTATTTTTGATTTTTCAAGTGTTGGAGGGTCAAACAACCTGAAAAAGGGCTGAATTTTCATGGAAAAGGTATTTATAACTTGGGGAAGCTCCTCCACTATTTAGTTGGTCTGAGTAAATAAGGAAGTGCCCTCTATTTTGTCTTAGATAGAGGCAACTCCCCTTATGTGCAAACCCTACAGTCTTTAATAAAAGGAGATAAAAGGATGAGATTGGAGTTGGTTGGACATTTAAAGGAGGTGTGTAAAATTGGAAAACACCTAGGAAAACATGAGAAAACCAATCACATAAGGATGAAACTCAATAGGGTGGCTTAGACCCTCAAAATTTCAAATAGGCCTATTACGTAGGGTTTAGACCTAGTGCCCAAATGGGAAGTCACTTACATTTATAGCCTTAGATATGCATTATAAACTATTTTAGTATGTTCATAGGTTCATTTCAAATGTGTAAAATCCTAAAATTTGTAGATAGAGCACAAGGAATTCATTTTTGAACTCAGAGACAACACTAGGCTTGTGTAAATGGAAAGAAAATTTTGATAAGGTAACTTTGAGTGCTCATATCTCCCTTGAAAATTTTCATGGAGAGGTTATCAGGGGTAATTAAAATCACATTTGTGGATTTTTTTTGCAATTTTAATGTCCTATCTTTATGAACAAATCTTAAGAATGAAAATGACTCAAAACCTTTGTAAACCCTTAGAAATGACCCGATGAAGGAAATGAAGATGGAAAGAAACTCTAATGGAAAATAATGATAATTAAAGTGGTTATATGTTGTAGCGTAATCTTAAAATATTCCCCCCATCAACTTTCGTGCTGACCTATGTATACAGACAGGGTACAAAATTGGTTCTTTTGACTATTTTATGCATTATGTAGGTTATAAAAGGTCTCAAAAGATGAAATCAACTTTGGAAGGAATATTGAGACTTAAGATAACTCCCCATGTCCATTTAATGATTTATAAAAATTCCTAGGTGTTCCTACTAGTTGATTCATCTCATCTAGTTAGAACTGACATAATGAACATGATAGTGAGAAGGGTGAAAAACTTCAAGTAAGATGATTTTAAGGTGTTCCTGATGCCTCTCAATCGATAGATGGTCTTTAAACATGTAATTTAATCCATTTTATGTATTTTCATGAGAAACTAAGGCCATTTTGGAAGCCAAGTGTGTATGGTGTGTGAAAGAGGAATTTATTTGATTGTAGGCAGTGATGGTTCACTTCAAAAATATTCCAGGTCATTAAGAATGCAAACAATGCATGGAAAATCATGTTTTAAACCCTTACCTCTCATTACAATCATTATACCTTTCCCCAGTTAGTTTTTGGATGTTCAAATAGGGGTGAATGATGAAGATAGTTTTCTGAGCCAGTAAAGGGAATTCCATGCCATATTTCAAGAGTTTTATGCCTTGGATTGACACTTGTATTTCCTAAATTTGCATGATCAATTTAAAATTATCTTCTCATGCACATGTATCTCATTTTATTATCATGACAAGTGTCCTTGTGACCTTTGGACTCCTCTTTTCCCACTTCTCTCTCAAGTTTTATAAGAACTAGCCATTTTGGCCTTTAAAAAAGATGTTCCACCTGAGTATGGCAAAGCCCTAATCATTTTAATACCATGGATCAATAAAGACTACTATTTTTAACTTATTCTATGAGTTTTCATAGTGTGCTCACTTGAATGATTGATCTTTCTTAGTGATGACTATTGTTTCTTTAACATTATTGTCTCATTCTTTCACCTATTTTGCAGTTTGAAAGCTTCTTCTTATAGGTCATGTAAAGTGTTCTATGAAGTGCCAAGGTTGAGTGAGTTAGTTTATTCACATAGTGACATTATAGGCCTCTTGTCTAGTCCTCCTAGCCTAAGCGCTCATCACAACCTCATAATGAAATACTAATGTGAGAAGATTTAGATTAGAGAAGTGTATGCCTAGTTAGTCTCTTGGTCACATGTTTGACATGCAACTGGTTGGTAGTCGTTAGTCAATTTGGTATATCATCTCCTTTAGGATAGTTTACTTTTATATTTCTCTCCCTTTTCTTTACAAATATAAGTGTAGTAGTGATCTAAAAATGGTACATCAATGGAGCTAACCCTATCTAGAGATTCACCTCATTCTTAGGCTACCCACAACCTATTATAATTGTTTCAATTTTTCCACTTGGATGAGAAGATATAATACATCTCTTCAAAGGGTGAAAATCCAAGTGACAACAATTTTTGGCATGCCTAGTGGGATAATTAGTCCAAGAAGTTTAAATATTTTTTGTGTTGTCTTTCAACATATCAACCTTTGGAGGCATCTAACCAAGCATCAATAGAGACTCCAAAGTTACATCAGTTGGTCAAGTAGCCTAGGTTTTCCTTTTGAAGATTGTTGGTAATATTTTTCTTTGTGTTCTTGCTTCCCAATGAAGTTTCATGGCTAGTTTTGGTGTTGAGTATTATTTTACACAAGTTGGTGAGGCATCTCAAGATTATGACATTCCCTATCAGATTTTATATGATTCTATTCGACCTTGTAATGATCCTTACCAGCTCTAATATGACCCTTATTAATATTATCATTAGTTTTATCAGTCCTATAACCAACCTTCTCAATACCTTACTCCTAGTCAACCTAGTTACTTCTCAAATCAATGCATTTCAAATTTCAAGCAAAATCTCTTGGGATATGAGAGGTACATGATAGATATTGATACACAAAGGGGACATCATTAATATATTCCTAGTCATCTCATTAATAATGTGAGATATGCATTAGATCTAGTTAAAATAGAGTGGGCACCTATTAAGAGAGAAAATTGGCAAAGGCTCACAAGTGAGATGCTAGATGTGAGTGGCTTGGTTTCATCCTTAGAAGATAAGCTAGTAACTCATGAGGAATAGCCTCACCAAATCTATCAGCTCTCATATCCACCTCTCTAGGATGGATATTAGTTCTATTTGACCCTTGCTCATGAACCCAATCAATCTTGTCAAAGTTATCTTTTTCCTAATCAGCTGGAAGAGAGAGTTAGAAAGACAAACCTTATTTTTGAAGCAAACCTTGATAGGTAGATTGAGTTAGCCAATAGGTATATGAATCAATCCATTTCATCAAAAAGGGAAGTGGAATATGAGCCCTCATTTTCATCTCCCATTAAATCCCCACCTCAAGAAGAGACTTCTAGATATGAAATCCCAAGTTCGAGACAAGGTGGAGAATCTAAGCCTAAGGAGATCCCAAGTTTTCTTCAACACTTCATCCACTCCTCAAATTGAATCAATACCTTAAGAGGAAACTCCTAATCCTAACATCTTAAACTAGAATAAGGTAGTGGAATCATGGGGAAAAAGGGGATAAAATCCTAGATAAAGAGTGTGAAGTTGAGATAGAGTTTGATCATATGCAAGTCCTTCCCACCCTTCCTTAAGAGACATCTTGTTTTCCATATCAACCATTTTGTACTAATTATCCTCATGAATATGCCTATCAACTTCTAGTGAGACTTTTCCAAGAGAACCTAGCCAAGCAAATTGAAGATTTAGAGTCAATAATGAAATTATTAAGTCAAAGTGTGATGGAAGATTTAAAGCCAAAAGAAGATCCTATGCCTAAAAACACCCCATATAACATTCCTTAAAAGAGTGCTCAAGATGAATCAGATGTCAATGAAGTGATTGTCAAATATAAGGAAGAAAACCAAGCTATTTTAGCCCAAGGTTTACCTCCCTTTCCTTAATAACTCCCAAAAGGATCCCTTATAATTCATTCTCAATTTGATGTTAAGTTTTGTGTCCCACCTCCACCACCTAGTTCATCTTGTCCTCACCTTATCACCCTTTTCATTGATATAACTATGGTGTGGGAACATAAATAGGAGAATTTAGTTGATAAAATTCATAACTCTTGCTTGAAGAAACATAGCTCCTTGGTAGCCTCATTAGACTAGGTCACCTGATTACAAAATTCCTAGCATTGGCATCACCAAAAAGGAGAAAAAAATTGAGGATCTTATAGTCCTTGAGAATAAAATTCAAGTTATAATAGTTGAGATGCAACTTGAGATCCCTCAAGAGGTTCTAAATGCTAAAGAAGAGGTGATTTCTCATGTTGAATCTTCTAACTATATTAATATTGAAGAATGTTTTCCTTTTACCAAAGAAGACAAAATCATTATTGGTTCTTCCATCACTATCCAAGATATCATATATGGGAAATAACAAGTCTCTAATCAGCCTTGGGGTGACTTGTTTGTAATCATTGGATCAGGTTATACTCCTCTTTAAGGAGGCTATGATCTAGTCATAAATGGAGAAGGCAACCTTAACACTCAAGTAAGTATGCAAAGAAAAATCAACTTTTTAGATTTGTCCTTTCAAGAAGCATATGCAACCCATGATGATATGTTTGAGATCATCAAAATTGGTTATAATCCTCTCAACCAGTTTGAAGAAACACATAAGCGCTTGAAGGATATAACAAATTTCTATTGGCCTCAATCTTCCAAGGAACAAGAACAACTCCTCTTGAATCCAAGAAGATACAGGTTGACCATGAGATGAAGAGTGGGAATTATTTTTAGGTATGTATAAAAATTCAAGAGGAATGCATGTACACTGGAGACCTATTTAAGGATGATCTACTTGAGAGTAGATCAAGTGAAGTGTCAAGGAATAGGTCTAATCTACCAAGCATCTAATCCAAGGAGCAACATGATTGGCACTATGACTCATCTCATGAACAAGAAGATTTAATAAACTTTCGTTTTGATCTTGAAAAGGAGGTATGCTTAGTTTCTCATTGTTCATAGTTATTTGATTTCTATTTTCCCTAAGTGGTTTGAGCACGTGTGTGTCTTGTTAGTATGTTTACTTTACTTTGTGTGTGTCCTTTTTTTATGTGGTTGAGGTAATTAGTTATCTTGTCTTGGTCAAAGCCTTGTTTTCAAGTGTAAGATATTATTGTTTTTCTCAAAATTCAAATGACTCCCTAAGCCCATAGATAGGATAAGGCTACTGGTCTTTAGTATAATAGGCATACTACCTATATGAGTCACCAATTTATTAACCAAATTTGACCCTGCAAGTCAAATTGGGACCCCTATAGGTAAAAAATTGATTTTTAGATGTTTTAGGTGTCTAATATTTTTTCATATGGAGAATTATAGTTCTTTTGATGTCATTCCATGTCATATTTGCCTTGGTCATTAGTCATTTTAATCCTTATGTATTTTAAATTCATTTTAGGGGTCATAAATGTAAGTGACATGATTTTAAAGGTGTCTAAGTGTCTTAGTTTCCTTTCAAAGATCTAAGAAGTTAGATTACCTATCAGGAATGTTAGTTCCATCTAAATATTACAAGTTATCTAACTAAAAATCAAGAAACCAACTAAAAAAGGAAGAAATTGGCACTTACATAGCCCATACGGGAGTGTGACATGTGGAAAAGGGTTGTGAGATGAATCTTAATATTACTCATACTAATATTAACACTTTTTATTCTTTGAAAGTGATAAAATTTCCAAAACCAATTTTCTCCTTATTTACCCTTTTAGGCACACATAAGTGGTCACTAGGTTTATGCTTGGTATGACCAGTTGAGGAGGTTTCAGACCAAATGAATTTGAGGGGTGATAATAAACTTAGAGAGATTCATTTCCATAACAAGAGTTTGAATAGTTTTCAATTTTTATTTATTAATCATCTCTAACAAATTGACTGTGTTATTCTACTCACTATTTCATGCACCTTATAGGTTTTACTCTTGTATGGATAGTTCCATGCAATCCATTTATTAAGATTGATTCTAGATGATGTGGACTATATCCTCTCATTTTTTCCATGTTTGGTTTCACATTTGGAAAGGATTTTATAGCTCAAATATCTCACTTTACAAGAGGGTGTTGAGATTGAACTTGCATTCAAATTCCACCATTTATAAAAAGCCTCTTTATCTAAAAGGGATTTGATATGATGTAACATGGTGTTTCACTCATTTCAATGGTCATGGTAATATACTTATTTCAAAAGTTTCAACCTCCAAGGTGAGCATCATTGATGTCACAATCCAATAACATGCATAGTCAGCTCCTAGCTCATCCTCAATCTCAGTCATGATTTGTAAAGGCTTTGAGAACATCCATAGAAGTATAATGAAGGTTTTAAAGATTTTTAATATCCTCTAGAAACATGATGTAGTGGTTTGAGTTTCTAAATGATAAATATTCCACTATAGTTGACTGTATGCAATACATCTATACACAATCAACCATGAATGAACATACACAACCATATAACAAAGATATGTACCTACAAGTGCCTATAAAAGGGTCAAAATGTTAAAATGGAGTTTGGGAGATTATTTACAGCTTTAAAACATCTTGATGTTTCATTTGAATACATTGAAAGGAGATAAATTAACTATTCAAGTAAATTTATTGAATATATGGACCATTCTAGTCATTACCTGTCAATATACAACTCAAGGTGCACCTATAGGTGCCTTCATGAAATAAGCAAAACAACTCTTTGAAACCATTTAGGGTTTTTAAAATATACTTGAGAACTTTTAAAAATGGCCAATATGGGTTATAAGCCCATAGAATGTCCACCTTTTGAAATATCTCCTCACTAACTTTATATTGTAGGATCCATCTACAAGTGGTACTAACAAAGAATCAAAGGTATCATGAGAAGTGTTAGATCATGAGGTGGAACCTTTATTGAAGTCTTGATATGTTGTATAGATCATAACAGACCTATGTGAGGTGTTAGGTTGGTAATCAAGCTATGAGGAACCTTTCAAAGGAAATGACTATAGATTTAGTGATCAAATCCCTAAAACATCAAAGCAAAGCAACTTATTACTTTTTTGATATCTCAAAATAGGGTGAAAAATACTTTTGATGCATCTAAGTGACTAGGTATTGTAGTCTCCACATAGGAGAAAGATTAAAAAATTTGGAGGATAAATGATCAATGAAAATTGGTTATTGGGAGTCTCAAATTTGCACTTTTATGCATTGAATCTTAGCAATGAAATATACAGGCTTTGAGCTCTAGGTAGACCTCTTCACCTAAGTTGGTAATATTAGACCATACTTTCATGTTTGAATGGTTTTAATTAGTTGGAAAGAATATTTATGATCTAAAGGGTCACCTAAAAAGGATGATATATTGTGTTTTTTTCCTCATACACACCTATAGGTGTCCCATTATTCAAAAATACTCACCTATAACTTACTATAGATAGACAATAAGCTAAACATGGTGTCTAAGTGATTATTTAGGCTATACAAGGTGAACATAGGTCTAATCAAATGCTAAGTGACCTTAAAGATTCAAATATGGTCTTTACACATTATGCTCAAAGTCCAAGTTAGCAACTAACCACCTAAAACCAAGCTTAAGAGAGAAAAACATAATCTTGTAGGCCAAGGAAGGTAGGAAGACCTAAAGCCATATTTTGAAGAAGTGATTAAGCATGGAACATGATTATATAATTGGAATATGCATTATGGGGGCTACTCATGACATTTCAAGACCATATTTCCATATAAGGAGGTGGAGACAATCCATACAAATGGCCTAGACTATCCACCTATAACTAATTTTAAAGTCTCATAGTCCAAAGCATGATCTTAAGCATTGAAAAACCTACATTAGTCTATGGAAGATGATTTTAAATGGATCTAGAGAGTCAAAGGTGATGTGAAATCTCTCCTAAGATAAATCCTCATATATAGCATCTTCCTTATTCAAACATAGTTAACTATGTGTTATCACTTGGATTTGCACCCTTTGAGGAGATTTCTCATCTCTCTTCATCCCATTGGCATAATTGAAACACCTCTAGGCTTGTGGGTAGCCTAAGGATGAGGTGAATCTCTAGATAGGGCTAGCTCCCTTGATGTACCACTTTGGATCAAAACTATGCCTAAAATTTGGGGGGGAAAGGGAGAGAGAAAACTAAAATCAAACTATCCTAAGGGAGGTGATACACTAAATTTATTGATGAATACCAACTAGTTACATGTTACACATGAAACCAAGAGACTAACCAAACATACACTTCACCAGTCTACATCTTCTCACATCAATGTTACATTATGAGGTTATAGATGAATGTTAGGCTAGAAGGACTAGACAAGAGGCCTTGAATGACGCTATTTAATAAACTAACTCACTCAACATTGACACTTCATATAACACTTCACATGCCCTAGAAGAAGAATATTTCAAACTATAAATAAATGATAGAATGAAATAATCATGGTAAGGAAACAAGAGTTATCACTTATGCAAAATCAAACATTATAAAATAACACACTAAGAATAGTCATGGAATAGGTAAAAATTAGTAGTATTATTGATCAAATGGTATTTAAATGAGCAGGGCTTCACCATACTTAGGTGGAGCATAAGTTACAATAGCCAAAAATGCTAGTTCTTAAATTTGGATCTTGTATGGGACTAATAAGATTTTAAGGACCTAACATGAGAAAATACATCCTTATATTAAGTAATTTGGCCCCAAAATATCTCCAAAACCCAAAATAGACTCCTTTTTTGACAGACCATGAGCATGATTCAAAGAATATACTGTATGATGCATCATTAGACCCCTTTCTATGATATATACCAATTATTATGGTGTTATTACTATAATATGATTATTATTAAGGTGTTTTAACCTTTAATCATCCCTCAAAACCTCCACATATTCCCTTCCATACACTTGACCAATCAAGACTATATGTTAAACCCTAACTATGTATTTTGCCTTGGGGTGATCCCTATAGGTGTGTGTGTAGTTAGAGATTGAGATGATGTTAAAAAAACCTTATTAAGACTTACCAAGACCATTTGGTAATGACTTGGATCAATTTTTCTCATGTTCATTCCATCTTCACATAAAGAACACTACCTTTCCTACTCACTATTTGTCGCAATCATCTACAATGGCTGTAGGTGCTCATAGGGTCCTAAGGGGTCTGTATAGGCTTGTTTACATTGTTTAGAGCTCATTAAGGTGTTCATGATCTTCATGGAGGTTTTAAAAAGATATGTCATCATTCCAAAGTTACTTTCAACCTTCATATGCACTTTGAAATCATCAGACTGAGTTCTCCCTACCTTTTGACTATGATATCCTATTTTCTCAATTCTTATAGGTATGCAATACCTATTTAGAGTTTAGTTATGATATATGAAGACTTAAATTTAAGATTTATAGTCACCTAACACCTATATTCACATTGGATTCAATATGAATAGGCTAAAACATCACATAGCTACCATGCTTAAGCCACTATCTGCATACCCTACTATAGGTAAACATTTGGGGAATGTTGGGACACTTGTAGATGCATGTTGAACCCTAAAACATTACCAATTAAATCCTCTTGATGATATTTTAGATCATAATGTCACTTTTATAATTTGGAGTCATTTATAAACGCTGACTTGGTCTCTTTATAGCTCAAACCTGTAGGTAACATTGACTATTTTTAGAGCATAAATGGGCAATTTGGGGTCTCCAAAAAACTAACTTTCATTGCTCATCTTCACCAAAAACCCTATGGAGTATTTTTAATTTATATAGGATATAAGATGAGCATAATAATATTCATTATAATATCCTATAACCCTATCATATAACTCCATCAAAATGGCCTTACGCCTTTGTTTTACATTTTCAAGGAAAAGGGGCCTGAACTCAGTCATCTCATGTTTTGAAGGTTTCTCTACTTCAAATTGCTAACTTGACACCTCAATGAAGGTCTTATATACTTTAAAACATGATAGGTCATAAAAAATATTCTCAACCTATCCCATGTTCTCCGTACAGGCACTTCTAAATCTCTGCCAATGCCACCTGTAGGTGGATGTTCCCATGTATAGGCAGTAAATGAGGATTGTAGGTAGTAGACAAGGTTTACATGATTGTGATCAAATTTAGGTATACTCAAATCTTAAAAATTCATTCTCAGCATTGTAAAGGGTTCAAAACAACTATCAACCTTCCCTTCCACACATGAAACCTCTATGAAGGCACCTATAGGTGATGTTCAATGGCAAATAGTGAGTACAAGTATGAACAATGTGCATTGCTTGACCATTTTTTTAGTTTTAGTCATATCCCAAGGATATAAAATATCCCATTTACATTATCAAGGACCTTGATCATCTCCAAACTTGATTTTCAACATGTTTGGTCTTGTGAGGGCACCTGTAGGTGCATGTTTTCATGTATGCAGGTAGATAATGAGTATGTTGTGTGACTACCATAGCATTTTATTCACTATTTTAAAGATCATCTCACTATTTCATGTTCTAAGAGGATATACCATAGATCTGAAACCTTCATCACACTTCTATGGACATCCTTAGAACCTTTACAAGTCATGACTAAGGCTGAAGAGTAGATGGGAGCTGATTGAGTATGACCATAGACTAAAAGTTGGATCCAAGCATGATGTTATGAGACCAAACATGAAGGAAAGGTGATAAATATATCATTAATACCTATTGGACACCATATTCCATCTACATTAGACCTCTATAGGGGACCAATATTCTACAAACAAGGAGAACTTGGATTGAGACCTCACATGGTAATGCCTTCCTGCAACATGAGGTAATTTTCCCATAAAAACACCATGAAACATGAAACCAAGAATGAATATATTTTTAGAAGAGATCCAAAATTATCTATAGTTAATATAACCAATTGGTTTGTATAGACTTACCCAAAATAGAGCATAACCTATAGGGTACATGAAATAATAAGTAAAAAAACACATTCCACTTCATGAGGATGGTTCATAAAGCATAGGCCATCATTATTCAAGATATTATTATAGAAATTAATCTATATAAGTTTACTTTCACCTCCCAATGGTTTTTGACTTGGAATTTCTCTTGTTGGCCATACCAAGTACAAACCTGAAGACTAGTTTTGTGTGTCTAAAAAGGTGAAAAAGGAGTAGAACAATTTTGGCTCAAAAATGGAATTTCTAAAACATTTAAAAAATTTATATGTGTGAGCAAGATTAATAGGTTTTCCATGGCCTTTTCCCATGTGGCACACTTCCCCATGGGATGTGTAAGTGCCAAACCCATATTTTTACTTAATTTCTTGAATTTTAGTTAGATAACTTATAAGGTTCTGACTGAACTAGCATTTTTGATAGGGAATCTATCATCTTGGATGATTTAAAGTAAAAATTGACATTTTGACAACTTTGGAACCATGCCACTTCCATTTATGACCCCTAAAATCCCACTAAATAACCTAAAATGACAAATAGATTAATATGACTAAGACCAAGGCTAATATATCATTAATCAACATAAAATGAACTCTAATACACCCCATGACAATATATTAGACCCCATAACACATATAAAATCAATTTTTTACTTATAAGGGCCTTAATTTGACCTGTAGGGTCAAATTTGGTCAATAAATTGGTGACTCATAGGGGTAGTATGCCTGTTATACTAACTTAACTAGTAGCCTTATCAGTTCATTGGGATTATGGAGTCATCTAAAGTCTAAGACACTATAATAGGAATTTAAAAATAATATTTGATCAATATAAGACCAATTTATACGTCAACCACATAAAACAAAAGACACACACAAAGCAAAAGCAACAGACATATGCTTCATGATCACTTATAGAACACACACATTGAACATAAACAAACTAACTCAAACAATAACTAACCTGAGATGAAAAATCCCTCTTGGATCAAAGGGGAAGTTTGAAAACTCTTCTTGCTTTAGGAAATGAATTATTTAATGAGACATGTAGCCTTTTATCCTTTGACATTGATGTCTCCAACATTTTCATAATGTTTACCAACTTGATTGGCATGATGTTCATTAAGAACCAAGAATCTCCAAATAGATTAGCTATGGAAATGAATTCCTATTGCATCCAAATAGCCTCAAATTTATCATATGGATCTTCAATTACAACCTCCAATGGTAGTTCAACAAGGCATACCTTCTTGATTTCCATAGTTCTCTCAATGAGATTAGGCTTCTTCTCAGCTACAAGTTCTTCTAGATCATCAAGGAGCTTCACATACTCTACCTAAAATTGGTCATTATTCTCCATGGAAGAATCTTTCTTTACCTTGTCATGTAATTGATCTTCAACTTGGAAAAAATCTTCAAGCTCTTGAAATAACTCCATTTATAACTACCAATCATCTTTATCCTCTTTATAATCTAGAACCACTACCTCTTCAATCTTCTCTTCTTGATGTATGATTTCATCAAGATAGTGTTCTTCAAGTTCAAATACATCTAATGGTGATTTAATATTAGGTTAAGGTATTGGATCATATTCAAGAACAACTTCCACCTTGGTCTCAAGAGATTATTCTAGGACTGCCACCTCTTTGGGGATAACTTGAAATTGTTCTCCATCCTTACTAGTAAATTCATCTTCATGTTAAAGGTGATCATATATAACCTTTTGATCAGATGTAGAGTCTTCTTTAAGGGATGCAAGACCCTCTGTCTCCTCCTTCTTGGTGATGCCAAGGCTAGGCATCTTGAAATCATGTGACCTAACCCAATGAGGCTTCTAAGGAGGTAGGCTTTCTTCAATCAAGAGTTTTGAGTTTTTATCAACTAACTACTCCTCTTTAGGTTCCCATATCACAGGTCTATCAAGGAAAGGGGTGATGGGGTGAGTAAAAGATGAATTAGTTGGTGGAGGTGGTACATATAACTCAAAATCAGATTGAGAGTGAAATGTAGGGGTTTCTTTTGGGAGCTCTAGAGGAAGGGGAGATAGACCTTGGGCTAGAATAGCTTGGTTTTTTTCTTTCCATTTGACAATCATTCACTTAAATCTAATTGGGCTTGAGCATTCTCTTGAGGAAGGTTTTTTGGGCGTGTTTAGCATAAGATTTTCTTTTGGGTCTAAATGTTTCATCACTCCTTGACTTATCAATTTCATCCTAGGGGTTTCTTTTGGGAGCTCTAGAGGAAGGGGAGATAGACCTTGGGCTAGAATAGCTTGGTTTTTTTCTTTCCATTTGACAATCATTCACTTAAATCTAATTGGGCTTGAGCATTCTCTTGAGGAAGGTTTTTTGGGCGTGTTTAGCATAAGATTTTCTTTTGGGTCTAAATGTTTCATCACACCTTGACTTATCAATTTCATCCTTGACTCTAACTCTTCAATTTGCTTGGCTAGGTTCTCTTGGAAAGGTCTTTCTTGAATTTCATAGGAATATTTATGAGGATGAAGAGTATAAGAAGATTGACATGGAACATAATAAACTTCTTGAGGAAGGGTGGGAGGGACTTGCATAGAATCAATCTTTATCTCGACTTCACACTCTTTATCAAGACTTTTTTCCTTTTTATTTCCCCATGAATCCACTATCTTATTCCAGCTTAGGATGTTGTGATTATGATTCTTTTAGTTAGGTGGTGATTAAACTTGAGGAGTGGATTAAGTATTCAAGAAACTTGGAATCTCCTTAGGCTTGGATTCTTCACCTTGTCTCCAACTTGGAATCTCATATCTAGAGGTCTTCTCTTGAGGCGGGGATGTAATTAGAGAGGGAAATGAGGGATTAAATTTCACTTATTTTTTTGATGAAATAAACTACTACATATGCATATTATACAACTCAATCTACCTATCAAAATTGGTTTCAAAAATAAGGTTTCTCTTTTTAACTCTCTCATCCCGCTGATTAGGAAAAGATTGGCTTTGATAAGCTTTATTGGGCTCATGAGTAGGAATCATGTAGGACTGATAGCAATGTTTGGGAAGTGGATATGAAGGCTGATAGGTTTGGTGAGGATGCCTTTCATGAAATTGTAGCCTATCTTACAAGGATGAAACTAGGCCACTCACATCTAGAATCTCACTTATGAGCCTTTGCCAATTGGCTCTCTCAATAGATGTCCACTCTCTTTTGAATAACTCTAATTCATCTCTCCCCTGATGAATGAAATTACTAGGAACATCTTGACCATGTCCCCTTATTTTATTAAGATCTAACATATACTTCTATAACCCAAAAGAGTTTGATTGAAGATGGAAATGGATTGAGTTGAGAAGTGGTTAGGTTGACTAAGAGAAGCAAGATATTGAGGAGGTTAGATATAAGATTGATACAACTCATGAAAAAGATAGCTATAGTGATGATAAGGATCATGGTATGGTTGATAATGGTCATAAAAATAGTAGTAAGAATCATACAAAGGATGATAAGAATCATACAAAGGCTGATTAGGAATGCTAAAAGCTAGAAATACCTCACCAGCTTGTGTAAAACAAAAATCAACACCAAAATTAGCCATGAAACCTCATTTGGAAGTAAGAACACAAAGAAAAATTACCAATAATCTTAAAAATGAAAATTGAGGTTGCTTGACCAACTGATGTAACTTTAGAGTCATCATTAATGCTTGGATAGATGCCTCCAAAGGCTAATGTGTTGAAGGACAACACTAAAAATCCTTTAAATTCTTGTGCTAAGAGTCCCACCAGGTATGAAAAAAGTTATTATCACTTATATTTACACCCTTTGAGGATATTTATCAAACATCCTCATCCAAGTGGCACAATTAAAACACTTCTAGGCTTGTGGGTAGCCTAAGGATGAGGTGAATCTATAGATAGGGCTAGCTCCCTTGATGTACCGCTTTTGATCACAACTACACCTAAAATTTTTGGGGGAAAAGGGAGAGATAAAAATGAAAGAAAACTATCCTATGAGATGTGATACACCAAATTTATTCATGGCTACCAACCAACTACATGTTACACATGAAACTAAGAGACTAACCAAACATACACTTCTCCAATCTGTATCTTCTCACATCAATGTTACATTATGAGGTTATGGATAAATATTTAGGCTAGGAGGACTAGACAAGAGTCCTTGAATGGAAATAGTAAATAGGATAACTCACTCAACCTTGACACTTCCTAGAACACTGCCAATGCCCTAAAAGAAGAAGCTTTCCAACTATAAATAGATGATAGAAAAAAATAATCATGTTAAGGAAACAAGAGTTATTGCTTATGCAAAATCAAAAATTCCAAATTAATATACTAATAATAGTCATGAAAGAGGTAAAATATAGTATTATTATTTATTAAATGGTATGCAAATGAGCAGGGCTTCACCATACTAAGGTGGAGCATAAGTTACAATAACCAAAAAGGCTAGTTATTATAGAACTTGAGAGAGAGAAGAGAAGAGATAAGTACAAGGGTCATAAAGACAATTTTAAATCTGATAAAAGGAGTTAATTGTGAATTAGAATAGGATGTGCTATGAACCATGCAAGTTTAGGAAGCAAAAGTGTCCATTCAAGTCATAAAACTCATGAAAAGTGGCATGAAACTCCTCATTTTGGCTCAAAAACTGCCTTTATGATTTGGACCTATTTAAAAATCCTAAAACTAATTAAGGGTAAGTATTTCATACATGCCTCTCCATGCATTAGTTATAGTCTTGGTCATCTGAAATCTCCCCAAAATGAGCTATCACCATTTATAATCCAAATAACTTTTCTTTCATGCACCCTAAACACTTGACATCAAATTTGGATTCATTTTTACATGAAAATACATGGGAGGGATTGGATGACTCTTGAAAATAATCTTCATTTAATTATAATGCTTAGGCACACCTTAAAAATCCATCCACTTGAAGTTTCCACACTTCTCACTAGCTTGGTCACTATGCCAGTTTTGACTGGCTAAGGTGAGAGCTACTTTTCAAGTACTTAGCTATTATTATGAGGCATGAAATTAGCATGGGGAGTTATTAAAACTCTTAATCTTCATCTTGAAGTTAGTTTCATCTCTTAGAGCCTCATATAACTTGCATAATGCACAAAATAGTTAGAAAAACCCTATTTTGCACCCCATCCATAATATATCATATAGTCCAATAAGATGGTGAGGAGACTGAAAGGGTATTATACAAATTCCAATAGATTTCATGTTCAAACTATACCATTATATCAGCTTCCCATCCTCATTTCCTTCATTAGGTCTTAACTGAGGGTTTGCAAGGGTTTTAGGCCATTTTCCAATCTTAAGCTTTATTCATAAAGCTGGGACATTGAATTTTTATAAAAATTCCACAAACATGTTCTTTAAGACCCCTGATAACCTCCCTAAACTCCTTTGGCTTCCATGCAAAGCACCAAGGGAGATATAAACTTCCAAAGTTGTTCTATCAAGCTCTTTCTTCCACTTACATAGGCCTAATACTACCTTTGAGATAAAATTAGATTCCCCATGCAACTACTCTACCTTCCAAAAGCTTCATCACCTCATTTAAGACCTATGAACATGCCCAAATGCATTAGAGTGATCATATAAGGCCATACATGAAGTTGACCCCCCTTTTGGATTCTAGGGCTAGTCATGCGTAGTAGGCCTATCTACACCTTGAAGCCCAAAATGTCTTTGTTGATGGCTTCCATACATTCTAATGGCTTAGACACACCCAAATTAATTCTATAAATTTGATTTAATAGGCTATAATGTTATATGTTATATGGATTATATAAAACAAAGGGAACTTCCCTTATTTTCTCAAATAATTTGAATGTTGTATGGGATTACTTAGGTTTTAAGGATCTCCCACAAAAAATATATCCTTCTATTAGGTCATTTGACCCTAAATTCTCTCCAAAATCTAAAACAAAGTCCTATTTTGATAGATAGTGTGCATGATTCAAGGAATGGACTGTATAATGCATCATTAGACCCCTTTCTATGCTATATACCCATTATGATGGTGTTATTTGGATAATATGATTATTATTAAGGTGTTGTAACCTTAAATCATCCCTCTAAACCTCCAAATATTCCATTCCATACACTTGACCCATCAAGACTGTATGTCAAACCCTGACTATGTTTTTTGCTCTGGGGTGATGCTTGTAGGTGTGTATATAGTTAGAGCTTGACTTGATGTTCCAAAAACCTTCTTAAGAACTCCCAAGACCATTTGGAAATGACTCGGATCAATTTATCTCATGTTCATGCCATCTTCACACCAAGAACACTACCTTCCTTACTGTTTATCATAGTCATCTATAATGACTGTAGGTGCTCATAGGGTCCTAAGGGGTTTGTATAGGCTTACTTACATTATTTAGAGCTCATGAAGGTTTTAAAAATCTATTTAATCATTCCAACCTTACTTATGCACTTCGTATGCTCTTTGAAATAATCAAATTGAGTATTCCCTGCCTTTTGACTATGATTTCCTATTTCCTCAATTCTTGTAGGTATGCATTACCTATTTGGACTTTAGTTATGATATATGAAGACTTAAATTTAGGATTGATATACACCTAGAACCTACATTCACCTTTGATTCACCATGAATAGGCTAAAACATCATATAACTACCATGCTTAAGCCACTATTTACATACCCTATTGTAGGTGAACATTTTGGGAATCCTAAGATAGCTTTAGATGCATGTTGAACCCTAGAATAATACCACTTAATACCTCTTGATGATATTTTAGATCATAATGTCACTTGCATCATTTGGAGTCATTTAAATAAGCTAGCCTAGTCTAATTTTGTAATTTTTGGATGGAGAGGTCTCTTAATAGCTCAAACTTGTAGGTAACACTGACTATTTTTAGAGCATAAATGGGCAATTTGGGGTTTCCAAAAAACTAAATTTCATTGTTAATATTCCCCACAAACCTTGTGGATTCTTTGTCCTTGCTAGATGATATAAGATGAGCATAATATGATGCATTAAAATTTCCTATAACCCTGTCATATGACTCCATCAAAATGGCCTTTGGCCTATGTTTTGCATTTTCAGGGAAAAGCGGCCTAAACTTAGTCATCTCATGTTTTGAAGGTTTCTCTACTCCAAATTGCCAACTTGACACCTCAAACAAGGTCTTATATTCTTCACCACATGCTAGGTCATCAAAAATGTTCTCAACCTATCCTATATTCTCTGTACAAGCACTTCTAAATCTCTAACAATGCTCCATGTAGGTGGTTATTCCCATGTATAGGTAGTAAATGAGGATTGCAGGTAGTAGACAAGGTTTACATGCTTATGATAAAATTTAGGTCTCCTAAAATATTATAAATTAATTCTAAACATTGAAAAGGGTTTGAGACAATTTTCAACCTTTCCTTTCACACATGAAACCTCTATGAAGACACTTATAGGTGATGTTCAATGGTAGACAGTGAGTATAAGTATGAACAATGTGCATTGCTTAACCATTTTTTGAGTTTTAGTCCTATCCCAAGGATTTAAAATAGCTCCTTTATATTATCAAGGACCTTGATCAGCTCTAAACTTGATTTTCAACATGCTTGGTCCTGTGAGAGTACCTATAGGTACATGTTTTCATGTATGCAAGTGGATAGTGAGTATGTTGTGTGACTACCATATCATTTTCTTCACTATTTCAAATCTCACCTCACTATTTCATGTTCTAAGAGGATATAACATAGCTCTAAAACTTCATCACACTTTTATGGATGTCCTCAAAACTTTTACAAGTCATGACTAAGGCTGAAGAGTAGATCAGAGCTAACTTAGTATGACCATGGACTGAAAGTTGGATCCAAGCATGATGTTATATGACAAAACATGAATTAAAGGTGATAAATATAGCATTAAGACCTATGGGACACCGTATTACATCTACATGAGACCTCTATAGGGGACCAACATTCTAAAAATAAGGAGAACTTGGACTGAGACCTCACATGGTAACACCTTCCTACAACATGATGTAATTTGCCCATCAAAACACCATGAAAAATGAAACCAAGCATGTAAAGTCTTTGAGAATATATGCAACATCCTTTGAAGTTAACATCACAAAATAGTTTGTATTAACTTGCCTAAAATGGAGTAAAACCTATAGTGTGCATGAAACAACAAGGAAAAAATCATACTCAACTTCATGAGGATGGTTCATCAAGCACAATCCACCATTATTCAAAATATTTTTATGTAAATGGATATGTTTTAGTGTAATTTCACCTTGCAAAGGTGTTTTACCTATAATTTATCTTGCAGGCTGTACCAAGTACAAACCTAAAGACTAGTTCTGTGTGTCTAAAAAGATGAAAACATAGTAGAATGGTTTTAGATCAAAAATGGAACTTTCAGAGAATTTTAATCATTGATATGAGTTTAAGGAAGATTAAGAGGTTTTCCATGACCTTATCCCATGTGGTACACTTCCCCATGGGCTGTACAAGTGCCAAACTCACCTTTTTCAATTAGTTTCTTGAATTTTAGATGGATAACCTGTAAAATTTTGATTGAGTTTACATTTATAATAGTAATTTGACATATTTGATGATTTAAATGAAAAATGGACATATAGACACCTTGGAAACCGTGCCACTTTCATTTATGACCCCTAAAAGCCCACTAAATGACCCATAATGACAAATAGATTAATATGACTAAGACCAAGGCTAATATAGAATTAAATAACATAAAATGAACTATAATACACCCCATGAAAATATGTTATACCCCATAAAACATATAAAAGTCAAGTTTTTACCTATAGGGGCCCCAATTTGACCTGTAGGGTCAAATTTGGTCAACACTATGTTTGACTGTGAAAGGATAGAGAACAAAAGAGTTACCCTTCTTGATGTGGACATAAACCAAGTTGAAAAAATGGGTTAAAATAATTGTTAAATTATCATGGAAGATTCAATATAGGTATTTAAGCATTAAATTCAAGGTAAATCATGCATGACATCTATAGGTGTGGTACCTTGAACAAGAGACACAGTCAAAAGTCACACTCAGACTTGATTAGTCAAAGTGTGAGAAAAGTTATCTAAGAGGTTAGGGTGATGAAAAAATTATGGAAACATTCATCATGATATTCATGATCTCAAGAGTCTCTTGACATGGAAAACAAAATAGAGATAAGTTTGTAAATAAGAAACACACAGTCCATGCCAAGAAACCCTGCACACAGTCAACCCTTTCACAGTCTATTTTGGATTTTGCAAGTGTTGGAGGGTCAAAAAACCTAACCAAGGATAATTTTTCATGGAGAAGGTCTTTATAACTCAATGAATATCCAAAACCATTAATTTGGTATAAGAAAATAGGGAAAGTTCCCTCTATTTTATCTTAGATAGAGGGCACTCCCCTTATGTGTAAACCCTACAGTCTTTAAGAAAAGGAGATAAAAGGATGACCTAGGTGCTAGTTGGAAGTTAAAAGGAGGTGTGGAAAGTTTTAATAGACCTAGGAAAACATGAATAACCAATAAATGAAGGATGAAACTCAACATGGTGGCTTAGACCCTTAAAGTTATAAACATGCCTATTACGTAGGGTTTATACCTAGTGCCCAAATGGGAAGTCACTTACACTTATAGCATTAGATATGAATTATAAAATATTAGAGTATGTTCATAGGGTCATTTTAGATGTGTAAAATCCTCCAATTTATAGAGAAAGATCAAGGAATTAATTTTTGAGCTTAAAAACAACACTAGGCCTATGTAAGTGGAAGGAAAAGCTCAATAAGGTAACTTTGAGTGCTCATATCTCCATTGGAACTTTTCATGGGGATCTAAGGAGTTTTGAGAGGTTATAAGGGGTCTTTAACATCAAATTTGTGTAATTTTTTTGCAATTCCATTGTCCTATCTTTATGAACAAATCTTAAGAGTGGAAATGACTCAAAACCCTTGCAAACCCTTGGAAATGAGCTGATGAGGGAAATGAAGATGGTAAGATACTCTAATGGACTATAATGACAAATAAAGTGGCTATAGGTTCTATATGTCTCTTCAGAGCTTCCACCCATCAACTTTTATGCTAACCTATCTATATGTACATGGTAAAAAATTGGTTGTTTTGACTATTTTGTGCATTGTACAAGTTCTAAGAGGTTTCAAAAGATGAAATAAACTTTAGAAGGAGAATTTAGACTTAAGATAACTCCACATGTAAATTTAATGCTTTATAAAAAATCCTAAGTGTTCTTAATATCTACTTCATCTCAATCAGTCAGAACTAACATAATGAACATGATAGTGAGAAGGGTAAAAAACTTCAAATAAGCTAATTTTAAGGTGTGACTAATGCCTATAAAGCCATGGATGGTCTTGAAACATGTCATTCACTCCATTTTATATATTTTTATGATAAATTTAATCCATTTTTGAAGCCAAGTGTGCAAGGTGTGTGAAAGAGGAGTTTCTTTGATTGTAGGCAGTGATGGTTCACTTTCAAATTATTCCATGTGATTAAGAATGCAGCCAATGCATGAAAAATCATGTCTAAAACCCTTACCTCTCATTCCAATCATTATACCTTTCCCTAATTAGTTTTGGGATGTTTGAATAGGGGTGAATGATGAAGATAGTTTTTTAAGCTAGTAAAGGGAATTTCATCTTATATTTCAAGAGTTTCATGCCTTGGATTGACACTTGTGATTCCTAATTTTTCATGAAAAATTTCACATTATCTTATCATGAATATTTAACTCTTTTTATTACCATGAAAAGTGTCCTTGTGACCTTTGGACTCCTATTTTCCCACTTCTCTCTCAAGTTCTATAAGAACTAGCCATTTTGGCCTTTGAAAAAGATGCTCCACCTGAGTATGGTGAAGCCTTGCTCATTTGCATACCATGGATCAATAAATAATAATAGTTTTTACCTATTTTATGATTTTTAATAGTGTTTTCACTTGAATTGTTGATCTTGATTAGTGATGACTATTTTTTCCTTAACATTATTGTCTCATTCTATCACCTATTTTATAGTTTAAAAGCTTTTTATTATAAGTCATGTGAAGTGTTCTATGAAGTGACAAGGTTGAGTGAGTTAGTCTATTAAAATATTTATATTATAGGAATTTTTTCTAGTAATCCTAGCCTAAACAATCATCAAAACTTCATAATGAAATACTTATGTGAGAAGATTGAAATTAGAGAAGTGTATGCCTAGTTAGTCTCTTGGTCTCATGTGTGACATGAAACTAGTTGGTAGTCATCAGTCAATTTGGTGTATCACATCTTTTATGATAGTTTAATTTTAATTTTCTCTCTATTTTACTTTCAAGAATAGGTTTAGTAGTGATCTAAAAGTGGTACATCAAGGGAGATATCCTTATCTAGAGATTCATCTCATTCTTAGGCTACCCATAACCTAGATGTGTTTCAATTATGCCATTTGGATGAAGAGAGCTGAGACATCTCCTCAAAGGGTGCAAATATAAGTGATAAAAGGAAGAAGGAGAACATAATTAGGTTATTAAGTCATATTACATGACTTGAAAGCACTTGGGTTGGCTGGTATGGTATGGATTTGACCCTCGTACTCAAACTTGATACACTAATGTAAGGTGGATGGTACACAACCCATGGAATGAATCAAAGGGGCATCCAAACAAAATATTATATTATAACTCTCCTTATATCACATAGAAGAGCTTAGGAAGAGTGAAAGGTCCTAAATGAATATGAAGGATGACTTTCCTTAAGGTTATTTCCATGGTATCATTAAAGGATCAAAGCACTGATATAGTTTTTGACATGATATTCTCTAGCAACTTTAATTGATCATATGTATGGGAGGAAATAATGTTAATTATAGCTCCCCCATCAATCATCACCCTCTTGATATAGGTTTGGTTGATTTAAGTGATAATGAAAAGTGGAGGATCTAGATCATCTAGATGAACATGGGGTATCTCTGAATCCCTTAAGGTAACAAGGGTGGAAAGATTAAGGGCTCTATTGAAGGCTACTAGAGGTTGTGGATATGTAGGTTTAACCTCTATAGATTACAAGGACTATATAATGGCTTAAAGGTGATGGGGTGAGGTAGTTATTAGCTCATATAAGTCATATTCACTAGTGTCTGATGAAGCTACTTTAAAACTACCTTTTGTTTGACTTAGAGGGGTTGGATTAGGAGTCACCCAAAATAGAAACCTTGGGTTTAGGTGAAAGTGTTTGGGCTTGGTTAGGAGTTTTAGTGGTGGTAAATTTGTATGCCCATGGAATGGACACTTTTTATTTCCCTTTATCCTTTTGTTTTACTTGTGATTAGGTGACCACATAAATGGTATAGATTTGGAAAGGAGTTGGGCTAGTGGACTGCTTCAATTCCTCCAAATTCTCAGATTAAGAGTTTGGTGGTAGGTAGGTATGAGGTGGTTTATTTTGGATTTGTGGTGGGCTCATGGGAGGTTCTTATATTAATAGGTCATCCTCATCACATAGTTTGTGGACCATGACTTGGAGATCTTTGTAGTTCTTTATATTATGTCTTGACATCCTATGGTGTGAGCAAATCAAATTATCATTAAACCAAGATGTCTTAGGACTAAGGGGATAAAAATTTTTGATAAGAGGAAAGACCAAGTAATAATCTTGAAACAACCTTTTAAATATGGTTGAGTAGGACTCTAGCAAGGGTAGTAACAGACTGGAGGTCTTGGCTTTGATAGTCAGGGTGAAAGCCTTCCTAGGGTTAGGCTTGACAATATGAGCTTTGGGTGGTGGAATTTTAGTGATGGTTGGTTTTGAAGTAGATGGTTTGGATGTTTATGTATTATAGGTAGATGGTTTAGAAGTGGAAGGTTTTGGGGTTGATGGTTTGGTAAGGATAGGTGTAGGTGTAGCTGGGACTAGAGGTGTAGCTAGAAGTAGAGGTTGGGTTTGGGCTTTCTTTAGGAGGCTTAGTATCTTAGTCAATGTGGAGGGGTGAGGTCCAAAGATGGAAGAAGGATAAAGTCCTAAAATGGAAGGCAAAGTGGAAATGGGAGGCAAGGTTTTAGATTTTGGAATCCTAAGTGGTTCAACTTTATTGGTTTGTTTAACTTGAGGTTTATTTGGTGGGTTTGGTGGTGTCAAATCTAATTTTAATGGGAAATGGGTAAGGTTATGAGTAGGGAAGACACCTAAGTTCTTAATGGGATTTATTATGATAATGGAAGGTGTTTTGGTTGCTTTGGAGGGAGTTGGGTTAGATGGTTTATCTATAGTTTGGGAGGTGGAGGTTTTCATTGGTTTGGTTGGAGTGATGGTGGGTTAACTAGTGGAAGTTGAAGGTTGGGTAGACAAGGGTGAGGTTTATGACTCTTTATTAGTTGGATAAGGGAACCCAAGGTAATTTCAAAATGTGGCCTGGTCAAGGTTGGGTTGGGATAAAAACTCTAAGTTTTGAACTAACCTAGATAATGGCTTATATATGGGGTTAGTTCCTTTGGTTTTGGACTCAAAGGATAAGTTGAGGGGTTGAGAAAGGGAATTGGTTACATTTTAATTCTCCTCAATCAAAGGATATATGGTCTTAGAAGGTGATTCTTCCATGGGAGGAGTAGGTGAGGTAATCATTTCCTTAGGAATGCTTTCCAAAGGAAAGGTGGATAGTTATATCATAGAATAAAAGGGAAGGGAAGTGATAATTACCTCCTTTTCTATAATTTCCAAAGGAGAAGAGACAATGGTTTTCCACTACCTCAATAGTGGAGAAGGGATGATAGTTGATTCCTTTGTTTCATTTTCCAAAGGAATGGAAGGTGACTACTACCTCAATAAGTGAAGAGGAAGAAGTGGTTTGGGATATGGTTTCCTCAACTATGAGTTCACTAAGGACAACATTAATAATGTGAACCTCATCCTTGTGAGAGGATTCTACATTATTATGTTCATTGTTTGTGGAGGGTGAATGGTTGGGGAATAGTTGTCTAAAAATGTCAAGTGACTAATTTGGGGGTGCATTGAGGTTATCCGACACAAGTTCCCCCTTTTCAATCAACTCTTGGATAATGCCTTTGAATGTCTTACATCTACTAACATCATGTATAATGACATGGTGGAAGGAATACAATTAATTTTCCTTATACCAACTAGGTATAAGATGAGAGGAATCAAATTGATGTGGGGGTTTTATTGGAGGAAGGTATATGATAGATGATTTCAATAAATTTTCCAAAAATGAAGCGTATGAATCCCATAGTAAAATATATTGCTTTTGGTTATAACGGTTTTGGGTTTTTTTATTTTGGTTGGAAGAATTGGGTTGATTGACAACTAGTGGAGGAGTCATTTTAAGCATAACTAAATTTGTAGTTCCTTTAACTTTAGTGTTGGTGTTAGTGTGGTTGGTGGTTTTAGAAGAAGAAGATTCATTTTATTTGAAACTATATTTTTTATTCTTCAATTTAAGCTTTCCCTCGTCAATATCTCTAATCTCCAATTTCTATGTCATGGTGAATGCCTTATCAAAGGTTTTGAAAGTTTGAACCTATAAGGTTGATGAGATATGTTTGACACAAGCTCAAGAGAAAAGCTCAATCAACTGAGGTTGGGGCAAAGAGAAAGAGAGTTGGTTAATCAACCCTCTCTAAAGGGCCACAATGTTGGTAATTGATTTATCTTCATATTGCCTAATGGAGTATAGGTTGGTGATAGAAACTTTATTATAAATATTTATAGAGAAATGGTCTAATAAAGTTTGGGATAGTTGCTTGCTTGATTTCTTGCTTGCTCCATAGAAACTTTATTATAAATATTTATAGAGAAATGGTCTAATAAAGTTTGGGATAGTTGGGATGGTCTAATAAACTCTTTTTGCCATGCTCATGCAACAAAATAGTGAAAGATTAGAGCAGCCTATTGCCTTTTTAGTCAAGCATTGGAAGGGTATAAAGAGAAATATATATGTGTTTAAAAGTATGTACTCACTATCATAAGGGGCCTAAAGAAGTTTAAACATATGGTGTCTAATAATAAGATCTTTGTGATGGTGGTTCATCCTAGTGTAAAAGATTTTATCCTTAATAGAGACCTAAGTGAAAAAAGGGTTGAACGGGTGACCAAATGCATGGAATATTACATAGAGGTGAATATTAAAAATTTGATTATAGGTAAAGGAATTTTAGAACACCCAACATGTAATATTAAAATATAATCACAAGGTTGGTGATAGAGATTTTATTATAAATATTTATAGAGAAATGGTCTAATAAAGTTTGGGATAGTTGGGAAAAAGAGAAGAGGGAGTGCTTAGTAATAACACTATACCAATCTAATTCAGGACTACCTAAGGACATGGGGAAAGTTTAGAGAAGAAGAGTATCATAATAATCAATCAAATGGTGATAGAAACTTTATTATAAATATTTATAGTGTAAAAATGATTTATATTTAATAGAGACCGAAGTGAAAAAAGGGTTGGTCGGGTGACCAAATGCATGGAATATTATATAGAGGTGAATATAAAAAATTTAATTATAGGTAAAGGAATTTTAGAACACCCAACATGTAATATTCAAATATAATCACAAGGTTGGTGATAGAAAATTTATTATAAAGATTTATAGAGAAATGGTCTAATAAAGTTTGGGATAGTTAGGAAAAAGAGAAGAGGGAGTGCTTAGTAATAGCACTATAGCAATCTAATGCAAGACTACCTAAGGACATGGGGAAAGTGTTGATAATAAGAGCATTATCATAATCAATCAAATGGTGATAGAAACTTTATCATAAATATTTACAGTGTAAAAAATATTTATCCTTAATAGAGACCTAAGTGAAAAAATTGTTGGTCGGGTGACCAAATGCATGGAATATTATATAGATTTGAATAATAAAAATTTGTTTATAGGTAAAGGACTTTTAGAACACCCAACATGTAATATTCAAATATAATCACAAGGTTGGTGATAGAAACTTTATTATAAATATTTATAGAGAAATGGTCCAATAAAGTTTGGGATAGTTGGGAAAAAGAGAAGAGGGAGTGCTAAGTAATAACACTATACCAATCTAATGTAGGACTACCTAAGGACTACTTAGAGTAAGAGATTTTATCCTTAATAGAGACCTAAGTGAAAAAAGGGTTGGTTGAGTGACCAAATGCATGGAATATTATATAGAGGTGAATATTAAAAATTTGATTATAGGCAAAGGACTTTTAGAACACCTAACTTGTAATATTCAAATATAATCACAAGGTTGGTGATAGAAACTTTATTATAAATATTCATACCCATATTTGTAGAATTGGTGAGACCACTAACATACATGCTCAAGAAACATTAGGAGTTTTCATGGATCAAAGAAGTTAAAAGAATTTTGAGGCCATTAAATAGGACATTAGCCAAGCTCCCACCCTCCTCAACCCTGATTTTATAAAATATTTCTTCATGTATGAATTTTCCACATGTATTACTATTTTTTCGATGCTCATGCAACAAAACAGTGAAAGATTAGAGAAACCTATTGCCTTTTTTAGTCAAGCATTGGAAGGGTATGAGGAGAAATATATATCTGCTGAAAAGTATGTCCTCTCTATCATAAGGGGCCTAAAGAAGTTTAAACATATGGTGTCTAATAATAATATCTTTGTGATGGTGGTTCATTCTAATGTAAAATATTTTATCCTTAATAGAGACCTAAGTGAAAAAAGGGTTGATCAGGTGACCAAATGCATGGAATATTATATAGAGGTGAATATTAAAAATTTGATTATAGGTAAAGGACTTTTAGAATACCCAACATGTAATATTCAAATATAATCACAAGGTTGGTGATAGAAACTTTATTATAAATATTTATAGAGAAATGGTCTAATAAAGTTTGGGATAGTTGGGAAAAAGAGAAGAGAGAGTGCATAGTAATAAGACTATACCAATCTAATGCAAGACTACCTAAGGACATGGGGAAAGTGTAGAGAAGAAGAACATCATCATAATCAATCAAATGGTGATAGAAACTTTATTATAAATATTTAGTGTAAAATATATTTATCCTTAATAGAGACCCAAGAGGAAAAAGGGTTGGTCGAGTGACCAAATGCATGAAATATTATATAGAGGTGAATATTAAAAATTTGATTATAGGTAAAGGACTTTTAGAACACCCAACATGTAACAAATATAATCACAAGGTTGGTGATAGAAACTTTATTATAAATATTTATAGAGAAATGGTCTAATAAAGTTTGGGATAGTTGGGAAAAAGAGAAGAGGGAGTGCTTAATAATAGCACTATACCAGTCTAATGCAGGACTACCTAAAGACTACCTAGTGTAAGAGATTTTATCCTTAATAGAGACCTAAGTGAAAAAAGGTTTGGTCGAGTGACCAAATGCATGGAATATTATATAGGGGTGAATATTAAAAATTTGATTATAGGTAAAGGACTTTTGGAACACCCAAGATGTAATATTCAAATATAATCACAAGGTTGGTGATAGAAAATTTATTATAAATATTCATACCCATATTTGTAGAATTGGTGAGACCACTAACATACATGCTCAAGAAACATTAGGAGTTTTCATGGATCAAAGAAGTCAAAAGAATTTTTGAGGCCATTAAATAGGACATTATCCAAGATCCCACCCTATTCAACCTTGATTTTATAAAATATTTCTTCATGTATGACTTTTCCACATGTATTACTATTTTTGCCATGCTCATGCAATAAAACAGTGAAAGATTAGAGCAGCCTATTGCCCTTTTTAGTCAAGCATTGGAATGGTATGAGGAGAAATATATATCTATTGAAAAGTATGTCCTCGCTATCAGAAGGTGCCTAGAGAATTTTAAACATATGGTGTCTAATAATAAGATCTTTGTGATGGTGGTTGATCCTAGTGTAAAATATTTTATCCTTAATAGAGACCTAAGTGAAAAAAGGGTTGGTCGGGTGAACAAATCCATGGAATATTATATAGAGGTGAATATTAAAAATATGATTATAGGTAAAGGACCTTTAGAATACCCAACATGTAATATTCAAATATAATCAAAAGGTTGGTGATAGAAACTTTATTATAAATATTCATACCAAGATTTGTAGAATTGGTGAGACCACTAACATGCATGCTCAAGAAACATTAGGAGTTTTCATGGATAAAAAAAGTTAAAATAATTTTTTAGGCCATTAAAAAGGACATTAGCCAAGCTCCCACCCTCCTCAACCCTAATTTTATAAAATATTTCTTCATGTATGACTTTTCCATGTATATTACTATTTTTTCCATGCTCATGCAACAAAATAGTGAAAGATTAGAGAAGGCTATTGCCTTTTTTAGTCAAGCATTGGAAGGGTATAAGGAGAAACATATATTTATTGAAAAGTATGTCCTCAATATCATAAGGGGCCTAAATAATTTTAAACATATGGTGTCTAATAATAAGATCTTTGTGATGGTGGTTCATCCTAGTGTAAAAGATTTTATCCTTAATAGAGACCTAAGTGAAAAAAGGGCCGGTCAGGTGACCAAATGCATGGAATATTATATAGAGGTGAATATTAAAATTTTGATTATAGGTAAAGGACTTTTAGAAAACCCAACACATAATATTCAAATATAATCACAAGGTTGGTAATAGAAACTTTATTATAAAGATTTATAGAGAAATGGTCTAATAACGTTTGGGATAGTTGGGAAAAAGAGAAGAGGGAGTGCTTAGTAATAACACTATTCCAATCTAATGCAAGACTACCAAAGGACATGGGAAAAGTTTAGAGAAGAAGAGCATCATCATAATCAATCAAATAACATGAATGCCTAAACACTCTAAGATGTTGCTAGATATCTTCTTTGCTTTAAAATTTGGAAAATTTAGAAGATCCCATTGAGGAGGGTATGGGCAGATTGGGATAGATGGGTGAATTAGATCATTAAAAATTTAATCATATGACAAGAGGTTGTTAGTACTGGAGATTAATGACTCTATATTGGTCATTTTATCCATTAAAATCTTGATTATATCAATTTGTGATTATGTACCCCCATAATTAGAAGGTATATTCTATTGGGGTTATGAACGTGCAACATATGGACAACTAGTAGAGGTTTGGTAGGATGTCATGTATTAGTAGGTGGGAATTGAAGGTTAGGAAGATGCCATATATTGGTAAGTGAGCATGGGAGGTTAGGAAGAAGGTTGAGGCATATACCCTTACGGGTTTGGGACATACCCTAAATTTGGTGCAATGGGGACTTATTAAGGAATAGACATTGGTTGAGTAAAAGGAAAGGTTGGATTGATGGGTTGAAGGTGGGTATTAACCTTAGTGATAATATGTGGAAGGGTAGAGGGTATGAAAAATACCAAATTTTGGATAGCGGTGGAAGATGGTGGGTTATAAATGACAAGTGGAAGGGTAGCAACACTAGTGGAAGGTAATCTAATGGTAAGTGGAGTATGGGTTACCAAAGGTTAGGTTGATCCTATATTGAAAGGGTTATTATTTGGGGTAGAAGGTGTTTGGGTATTGTTGGGTGGAAAGGATTAGTTTTGGGTGATGCTATTGGAAGGGTTGTTGGTGGAGGAAGAGGCTTGGGTGACTAAAGGTTGAGTGGAGATGGTGGAAATTGAGGTGCTGCCCATAAGGTAAGGTGGCATGCCATAGGGTGGCTCAATAAAAGGACCTAAAGTAGGGGTATGGTGAGACATGGTGGTAAGGTAGTATTGGGGAGCTATGGGATTGTTATCAAGAATGGTGGTGAAATATGTATCTCCTTGGGAAATTATCCGAGGTATATCAGGACTTATAGAGTGATGGGGGGAACTTTATACATTTGAGATGTAATTCATGAATCAGGAAGAAGAAGAAGATGGGTGGTTGGGAGGTAGATCTTGGTTTGCTTGGTTTCTAAGTTACTGTCTTGTCAAAACCATATAAAGAAAGATAATAAGGGTGAAAGCAATCTCACACACTCAAAAGAGAAGAAATCAAAATAAAAGATTTAAGGAAAACATGCATATACTAAGAGTACATTTAAGTCCTATCATAATTTTTAACTATCTTTGGGATTATGCCTCAATTTTTACGAAGTTATGAGAATCAACTTGGGCTTGTAGAGAGGGTACTATAAAAGGATGTCTAGAGATGGTTTTAAGTTGTTAAAGGCACTCAAAATCTATATTAGAATTTGGTACATGGCTTGATATTGGGGTGTACCCCCTCACTTTACACACTAAAATGATAAGGGTGTTGGGTGCTTAGCCAAAATATATGAAATTGCTAGAGATTATACTTAACTAGTGAACTAAATCTTAGTTTCTCCCATTGGTAGTGAAGTCCAAGTGGGATAGCCAAAGGGTAAGGTTTACCACTAGGTGATGAAATCCTAGTGAGGCCTTATGTCAATGTTTGATATTTTATTGGAATGTGTGGTTTGTTATTGTGTGTGTGATAAGAAGTGATTTACTATGATTAATTTCACCATTTAAATTAAACTATGAGAACTAAAAAACAAGCAAGCAATGGATGCAAGTTATTTTCAAACCCAAAGGAAAATTTTGATTTATTTTCAATGAGTACAAGAATAACTATAATGCACCTAAATTTGATATGAAGATGCAAGTCCTAATCCTAGGATGAGTGCTTTTTGCATTTTTAGAAACGAAGGAAAAATGAAAATTTTTACTTTTTTCTAAGAGTACAAAAGAGACTAAAACTTGATTTTGGAAAGGAAGAAATGAAATAAAGAATGTTTAAGTTTCAAAAATGAAAATTGCAAATGGATGAAAATTTCACTAATGCAACTAAATGTCCTACAAACTACGAACCCAAGAAAAAGCTCAAGGGTCCTACCTTGGTGTCCCAGAATGTTTCACAATTTTTTTCATTTATTTTCTTTTTAGAAGACAAGAAAAAAATTTAAAGAGGGGTGTGGTAGAATAACTTGATTTTGTTGTGCGTGCATGGATCCAGTCGATTGTAGATATTCCTCTTTGTCTAGGAAGGATGACATGAAAATAAGAAAGACACTAGAAAAGGGTAGATGCACAAGATAGATGGGTGGATTGCCTTGCATGAGATAGATCTAGGAAGCACTAGACTTACTTAAAGGCTATTAACCCAATCTTTAAGATAATTAAGTTTTGATAAAAAATAGGTGCTTGCATAAAGTAACAAAAAGTACTGAAATCAATGCAAGAGATGCTTGAAGGGAAATAAGTCATTTTAACTAAATTATCAATAAATTATTGAAAACTAAAGTTAAAGTGTTCCATCTTATTTCAAAAAATAGCTTAAACCTCTCTGATGTAACAAAAATTCAAAAAACATGAATTAGGTAAGGGATGATAGGTGAAAAATGCTTGTTGTTTTGGGGAAAATAAAACACATATTGACCATCGATGTTCACTATACAACCGGTGTTGGTTAGGGAAACCATCACCAATTGAGGAATGATTATTATTAGTCAGAGATGATTGGTGATGGTTCCTCTAAATCCTAGTTTGGTCAAAATGGCTATTAGTGTGAGTTGCAAGAAGACTTTTAAGGTGGTTTTTTAGTTGGTTATTAGTTGTGAGGATAAGATGAATTATCAAAAGTGTCAAACTTAGAAGTTAGGTGGTTAGGTGATTGGGAATGGTCTGTGGGTGGTTTGGTGTAGAAGGTGAACTGCCTAGAGTTGTAGAACACCAACATAAGGAATGGAATGTTGGGAGATGAAATGGATACAGGTAATGAAATAGCTGAAACTAGCTACTAAACTTGGCAAAAGTGTAAATACTTAGCTTTGGAGTTTACTAGCCTAGAAGAGTGTCAAGGTTGAGTGTAAATTGTATGAGATCGAGAGTAATGTAGGCAAATTAATATTACTTAGGATCTTTGTGGTGAGTTTTTGAAGCACTTGATATCTTTGGTTTGGATTCTAGTTCACTTGGGAGCTTTGATTCACTTGAGAGTAAGAGAGTCTTGCACAAAATATAGATTCAACCTTCTGAGTTAAGATTTTTGAGTTACATTAAGTAATCATCAATAGTCTTATTCAACCATCATTAGTCAAGGGGTGACCATCATTGGTTAAGGAAAAAATGTTAAAATTTATAAATTTATCCATTTACACTAATGATTGGTTGTTAATAAGTTAGGAAATGGTCTAAGGTTAATAAAGGGCTCATTGGTATGCATGAGGAATAAGTCTAGGAAGTTAGGGCGTTAAATGCCAGGGTAAAAATGGTCTCTAGGATAGATGTCGATCAACTAGCCATCGGTTTGGGTAGGTGAGGTTTAAATAGGCCTTATTTAAATTAATTGACTTAATTAAACTAGCCAAAAGGAGGTAAATGGGTGAGTTGGAATATTTTAATAATTAATCCCAACCTAAAGGGTTAAGGGGGTTAAGGGGTGTTTGATGATGACTAGAATCATACAATTTTCTAATGTCTACAATAGGTAAACCTTCCATGTGGTCATCAAATGTCTTATGGAAAGGATGCTTCCATATTATTATTTTATCATATCTATTACAACTTGTAGTATCTGTAGATCAACATCAAGGTTAACATAGTAAAGGCAAGTTGGGATGTGATGTAAATTGGCTCATGGATGGAAAATATACTTTAAGGGAATTGAAAGGTCATGGAAGGATGCCCCCAATCAAGGGTTCTAATAGATAAGTCTCTACTAGATGAAGATTAAAAACACTTGAGATGCATGATGTTCATGGGATCATAGAACTCTTACCCATATTATGTTGCCAATCTATTTTCTCCATAACCATATTTAGTTGTGATGACATATAGACACAACCAATTAGGCTAAAACTTGCCTTTATTTTCACAATCTACATTAGTATTTCACTAATTTTATTTAAACACAAGATCATGAATTTTGAACTGTTTGGAAACGATATGCTTATCATAACTATGGTGTAGCTATTTTTTATATGTTTTGAGATGGTTCAAGGCATATAGCCACTTTTCATCTAATATTTCTATCTCTTATATCCAAGCTACTCTATAACCCTCATCATCAATATGATTCTGTAATGAAATGTGTAGGGAGGGTAACTTGATCTCGATAGGGAGGATAAATTCATAGCTAAAGAATAGGGAATATGGTGTGGCACCTATAGGGGTATGAATGTTGGTTTGGTAATCCCATAAGGCATGAAATAATTTCAAACATAAATCATGGATAATTCCATTGACAATATTTTATGGATTTGCACAATAATTTTATTTGATGCCTTGGCTTGACCATTACCTTAAACATAATAGGGAGTTGACCATCTATGTTTAATATGAAACTATGTATAGAGGGATTTAACATCCTTATTATTGAAGGACTTTCCATTATCAAAAATTATAGTGGATGGGATGCCATAATGGCAAATGATGTGATTCAGGATGAATTTAGAATTTTTCTTACTGGTTACATAAGTGAGTGGAACAACCTCAACCCATTTAGTAAAATACTTAGTAGTTTAAAGGATGTGTTTATAGACATAAAAGGATGTGGGCTTATATTCCCCATGAGATAAAGCCCCCATTTATAAAATCAACAAGTATATGTGATCAACTGAAGCACTTGATACAAAGCATGGATCAAGTCACCCTATTTCTAGTAGGCAACACACTTCTTAACATATGTACATGCATCTAATTCCATTATTAGCCAGTATTATTTGGTACAAAGGAATTTCTTAGTGAGGAACATTCTATTAGTATGGGCTCCATAAATCCCACTGGAAATGTGTTTGATTGATAATGTTATTTCTCTCAAATTTAAATAATGAAGAATCATTCCATCATAACCTCTACAATAGAGTGTGACACTGAGTAGGGTGTAATGGGAAGCATTGTAGATGAATGATTTTTGTTGGGGATAAGATAAATCCATGAGAAGGGTATGGTCTTTAAGGTAAGTGTAGATGTCATGATACAAAGGGGATCTGGGACCAATGCTTTCACATACCATTTTTGATTACAAACAATCATATATTGGCAAGATGAGTTTTTCAACAAAGAATTGATATTCTTGAATGTTGGAAGAAATTTCTAATAGGGACCCAATAGTATCCATGGCATCAACTGATCTATTGTTAGATCATGGCACTTTCTCAAACTACATGTATTCAAACTATTTCTTGAAGCTGTCGACCATGCAATTTGTAAAATCTTGTCATCTTTTATTTTGTAATGATCACTAACTTGATTGATGATAAGTTAAGAGTATCCATACACTACAAACTATTGAATGCTCCATGGAATAACAAGGCAAAGTCCTACAATAAGTGAATCATATTCTGTAATGTTGTTTGTGCACATAAATCAAATGTGAAATGCCTTTGAGATAAGATCATCCTTTGGTGTGATAAATAGAATACCTTCCCCTAATCCACGAGATGTGAAAGAACCGTCAAAGTAGAGTTTCCATTTCTACAATTCATCAAGGGTAAAATGGACTCATCTAAAAAACCAAATGTTAACTATTGTATATCTTCCAATGGAGCATTTTTAGATTAATTGACAAGTACTTACCCTTTATAGCCTTCTGATTAGTATAATCAATGTCAAATTTTCTTAGAATCATAATCCATTTGGACATATGACCTTTCAATGTTCCTTTGGAGAGAAGATACTTGAGTGGATCAAATTTTGCAATGAGGATATTACATTTTCAAGAGGAAATGTGTGCCAAGTGCTATAGGAATTAAATATAATATGAAACTCTAAGATTCCCTTTAAAAGGGATAAAAGAGGTGAGACACCTCACATATTACTTTATTACATGAATTAAAAACTCACATGGGAATAAACTATAAACTCTTAAAGTAACCTTAGGATTATATTAACCCAAATAAGGATAATCCTAATACATTCATAGATATGGGTGCAAGGGAAACCACTTAATTTTTTGATTGATGGTGGTAGCATGAAAAACCTCATCTTTGAAGCAACCATCAAGTGACTGAAATTTCCAATCGTGCCTTATCCACAACTATACAAACTAGGATGATTCAGTTCCTACAACACCAAAGGTATAAGCATCATTTTCCAATGCCACTTCTCATATGCTATATATCTCTTCAAAGAAGAGTTAGTTTGTGATGTGGTGCCAATTAATGTTTGTGATGTATTCTTTGGGCATCCATACATACATAGTCACCAGTGTGTATACAATGCCAAATATTGAGGTGTAGTTGTATTAGTGTGCAGGAAGAGAGATTGAATTTGTTAATTAATTCCATGCTCTAATCATGTTGCACCAAATCCCAAGAATATTATACCACATAGCTATGCATATTCAACCTTTAGAACTTCACACCCCATTGATGCATGACCTTAGCTAAAAAAAGATAGCTCAAATTCTAGAAACCATGTATACATAGAAATATTCTATGCTAGTGTAATGAGTTGTCATAGTAGGTCAAATTTTATAAGAAGGAAAATTATTCATGAGGTATCAGCTAGAATCCAAGTTTCCACACTTGTTTTCTAGATCTAATGCAATCAAGAATTTCTTTACAAGTTGGAACGATTGATCTAGGAGGATCTCTAAGAAATGGTTCCAGTGATATGGCCAAGCCTATTCTCACAATTGTGTTTTACATTAAATGGTATGTGGTACCCTAGAACAACCTCCAAAGGTTTGAGATATCTCCAAGATAATGAATTCATCTCCAACACATGACCCACACACTTTTATGGTGGCATAGTGCAATCTACATGGATTAGACGTGGTTCAACCCATGCATGCATAAAACTTTATGTGGTATCCACTAGTGGCTTTGACATGGTTCTACACACCTCCATGCCACATCACAAAGTCCAACTCACACTACGTGGTACTATTAGGCCTATACAACATGTTTTCTCCATTCTGATAGGTGTAGAGCGCATTAGTTTCAATAGTGTATCTAGTAAGTGATTGAGTGGCAATGCCTTATTTCAAAATGTCTACAGTTATTTATGATGTCAATCAATGCAATCATCAAAAGGTGAAGGATAATTGTTGTCGCTTTGAGTTTCACCTTTTGAGGAGGTGTTTCAGGTCTCCTCACTTAATTGATAAAATGGAAACACTCCTAGGCTGTGAGTGACCTAAATGGTGGAGTGAATCTCCATAGAGGGCTAGCTCCCTTGATGCTAAACCTAAAATAAACACTAAATATACTCAAATTCAAATAAAAGGGAGAGAGAAACTTAACATGAAAGCAAAAGAGCGATGCACCAGATGTCTTGACCACTACCACTCATTTGCAGGTGCACAAATGAATAATAGAATTGACTTAGCAATACACAACTCCTAGTCTGATCCTCTTGCATAAGTATTTTGTAGAGATAATCAATAGTAATGAAGTCATAATTTGAATATTGAATAGATTCCTTAATTAAAAAAAGAGGTGGTGTCCATGATGTAATCCTTGAAAAAGCATGGAGTAATAAAAATCCTAATGCAACACACTTAAGATTTTTTTATTGCATAATGTATGCAATTGCCAAAAGAAATAATGAAAAAAATTAATGATAAAGGATAAATATAATTTTTTGTGGGATACAAAATCAAAACTATATAATCCAATCACAACAAAATTATAATGAGTAGAAATTGTATTTTTGATAAAGCAACATGGCAATGAGAAGGAAATAATTAACAATATAAAATAATAGGTATTGGGATAGAGTCATTTAATGGAAACATGACAAATCCATTTTTTATATTTATAAATAGATCCATCACAATAAAAACCCTTATTTTATCATTAATAGTATTACTAAATGCAAGAGGAATGTCACAGCCAACATTAAGGAAGACAAGAAGCTTAAGAGAAATATATAAGACAATAAAAAATAAAGAAGAAAATGATGATTTTATTGATTTTTATTTATTTATTTAAATTTGATCCAATTTATTTTAAAGAAGTTATAAAAATATAAAATGCTTTGATGTTATGGATGAGGAGATTCCATAATCAAGAAAAGTAAAGTACGGAGTTAGTGGATTCTTTAGTAGGGAAATAAGTTGTTGGAGTTAAATGGATGTACCAAACAAAATTCAATATAAATGTAAATGGTGAAATTGAGAGGCACAAAATAATATTTATTTCAAAATTTATTATAATAAAACATTTTCATTTTTGGTAAGATTGAATATTTAATATAAATGAAAAGTTTATCAAATAAATGTGAAGTCAGCATTTTTGAATGGTCTACTGGAAGAAAAGGTTTACTAGAGAAACCACTTATTATGAGATTTTAGGTCAAGAAATTAAAATTAATAATCTTAAAAAAAGATTTGTAATTGAGCATCTTGATCTCATTATAAGTGCTATATATATAAAAAATTATATATAATTTTTTATTTTAAATAACAATTTTATTTTAAGTATCAGTTTTAGAAACAGACCTACAATCTACATCAAGGTGAGAAATTAAGGAAAGGTATCAGAATTGTAAGCTTGACTGATCAGTCTTCCCACTCCTTACAAGACATTTCATGTTCAAAGCTCATTTATACAAAAGTTAATATCTAAGAGTAGTCTGAATTATATTAAATTGTTGTGAAAGCAATCTAATTGTTTAGAATTATGTATTGTGTTACAGCTATAATGAAACTTGAAAATTAATTGGAAAGATATATGCACCTATATATATTTTGTAATTAGTTGTAGGAGAAGTGATTTTTGAAAAAAAGAATGGAATAAAAAAGAGCAATTGAAAATACAAAAGAAGAATAAGAAAACAAAGTGTATATGTAACAACATTTTGGCAATATAAAATTTATTTTTTGTTTGTTATTTTCTAGTTATGTTTATGTGCATTTTTCTATTATTATTGATACTTTTAAACCTCAAACTCAACATAAAAATGCATAATTTCTCCATATCTACATTTGCAGCTTGTGTGCTCTCTTATCGCCCTATCACCCTGCCAAGGTTTGAGAATGGCTCTTCTTGACTAGTTTCTCTTCCACACCAAGAGTCTAAACACTTAACCATATCCCTTGAGGTCCCTCACACCCTACATGACCTTCTTGAGCTTCATGTTCAACACCAAAATGCATATTCTCCAATCTTCCTACATGGAGGCATGTAGGTGCCTATTCTAGGCTTAATACTCATTGCAGACATGTTATTGAGTTGATCTCACTGCATTTAATAACCTTGAATGATCTTTGGGGTAAGCTGGAGTTTGATTTTATTTCTTGAATACTTTTTCAAAGAGAAAACATGCAAAGTTTTTCCAAGAATCTTTCTTTTCTGCCTACAGACTTATACAGTCCACCTATGTATGCATGAATGCATTATTCTCTTGTCACTTCTGCCCTTTACATGCTTGGGATATATTTGAGGTTTCATTACCAAGATGAATATCCCAAATATGAATTTGAGACCTCTCCTCTAGTTATAGGTCTGTTATCCCCATACTTTAAACGTTGTTTATGCAAACTAGATCAATGGCCTTAAGCCTGTCACCTATAATTTCATGTCAAGGATAACTATGCAGTGTTTGCCCACTATTTTATGCTCTCTTAGATTTTTTATATTAATTAAAACAACAATAAACCAATCCCTTATTTATTTCTTAAGGATCAAACTTCAATGTCAATGTTGATATTTAGGTCTATTCGGGCCTAATAGACCTTCTCCAAAAGACTTTGGCTCAAACCAGTCACCAAATGACTTGGATTACCCATCCAAGTGTTTTACCATGTTCACATGAAGACAATATATCTTCATATGAAATTTATACCCTAAAATCCAAGCAAACACAATCCACTTCCTCTTTCTAGGCTTTTCTCAATGACCACCTACAGGCAGCCTTAAGCACACTCAACTGGTGTGCATGCTCAGGTTGTCTTATTGTCATTTTTGCTTTGATAGTGCCTTGAATAGGTCTAAGGGAACTTAATGAAGTTTAATACATTGTGAACAACTCATTTCCAATCACCTTTCATGCTTAAGAACACTTCACCTCTCAAGAAACCTACCTGTACCTATAAACCTCAGTAAAACACAATAATCTTACCATTTACAAGTTTAATCCATGGGTATTTTATTTGTTTTTGGTACCATATGGAGTGATATACCACTTTAAAGTGTTCTAAAATCACTAACATGCATTCAACAAGTTCAAAAATTCATTCAAAGGGGGAAAACTGAGGTCATGAGGTTTGCTAGGGTTTTAGAGGCAATTATCTTCTTAGCAACGATTCATAAAGCTCTACTCCGCAATCTCAAAAAGTTTTCCATGAATTTTAAGGGAATAGGGGTGGTCAACATCCCCTAATAGATTTTTTCCTATCACTCTCTCTCCTCCATGAACCAACGCTAGCAAATTAACCCTCTTGACTGTGCATGTAGACTTGCAAACCCGATGGAGGAATTGAATAGGTTTTTGTCTTATTTTGACCTATACCATCTTCTTGAGCATGATGTTGTGATTGGGAAAGCTGGAGGAGGCCCCCTATCTATCTTTTTCTATATGGGGAGAGACTTAGAATTTAATATTTAGTTTGAAAAAACTTTTCAAAGAGACCTTCACAAACCCTTCTTCATCAAGAAACTATTCATTTACCAAGATGCCCTATTGTAGCTTCATGTAAGATGTCCATGGAGTCTTTCCTAGCTTGTTTAAGGAGAATGTAATGTACAAAGAATCTCTCTTTCTCATCTTTCTTACATGGTACTCTTTTTGGACATTAGACAATGAAGAAAATAACTTCAAATGTGAGTGTATGTTAGAAAAAAATTGACACCTCTTGGCTGAGTGTACAGATAGAATGAGATGTAATATGCTCTTGAACAAGTGTCAAACGACCCCAACAAGACCTCTTTGACCTATATGCATGATATCTTACCTTCACACTTTATGTTTCATAGCAAGTTACTTTGTAACATTAGAACATGCAATAAGACCAAAACAAGTGACTACCTTAAACTCCACAAAATTACCTTAAACTTTCTAAAGTCTTTAAAAGGCAATATGTCCATCTTACCAACTCTATTTCTTGATCCACTATTTACTATAGTGCACCATGTCATCTTGCAAGCTCATAACACTGCTTCATATTTTTCACCATGTATCACTTATCTTGACTTTTACAAACTAACCTTAATCTTTCCAAAGTTACCTTAAACTTTGTTAAATTGCATTGCAAAAGACCTCAAAGATCATGGAATGAAACTGGTTAGAAAAGACACACACATGGACTCTATCATTCTAATATGCCCTTATTTAGACCTTGAGATGACATACAACACCAAAACCATGACACCAAAACATGATTCTCAACAAGACTGTTTCAAGGTTAGATGACTCAATTACCTAGTTTTGAACTATCCTTGGTTATGGGTGACTAATTCATGAACAACAGTTTCATAGTAACAATGGGAATCAACGTTAAAAGATGGATTTGGCTACAAAATTCATAAGCAAGGGAAAGTTTACTAAGAATAATGAATGAGGAAACAAACATAGTAGCAAGACAAATGACTCAGGTAATCAATAGACATTTGAATGCCATTATTGTGGAAAGCTAGGCCATAAGAAGTTTTGAAGTAGGAAATGGTTGTGGGATGAAAAAAATAATTAGTGGCCTAAGAAGTAAGTCAGTGTTGCATAACATAAGGAGGAGTAGAACCATCATGTTTATGGCTAGGGATAAAGTGGACAATGTGAAAATAGTTTCTCGATACATAGATTTTGGTGCATCTCTATTGACCCTACAATTATACTCAAGGAAATTGTACATGTTTTCTCAATATTTAATGCACGAGTGAGATGTATTGAAGAGTCTTGTAAACTTTCAAAAAGTAAACCCTTCACAAGATCACATGTGCATAAATAAATACCTAGTGCAGGATACATGATGCACAATGCACATAAACTACAGAAGCACATATCAAATAAAGGGAAGCACAATTGATGAAGGGGATGTGAGGAAAGAGATGTTGACAAGTAGTAGACAACCAAGTTGGAATGATGAGGATAGTGGAGTATCAATCCAAGTTGGATCCAAGCTAGATAAAACACATGCTAGAAGAGCAAAGAAATATACCACTGCATGGACAAGTAGAAGGGATCCATAAAAAAATATTCTCAAAGATGCATCGATAGTTGGTATGATAGTTGTTCAAATGAGAAAACTAGCAGGGATCCAAGGGGCTCCAAAAAAATATAGAGGCCTTGGGTTCCCATTTTGGATATTCCAAGATTGTTGCATGCTTTGAAGGAGTGGCATGAAGCATCGGGTTAGGGTTTAAACAATGTTATGCTATAAAGATCTTAAGATGATGATTGTATGCTTTGTAGTGGATCTAATATATACATAGATTATATAAAAATGTAAATACATGAATGAAATGATGGATTCTACAATTTCCATGAATTTTCTTATGTTATTCTTTTTATATATAGATGATGTCTTTTACCTTTTCTTCATTGTGTAAGACATCGTATTTGTGTGTCTTTATGCTCGATTCTCACAATAGAGGTCTTAGTGTTTCTTGTTGCACCTCAAGTGAGTGCTTAGATTTTAAATAATAAGTAATATGATGATGTGGTAAAATAAGAGTGTTTGCTTATTTATTATGCTTATCAGATCCTTCATAGGGCTTAGTTAGGTTGGCAAATAAAAGTACAACATTTTGGTTCCATTGCCAGAACCCTATCTAAAGAGAGTATGGAGATAAAATTGATGAATGGTGAGTTGTATATCTTTAGAGTGCATGGAATCTTGGTTTGATGAAAATATTTTAGAGTTCACAAAGAATGTGGTGGGAATCAAGGGTTTGAAACCTAAAAAGTGGTTAGAAGAGCATATTTAAAAAAATATTTATTAGATCTATTTTTGTAAATTACTAGAGCACATATATATGGTTAGTTGCATATGTGGTAGGAAGGAGTCAAAAATTTGGAATTAAACATGCTTCAACTGAAGAGCGAGTCAAGCAATTGAAATAATTAGATGAGTGGACAAGAGTCATGGATGTCTAGTAGAGAGGCGCATTCAATACCTACTTGTATTTTTGATTTCAACATACTCATGCCAAGAAGATGTATAATTTAAATTCATGTGCGAGCCTAGAGACTTGTTTATTGCACAAATTACATTGTTGATAAATATTTCCATTATTGATTATGGAATTGTGATCATGAGAATGAGTGGCTAAGTCTACTCACATTTGGGCTAGGCAGAAGAGTGAAATATAGAGTGAGTGTTGCATGAATTTGGTGAAGAAAAATTCCATGAACAGAGAACCTACTGATGAGAAGGAAGAAGGATGAATGAGTATAATGAAGGTAGAGATAAGGTAATCACTGCCAAGGATCCAAAGAAGATGAGAGGACTTTATCAAGGAGATGTCATTAGAATTTGTGGAAAGCGGAGAGTGCATATGGCAAGTTTGAATAAAGGTGAGAAATGCTCCTTTGTGTATGGTGACATATGCTTGGAAAGTTATTTGTTTGAGGATGATCCATGGGAAGATAATGCTTAGATCTCACAAGAAGATGAGGTTGGGAAGCATTGAGGATGAAGGAGGATCTGACTATGACTCACTAGATGCCAAAACTTGTACACATCTGGATTTATAAGGAATCAATCCAATGGTATTTGAAGTGAAAAGGTCTACATTGACGAGTAATGAAGATTTTGTGTTGGAAAAGTTTGTGTTTCACAGTCTAAGGGAAAACATAGAGGTAGCGCACACATAGGAAAGAGTGAAGATGACAATTGTTACACCAATAAAAGGGGTCATTGTACAAGGTCCATTTGTGGAAGTAATTAGTCCATCAATGAACCTTGTAGTTATGAATCAAGGCGATGTTGCAAAAAGGAGCATAGTGCCAACTTTAAGTGTAGGAGGGGCTCCTAGTGGATTGAGAGGAGGTATTGCATCTAGAAGTAATACACAACAACAACATCAAACCAAAAAAAGTGGTAGCACATCGTACATTTGTTAATGAAATGTCAATAAAGTTGCTAAAGTATTAAGGAATCAAACATTTCATGGATCACATTCACAAATGTGAGATCACATGATGCACGAAGGGAGTTAACACGTAGAAGAAGAAAGCTAGCCAATTTCCAACATCCTTGTTAGACCATGTGTACACATGATATGATAAGTATAACCCGAATCAAATGGTGATTGATTTTGAAGAATTGAAAAGGGTATTTGTAGGGGAATTCAACCTTCCTGAATTTGAGTAAGAAAGCATCTCTACAGTTAAAGAGATCAAGAATGATGCCAATGAGAGTGTGTATGCATATGATGCACATTTTAAGATACTTCTTTCAAATTTTAACTATGAGATCCACCCATTAAAACATACACAATCATTTATCGATGGATTGTTTCTAGCCTTTAGAAGCCAACTAACAATGAAGATTTTGTTGATGAACGGAATGCATTGGATGCCTTTATCAAAATCAAGGTTGTTAGGAAATTCAATATAATGATAAACCCATTTTACACATTTGATATTGGTGTTTGATAGGTGTAGATAGTTTGGGGTCTCTTTGAACCCCAAAAAGTGTATTTTTGCAATTCATGAAGGAAGGCTTTTGGGACATGTTATATCAAAGGGTGGTCTTTCTATGTATCCTAAAAAAATAGAGGCAATCCTTGATTTGTCTTTACCTAAACAAAAAAATGGAGTGTAAAGTTTCTTAGGTAAATTCAAATTTATTAGGAGATTCATACCCAGATTTGTAGAATTGGTGAGACCACTAACATACATGCTCAAGAACCATTAGGAGTTTTCATGGATCAAAGAAGTTGAAAGAATTTTTGAGGCCATTAAATAGGAAATTAGCCAAGCTCCCACCCTCCTCAACCCTGATTTTATAATATATTTATTCATGTAGGACTTTTCCACATGTATTACTATTTTTGCCATGCTCATGCAACAAAACAATGAAAGATTAAAGCAACCTATTGCCTTTTATAGTCAAGCATTGGAAGGGTATGAGGAGAAATATATATTTTTTGAAAAGTATGTCCTTGTTATCATAATGGGCCTAAATAATTTTAAACATATGGCATTTAATAATAAGATCTTTGTGATGGTGGTTCATCCTAGTGTAAAAGATTTTATCCTTAATAGAGACCAAAGTGAAAAAAGGGTTGATCGGGTGACCAAATGCATGGAATATTATATAGAGGTGAATATTAAAAATTTGATTATAGGTAAAGGACTTTTAGAACACCCAACATGTAATATTCAAATATAATCACAAGGTTCGTGATAGAAACTTTATTATAAATATTTATAGAGAAATGGTCTAATAAATTTTGGGATAGTTGGGAAAAAGACAAGAGGGAGTGCTTAGTAATAGCACTATACCAATCTAATGCAGGACTACCTTAGGACATGGGGAAAGTGTAGAGAAGAAGAACATCATCATAATCAATCAAATGGTGATAGAAACTTTATTATAAATAATTATAGTGTAAAAATTATTTATCCTGAATAGAGACCTAAGTGAAGAAAGGGTTGGTCAAGTGACCAAATGCATGGAATATTATATAGAGGTGAAAATTAAAAATTTGATTATAGGTAAAGGACTTTTAAAACACCCAACATGTAATTTTCAAATATAATCACAAGGTTGGTGATAGAAAATTTATTATAAATATTTATAGAGAAATGGTCTAATAAAGTTTGGGATAGTTGGGAAAAAGAGAAGAGGGATTTCTTAGTAATAACACTATACCAATCTAATGTAGGACTACCTAATGTAAATTATTTTATCCTTAATAGAGACCTAACTGAAAAAAGGGTTAGTCGAGTGACCAAATGCATGGAATCTTATGTAGAGGTGAATATTAAAAATTTGATTATAGGTAAAGGACTTTTAGAACACCCAACATGTAATATTCAAATATAATCACAAGGTTGTTGATAGAAACTTTATTATAAATATTCATACCCAAATTTGTAGAATTGGTGAGACCACTAACATACATGCTCAAGAAACATTAGGAGTTTTCATGGATCAAAGAAGCTAAAAGAATTTTTGAGGCCATTAAATAGGACATTATTCAATCTCCCACCCTCCTCAACCCTGATTTTGCAAAATATTTCTTCATGTATGACTTTTCCATATGTATTACTATTTTTTGCCATGCTCATGCAATAAAATAGTGAAAGATTAGAGTAGCCTATTGCCTTTTTTAGTCAAGCATTGGAAGGGTATGAGGAGAAATATATATTTTTTGAAAAGTATGTCCTCAATATCATAAGGTGCCTAAATAAGTTTAAACATATGGTGTCTAATAATAATATCTTTGTGATGGTGGTTCATCCTAGTGTAAATTATTTTATCCTTAATAGAGACCTAAGTGAAAAAAGGGTTTGTGGGGTGAACAAATGCATGGAATATTATATAGAGGTGAATATTAAAATTTTGATTATAGGTAAAGGTCCTTTAGAACACCCAACATGTAATATTCAAATATAATCACAAGGATGGTAATAGAAACTTTATTATAAATATTCATACCAAGATTTGTAGAATTGGTGAGACCACTAACATACATGCTCAAGAAACATTAGGAGTTTTCATGGATAAAAGAAAAAATAATTTTTGAGGCCATTAAAAAGGACATTAGCCAAGCTCCCACCCTCCTCAACCTTGATTTTAAAAAATATTTCTTCATGTATGACTTTTCCACATGTATTACTATTTTTTCCATGCTCATGCAACAAAACAGTGAAAGATTAGATCAACCTATTGCCTTTTTTAGTCAAGCATTAGAAGGGTATAAGGAGAAATATATATTTGTTGAAAAGTATGTCCTCGCTATCATAAGGGGCCTAAAGAATTTTAAACGTATGGTGTCTAATAATAAGATATTTATGATGGTGGTTCATCCTTAATAGAGACCTAAGTGGAAAAAGGGCTGGTTGGGTGACCAAATGCATGGAATATTATATAGAGGTGAATATTAAAAATTTGATTATAGGTAAAGGACTTTTAGAAAACCCAACATGTAATATTCAAATATAATCACAAGGTTGGTGATATAAACTTTATTATAAATATTTATAGAGAAATGGTCTAATAAAGTTTGGGATAGTTGGGAAAACAAGAAGAGGGAGTGCTTAGTAATAGCAATATACCAATCTAATGTAGGACTACCTAAGGACATGGGGAAAGTGTAGAGAAGAAGAGAATAATAATAATCAATCAAATAACATGAATGCCTAAACACTCTAAGATGTTGCTAGGGATCTTCTTTGCTTTAAAATTTGGAAAATTTAGAAGTTCCCATTGAAGAGGGTATGGTCAAATTGGGATAGATGGGTGAATCAGCTCATTAAAGATTTAAGAATATGATAAGAGGTTGTCAGCACTGGAGATTAATGACTCTAGATTGGTCATTTTATCCATTAAAATCTTGATTATATCAATTTGTGATTATGTACCCCCATAATTAGAAGGTATATTCTATTGGGGTTATGAAGGTGCAACATATGGGCAACTAATAGAGGTTTGGGAGGATGTCACATATTAGTATGTGGGAGTTTAAGGTTAGGAAGATTCCATATATTGGTAAGTTTATGGGAGGTTGGGAAGAAGGTTGAGTCATATATCCTTATGAGTTTGGGACATACCCTAGATTTGGTGCAATGGGGATTTATTAGGGAATAGACATTGGTCAAGTAAAAGGAAAGGTTGGATTGATGGGTTGAAGGTGGGTAGTAACCTTAGTGATAATATGTGGAAGGGTAGAGGGTATGAAAACTACCAAATTTTTTTAAGGGGTGGAAGATGGTGGGTTAGAAATGACAAGTGGAAGGGTAGTAACACTAGTGGAAGGTAATCCAATGGTAGGTGGAGTATGAGTTACCAAAGGTTAGGTTGCTCTTAAATTGAAAGGGTTGTTGGTTAGGGTAGAAGGTGTTTGGGTATTGTTGGGTGTAAAGGATTAGTTCTAGGTGATGGTGTTGGAAGGGTTATTGGTGGAGGAAGAGGCTTGGGTGACTAAAGGTTGAGTGGAGATGGTGGTAATTGAGGTGCTGCCCATAAGGTAAGGTGGCATGCCATAGGGTGGCTCAATAAAAGGACCTAAATTAGGGGCATGTTGAGACATGGTGGTAAGGTAGTGTTGGAGAGCTATGGTATTGTTATCAAGAAGGGTGGTGAAATATGTATGTCCTTGGGTAATTATTTGAGTTGTTGTCTTGTCAAAACCATGCAAAGAAAGATAATAAGGGTGAAAGCAATCTCACACACTCAAAAGAGAAGAAATCAAAATAAAATATTTAAGGAAAACATTCATATACTAAGATTACATTTAAGTCCTATCATAATATTTATCTATCTTGAGGCTTATGCCTCAATTTTTATGAAGTTATGAGAATCAACTTGGGCTTGTAGAGAGAGTACTAGAAAAGGATGTCTAGAGATGGTTTTAGGTTGTTAAAGGCTCTTAAAATCTATATTATAATTTGGTACATGGCTTGATATTGGGGCGTAACCCCTCACTTCACACACTAAAATGATAAGGTTGTTGGGTGCTTAGCTAAAATAAATGAAATTTCTAGAGATTATACTTAACCAGTGAATTAAGTCTTGGTTTCTCCCATTGGTAGTGAAGTCCAAGTGGGATAGCCAAAGGGTAAGGTTTACCACTAGGTGATGAAATCCTAGTGAGGCCTTATGTTAGTGTTTGATGTTTGATTGCAATGTGTGGTTTGGTGTTGTGTGTGTGATAAGAAGTGATTTACTATGATTAATTTCACCATTTAAATTAAACTATGAGAACTAAAAAAACAAATAAGCAATGGATGCAAGTTATTTTTAAACCCAAAGGAAAATTTTGATTTATTTTCAATGAGTACAAGAATAACTATAATGCACCTAAATTTGATATGAAGATGCAAGTCCTAATCCTAGGATGAGTGCTTTTTGCATTTTTATAAATGAAGGAAAAATGAAAATTTTTACTTTTTTCTAAGAGTACAAAAGAGACTAAAACTTGATTTTGGAAAGGAAGAAATGAAATAAAGAATGTTTAAGTTTCAAAAATGAAAATTGCAAATGGATGAAAATTTCACTAATGCAACTAAATGTCCTAAAAACTATGAACCCAAGAAAAAGCTGAAGGGTCCTCCTGCCTAGGTGTCCCAGAATGTTTCACAATTTTTTTCATTTATTTTCTTTTTAGAAGACAAGAAGAAAATTTAAAAAGGGGTGTGCTAGAATAACCTGATTTTGTTGTGCATGCATGGATCCAGTCGATTGTAGATATTCCTCTTTGTCTAGGAAGGATGACATGAAAATAAGAAAGACGCTAGAAAAGGGTAGATGAGCAAGATAGATGGGTGGATTATCTTGCATGAGATAGATATAAGAAGCATTGGACTTACTTAGAGGCTATAAATCCACTCTTTAAGACAATAAGTTTTGATAAAAAAAGGTGCTTGCATAAAGTAACAAAAAGTACTGAAATCAATGCAAGAGATGCTTGAAGGGAAATAAGTCATTTTAACTAAATTATCAATAAATTATTGAAAACTAAAGCTAAAGTGTTCCATATTGTTTCAAGAAATAGATTAAAACTCTCTGATGTAACAAAAATTCAAAAAACATAAATTGGGTAAGGGATGATAGGTGAAAAATGCTTATTGTTTTGGGGAAAATAAAACACATATTGACCATCGACGTTCACTATACAACTGGTTTTGGTTAGGGAAACCATCACTGATTGAGGAATGATATTATTAGTCAAAGATGATTGGTGATGGTTCTTATAAATCCTAGGTTGGTCAAAAGGGCTATTAGGATGAGTTGAAAGTAGACTTTTAAGGTGGTTTTTGAGTTGGTTATTAGTCATGAGGGTAAGATGAATTCTCAAAAGTGTCAAACTTAGGAGTTGAGTGGTTAGGTGATTTAGAATGGTTTGTGGGTGGTTTGGGGTAGAAGGTGAAGTGCATAGAGTTTTAGAACTCTAACATAAGGAATGGAATGTTGGGAGATGAAATGGATATAGGTAATGAAATAGCTAAAACTAGCTACTAAACTTGGCAAAAGTGTAAATACTTAGCTTTGGATTTTACTAGCCTAGAAGAGTATCGAGGAAGAGTGTCGAGGTTGAGTGCAAATTGAATGAGATCCTAGAGTAATTTAGGCAAAGCAATATTACTTAGGATCTTTGTGGTGAGTTTTTGAAGCACTTGATATCTCTGGTTTGGTTTTTGGTTCACCTGGGAGCTTTAATTCACCTGAGAGTAAGAGAGTCTTGCACAAAATATAGATTCAACCTTGTGAGTCAAGGTTTTTGGGTTACATTAAGTAATCATCAATATCTTATTCAACCATCATTAGTCAAGTGGTGACCATCATTGGTCAAGGAAAAAAGGTCAAAATTTCTAAATTTATCCATTTACACTAATGATTGGTTGTTAATAGGTTAGGAAATGGTCCAAGGTTAATAAAGGGCTCATTAGTATGCATGAGGAATATGTCTAAGAAGTTAGGGCATTAAATGCTAGGGTAAAAATGGTCTCTAGGCTAGGTGTCGATCAACTAGCCATCGGTTTGGGTAGGTGAGGTGTAAATATGCCTTATTTAAATTAATTAACTTAATTAAACTAGACAAAAGGGGGTAAATTGGTGAGTTGGAATATTTAATAATTAATCCTAACCTAAAGGGTTAAGGGGGCTAAGGGGTGTTTGATGATGACTAGAATCATACAGTTTTCTAGTGTCTACAATAGGTAAACCTTCCATGTGGTCATCAAATGTCTTTTAGAAAGGATGTTTCCATATTATTATTTTATCATATCTATTACAACTTGTAGTATTTGTAGATCAACATTAAGGTTAACATAGTAAAGGCAAGTTGGGATGTGGTGCAAATTGGCTCATGGATGGAAAATATACTTTAAGGGAATTGAAAGGTCATGGAAGGATGCCCCCAATCAAGGGTTCTCATAGATAAGTCTCTACTAGATCAAGATTAAAAACACTTGAGATGCATGATGTTCATGGGATCATAGAAATCTTACCCATCTTATGTTTCCAATCTATTTTCTTCATAACCATATTTAGTTATGATGACATATAGACACAACCAATTAGGCTAAAACTTGCCTTTATTTTCACAATCTACATTAGTATTTCACTAATTTTATTTAAACACAAGATCATGAACTTTGAACTCTTTGGAAATGATATGCTTATCATAACTATGGTGTGGCTAGTTTTGATATGTTTTGAGATGTTTCAAGGCATCTAGCCATTTTTCATCTAAGAGTTATATCTCTTATATCTGAGCTACTCTATAATCCTCATCATGAATATGATTCTATAATGAAATCTGTAGGTAGGGTAACTCGATCTCGACAGGGAGGATAAATTCATAGCTAAATAATAGGGAATATGGTGTGGCACCTGTAGGGGTATGAATATTGGTTTGGTAATCCCATAAGACATGAAATAATTGCAAACATCAATCATGGATAATGCCATTGACAATATTTTATGGATTTTCACAATAATTTTATTTGATGCCTTGGCTTGACCATTACCTTCAACGTAATAGGGAGTTGACCATCTATGTTTAATATGAAACTATGTATAGAGGGATTTAACATCCTTATTCTTGAAGGACTTTCCATTATAAAAAATGATAGTGGATGGGACGCCATAATGGCAAATGATGTGATTTAGGATGAATTTTGAAGTTTTCTTACTGGTTACATAAGTGAGTGGAACAACCTCAACCCATTTAGTAAAATACTTAGTAGTTTAAAGGATGTGTTTATAGACATAAAAGGATGTGGGCTTATATTACCCATGAGATAAATCCCCCATTTATAAAATCAACATGTATATGTGATCAACTAAAGCACTTCATAAAAAGCATGGATCAAGTCACCCTATTTCTAGTAGGAAACACACTTCTTAACATATGTATATGCATCTAATTCCATTGTTAGCCAGTATTATTTGGTATGAAGGAATTTCTTAGTGAGGACCATTCTATTAGTATGGGCTCCATAAATCCCATAGCACATGTCTTTGATTGATAATGTTATTTCTCTCAAATTTAAATAATGAAGGATTATTCCATCATAACCTCTACAATAGAGTGTGACACTGAGTAGGGTGTAATGGGAAGCATTGTAGATGAATGAATTTTGTTGGGGACAAGATAAATCCATGAGAAGTCTATGGTCTTGAAGGTAAGTGTAGATGTCATGATACCAAGGGGATCTGGGACCAATGCTTTCACATACCATTTTTGATTCCAAACAATCACATATTGGCAAGATGAGTTTTTCAACAAAGAATTGATATTATTAAATGTTGGAAGACATTTATAATAAGGACCCAATAGTATCCATGGCATCAACTGATCTATTGTTAACTCATGGCACTTTCTCAAACTACATGTATTCAAACTATTTCTTGAAGCTGTCAACCATGCACTTTTAATGTAAAATCTTGTCATCTTTTATTTTGTAATGATTAGTAACTTGATTGATGATAAGTTGAGAGTATCCATACACGAAAAACTATTGAATGTTCCATGGAATAACAAGGCAAAGTCCTACAATAAGTGAATCATATTTTGCAATATTGTTTATGCACATAAATCAAATGTGAAATGCCTTTGAGACAAGATCATCCTTTGGTGTGATAAAGAGAATACCTTCCCCTAATCCATAAGATGTGAAAGAACTGTCAAAGTAGAGTTTCCATTTCTACAATTCATCAAGGGTAAAATGGACTCATCTAAAAAACCAAAATTTAACTATTATATATCTTATAATGGAGCATTTTTTGATTAATTGGAAAGTACTTACCCTTTATAGCCTTCTGATTAGTATAATCAATGTCAAATTTTCTTAGAATCATAATCCATTTGGCCATATGACCTTTCAATGTTCCTTTGGAGAGAAGATACTTGAGTGGATTAATTTTTTCACTGATGATAGTCTTATTATGGATCACGTAGTGTCATAGCTTATGAGATGAATAAAATACTACTAAACATGCCTTTTCAATGGATTATTAGTTATGTTCATAGGTGACCAATGTATTTCTCAAATAATACACTACCCATTCTTTGCCTTAATCATCATGTTGGGCCAAAAGTTCCCCTTATACATGTTGGGTCTCTACTTTGTAAAGTAATAGGGGTTTCCCTAGTGTTAGATGAGTTAACATTGGTGGGTTATCCAAATACTACTTTAATTATCAAATGCCTCATTTTAGTCCTTGTTCCACTAAAATGTGGTTCCTTTTTTAAGAAGTGCATAATATTATGGAAATGATATGCAAGTTGTGAAATGAAACAACTAATAACATGAATTTTCCCTTGAAAACTTCACAACTAATTTAAATTAAATGGGGGAGTCATGTCCACTATGGATTTGACTTTATTTAGGTACACTTAAAATACCTCACCTAGAAATAATGAAACCCAATGACTTTCCAGATATGATGCCAAATACCAATTTTTTAGGATTGAGGTATACTTTGTATTCTCAAAGTTGTTCAAATATTCATCACAAAACCACTATATGACTTGCAAAAGTATTATATTTACCCAAAATATCATCCAAATAATTGTTTAACCCTAAAATCTAAATTTAGGAATCTTGGGTTAAAGGGGATAGAGATAGCCTAGGACATAAAGGTGGTAAAATTTATCTAGGGCTAAAGTGGATAGAGATAGCCTACAACACAAGGGTGGTAAAATATCTATAAAACATACTAATTAATTAAAAAATTTAGATAAAACATATACCAAATTTATTATGCTGAGATATGCTAAAAATGAAAAGTATAACTATGCTAGATATTGTAATGAGAATGAAAACAATATACTTATCTAGTTCTAATGCTAATACATATCTAGAACTAGAATAGGTGGAAATTAGACTAGATATGGATTTTAGCTCATTCACTTAATTTTGTAAATTGTACCTATTTGACATTTTTGGCCCATATATCAAGCTTGTGCCCCAATAGATCAGGTTGTTAATGGATGAGCAGATGAACAAAAGTTTTGGATGGAATGAGTGGTTCAAAAATCTCAATTTACTCACAAAGATTTTGAAACACCTTAAGTTCACTTAAAGTATAATTTTCCAATTTATAAGGATAGGACTAGAGTTTCATAGACTCTATCGGATATCAAGATGCCTGGAATAAGCATAAAAGTGCATAGTATTCACTTGGTTCTTCACTGTGTTCATCTAGACATTTTGGGTCTAGTGGTAGAAATTCTAAGTAGGCACTTTTTTGACTTCATAATTTCCACATGTGGATGATTTAGGGAGATTTAGTCATATGGGATTATTCACATTAATTTGAATAACATATGTGCCAAGTTTTGGATCATATAATGAAGTGCGGTAGAAGTTATGCATATTCAAAGTTGGATCTTTAGTAAAATTTTGATAAGTTTCCCATACTTATCCAAATGAACTAGATCATCACCAGGATGTCACATAGGAGAAAATAAACTATCCAAATTGTGAAATTTTTATCTTTGATCAGATGCCTCATATAACTAGTAGATCACATGCAACTACAAATCTATGTGCCAAGATTATGCTCCAAAAGTTTCAAGTCCATGTAAGCTTTCTAGCTCAAGTTGCAATCTTCTAAAGCTAGACCTATGCAGTAAGACATTCATGCTAATATCAAAATTGGCCCCCAGTAAATAACCATTTAATTTTAAAATACATTAGAACTTAAATTTGAAAATTGCATGATTATCAATGATGATCACATGAATGTCATTTGATAGGATCAAGGGCATCAATTTTAATCTCATAAATTAGCTATTGGGGGTTCAAATAATGGGTCTCAATTGATCTAATGGTGCATGTTACATTATACATTTAGATCTAAAAGTGAGCAAAATTAAAAGGGATCAGTGAATCTCAAAATTAAATGTGTGTTTAACAAGTGTCAATATCATGTTTAATTGGTAGAGGATCAATTACTCATAGGTATTTGTACTGATCAAAATCAACAGAGAAAGATGAGTCATTATGTTAATGAGCCGAGTCAAATTTTGATAGCCAATTAGAATAAGGGAAATCCCAAAGCATTTGATGAAGGTTATGAATCCATTTTTGATCAGGGGAAACAAGGTTTTATAGGGTCATCTTGATTCCATTGAATCTCATCCAAATGCCATAAAAAGGCCATAACCATGTAGTTAAGTATAAGGAACATATATGGATCACCAATAAGGCTAAATATAGACCTCTAGTTCATATTTTTACTTGGGAAAGATTATTTTTGTAATAGTGTTCACCATTTGAATAAGGATTCATGTATGCATATATGAGATTTTGGTTCTTGAAGAGATAAGATGGGTCTATTTGGACCTATTATAATATAGAAAAGTGTTGTATAGTCTATAGGTCCTTATCGATATAAAAACTATAAGAAAACCAATAACCTTAAATTAGTTTTCTACCTATAGATGAACCTATGCTCTAGACATGAAGATAAAGTAGAGATGTTATTAATGCAAAGTGTCTTTGTCCTTTAGCATGGCCATAGTCTCAACAAACAACCACCTAAAAAGCATAAATCCATGATTCTATAAGATCCATGAGCATGAAGTTTTATCTTCAAGTGAGAGATGACATGAAGGATCAAAGAAAAGGCCTAATGTTGGGAACTATAGTTAGGAGCATTTAATGCATCCTTAGAGCATTTGGGGACTTTATCCTTCAATAAGCCATGGGTAGTGTCCTAATTTGATATAAAAGGTGGCAGCTGAGGTTTAATTAATGACCCAAGATAGTGTGTTATTTTTTTGATGGTGTGCTCTCACATCCTTTCTCTTTCCCTCTCTTCTCTTATATATCCTAGTCTCATTCCTATTTAAGGGGTTCTCAACTCTTAAAATTTAACATTTTTTCTAAGATAAGGATATTCATCGAGACTCTAGAAAAAGTGCTCATTTAATAAGGTTAAACCCTATCAAAATATTGTAAGAACTACCTTTTGAAGTAATAAGATCAACTCTTTGCCTATCTATTATCTTTAACCAATGCTTAATATGCTTGTGTATGGTGAATTTGTGAAGGATATTATTCCTAGTTTACTATCCTTCTAGTTACCTCTTCGAAGGTGTTTTCAATCTATCTTACAGGTCTAGATTAGTGATCTAGTTGGAACCTCTTTTATGAAATATTTATACAACTACTGAGATTGTGAGGTTGTGTGAGCTATAGTTTTTCTATGATAATATAGTGTGTGTTCAAGCTTATATGAGTGTCTATTTAACTTTGGTGCATCACCCTTTTAGCCTTCTTAGGAGCCCTTATTCTCATTCTATCCCTTTTCCCTACAAATCATTAGTTTAACATTAGTCTAGGTGAGCATCAAAAGGAAGTCAACCTTCTCCAGAGGTTCAACCCCATCATAGGTGACCCATAACCTGGGGTCATTCCCATTATATAGCTTAATTGGAGAGAGCCTGAAGAACCCCCTCTAAGGGTGAAAATTGAGCCTATCACAATACCTCTATAGCCACATACATTTATGATGACTTAGGATAGTTATGTTAACACTTTTATCTAGATCAAATATAGGTGTCTAATACATAATACCTACTCAAACTAGATGCGACCACATAGATGCTTTTGGGTAATATGTCACCTTTGCTCCATTTCATTCAAATCTAGGTCATGGATTATTGTTCCTTGTCAAATAGTAAATCCCTAATTCTTCATATTCATAACGATTGTGTGAAAAATGGGTTAGTGGGCACACAATGTCAATAAACCCCACATACACCTCTGTCAATGAATATTGCCTACATATCCAATATTCCAAAGAGTGATTAAAAATTATGTAGTTTTCCCCTATATGTTGGCTTGTGTGTGGATCATGTAATGTGTGATAAACAAGTACATAGAGTTACTTAGCTTGTAACTTGGAAAATGTGCCTCATGGAATGCTCCTTCAATACTTTAGACCTATAGATGTGTTATCTATATGAATAACATGTAAATATGATAAAATAGGTAATATTTTCTCACTTGAGTGCTTTATTGAGTGTTTTGTGGTCATGTGTTAGGTCTATGCTAGGTGAAGAATGAATAAGAACTGATCTTATATTTATACCAACCCCATTAGAGAATATCTCACATTAAAAAACTTAGGATGACTATAGGTATACATCTCATTTGAAAATTAAATGAATTTATGGCATTTAACACTTGCTTTAGGGTAGGACTCTTGCATTGACATAGGCATCTAACTAGGATGTATATGTCTAGGTAGTTGGAATATAGGTGTAGGTCCAAAACTTTTAGAGATGGAAGATAACCAAGTTTACAACATTATAGGCAAGATAAAATGTTTGAGTCATCAAAATAACATTGGTCTCACTAAGATATAATTAATTAGGCATAGAGAGATAGTGTATGTGAGCCTTTTGGTAACAAAAAAGGTCTATAATCTATAGGTACCCATGACATGTATTCTTGAAGTGTACATGATTGAGGTGCTATATAATTCAAAAATAATGTCTACATACCCCCCATTGAATAGTAATCAAATTGCTAGTTTAAAGGAAAATGAATAAATACTTAAGTGTGTATAACACACCTTGCCTTTGATTGAGTCTAAACTGAGTGCCTTTTTGGTGACTGACATGCAACAAAGAGCATGTTACAGTACATAATTAGTGGATATAATCAAAAAATTGAAATCCTTGAAATAAATGAAATTGAAAGAGAGCAAGGTTTAAGAGTACACTTGTGTATTGATGCAACTCCCTTGCCTTTTATAAATTTGATTTGAAAAGATATATAATTATTAATCATTAGAGCTGAGATTGGGACAAATATAAATTTGAAAAGTGCATATATCTAGAGAGATAGATAAATATTGAAGGACACATGCCTCTAAATTTGAATACAAGGTGAGTTGTCACCCAACAGTTGAGATTAACTAAACCATATAACCCAAACATACTTATAACCTGGTGAATGTGAGTGAACCAAGTCAACTCAAACTATAAAACTAGTGAGGTTGGAAGATGTATTCAAGTCTAGCCTATGACTTGGCAAGATTGAGTGAATTATCACCTCAACATACTAAAAGTGAACCAACTATTGTAGTAGATTAGCTCAATACATTATGTATAATTCCAACCTAGTGGGTGATGATAGTCCTTGAAAGTGTTTGAAATATGAAACTAATCTGATTTTGCATTTTAGGTACCCTTTGTGTAGCATATACACCTTAGATATGTCTCATGTTAAAACTATGTATAACAATGTTACCAATGTATATAATTCTACCACAAATGTGTATCTGAATCATATAACTGTGATAGTTGGATAATTGTGTATGGATAACATGTTTCTAAAACATGTTTCCAATGTATACCTTAATATGATAACTGGTGTATATGTGTGGAGAACATGTTTCTAAAACATCCCTCCACTATATATGGAGAAATATGAAAATTGATATAAGTGCCAATGTGGAGGATATGTTTCTAAGACATTCCCCCATTGTAATCTGGGTATGTTAAATACTAAATAAGTGTGGAGAACATGTTTCTAAAACATCCCCCACTGAATCTAAAACTATGACAAATGTGGAGAACATGTTTTCTAAACATGCCCCCAATATAATATGAATCTATGAAATAATGTGGAATTCATGCCTTTATGGCATGCCCCTACTAATATGCCCCCTTTTGAGATGAGGGAAGTAAAAACTAGTAGTTACCTTGCCTCAAAAAGATAAGATATCCATGTAAAATATGAATGTACCATGCAACGCATAAAAGAAACATGTCTAGGTAGATATATCATGGAAGTGTGTAAAATGTGATCATATTAAGGCCTAAGATGCATGATATAGATCATGGCAACAACTAGAGAGTAACAATACAAGCTCAACAAGTAACTAAACACATACACAAGAGCACTCAAAATCAAATCAAAATATAATGGTCTAAGGAGACCTCAAGTAAGGGGCATGTTCAAATGCTGCATAATTAAAGGGACACAACTTAGTCAAATGTCCACAAAAGCAAAAATGATGTACTCAAGCTTCCATATAAAAAATAATGACATATTCAAAATATCAAAGAGGCAAATAAAGGCATGGGGGCTGTAAAAAATTGAACATATTAAAATGCTCAAACAAGTAAGACACTAGCAAGATAAGACACTCAAGGAAGTGCATAAATGAAAGCATAATCAACTAATATAAACATAGCATACTAGTCTATGGATCATATTTGTTAGTAAGAAATGTTAAGTACATAGTATATCAAGTATATTTTGGAAGATATAATCATGGATAAAGGCATGTTTAAGTACATAAGCTCAATCATGATAATGTAAAGTGACCATAAAATGATATAACATGGATGTATCATGATTAAAGAAGAGTATGCTCCCAATGTCCACATGGCATGAGTAGAGGTAAATCCCAACATCTAAAAATGTTTATGTATTTATGTATGCTAGAATCAGACTCAAATGATGTGTGAAACACATGTCTATAGAAAATTATGATATGTCATATACCAACATAGAACCAATAACATATATGTTGAGGAGTTAATATAACATGTAATTGCTGAAAATATTTTTATATTTTTGTATTTTTTGGTTTTGTTGGAATATTTCTATGAATTAGGAAAAGTGCCACTAGAACCCAAGGATCTCATCAATGAGTTGCCTTTGTGGAGGTTGTGTATCATGTGTGTCATATTCATATGCTATGTAATCATTATTATCAGGATCATACCAATCTTTTTTAGTATTAAGATCATACCAATATTTTATGTTATTAGTATAGGAAAGATGCAACTTCTTAGGTTATTCTTGAACATGTGATATGTTTGTTTGATCATATGTATATGAAAAATGAACTAAACCATATATTGGAGTTTCCTTATTGAAAGTTTGTTTTTCTTGAGTATGTTCATTTTTGTCAAAATGTTGCATCTCATTATGGGACAAAGACGAGTCATGTATCTTTGCTTGCACACTAGCAAAAGATGTAATGTGTGCCTCAACTAATTTTTTTAGGATGAAAGCATAGACTATGTAATTTTAAACTTAAAGGTTTGTTCTTATATATATGGAATAGATATGATATGTATATATCCTTGGAAATCATATTTGTATCCTTTGATTTTGTAGGCATGTCTTGCTCTAGCTTGGCCTTTTAAATCTTTTCTTGCTCTATATTTGGTGTTTACAACTATTTTGGCTTTCAATTATTCTTTGGTACCCATAATTTTTTTCACTTTTTTTAGGAGAGGTACTCATATTTTTAGTGTTTTTATTAGTTGATGTATCAATGATATGATCACCATTACCTTTGTGACTTTGTATTTATTTCTTTAATGCAAAACAATAATCTGTATGGTGGTTCTACATTATATGATATGCATAATAGTATTTAGATCTCCTTATAGGATATAGGGGAGGTAATTTGATTACTTTGTCTTGAATCATTTGTCTTAGGATTTCACTTGTACTCTTAGTAGAATTTTGGTCACTTTTTGAATCACTTGTTCTAGATGTATTCTGTTTTAGCTTTTCATTTAGATAAGAAACCTTATTTGACATAACATTAGTAGATGAATATGCAAACACAAGATTAACATTGACATGTTTTGGATTTTGGGCACATGGAATCTAATTTTATAATAATGTGATATTTGAATTAAATTATTGATTTTAATTTTTTAAATCTTCTATTAAGTTTCTCATAAGGGTGATTTGATTTTAAAAGGATTCACAAGCACAAACCCTAGGTGATTTAGATTTAACATGCAAACATATACCATTTACCTTACCCCTTGAATAAGTGATACCATGGACCTGGTTAGAGGGATGGTATCTATCACCCTCCTTAGGTTTATAATGAAGAAGAAGTTCATTTTTAGCTATTTTACATGTTATAAAAACTTATCTTAGAATAAGAAAGAAGAGACATACAAATGCTAACATTCCAACATGATACAATAAAGATATAGCAATTTTAGATTATTGGCCGAGTTTAAAAAAATGTGAGATAGTTTTTATATAAAAATAGTAAAGGAGATAAACCCAAAGAAATAAGGAAACAAAAGTACAGTGTATGCCCTGCAAGTCTAAATTTATTAAAAATAATAAAATACTAAATTTGTAAAATTTGCACAATAGTTTGGAAATTAAAAGAGGTTTTTATTTATATCAAAATAATTATGAAAAACCTCTAATAAATTTTAAATTTTACTTATTATGAATCATAAATATGTCAAATAATGTGGAATGCTTCACAAATAAAACCCTAGAATATTCCCAATAAAGAATCAATAATTTTGTTAAAACAAGCATTTATTTCAAAAATATGAGAGGTTTTTTAATAAAATATTATTTTTGATGAAACAAAAATTAATTGAAAAAAATACACCATTATCCTTGTATATCAATGTTTACTAATAAAATTAAATTATAAAAATTGAACAATCCATGCCAAATTTTGGCAAACAAAAAGAGATTTTTGAGTATACCAACCTAAATAGAAACTACCTCTAATAAATTTTAAAATAGATATGTTTTGAATGTAAAATTCACCAATCAAGTAAAAATCAAATTTCAAGCATATACACATGAAGCCATTACAACCAGAGGAGGGAAAGCCCAAGGGTAAAATTTTAGATTTGAAAATCCATCACATCAAGCTGAAACCCTAGATCATGAATTTTTTTACATTCACCATAGGTTGGGTTCACCAAATGTTTAGCCCTAAAATATAAATTAGGGGATTTAGAGTTAAAGGGGATAGAGATAGTCTAGGATACAAAGGTGGTAAAATATCTCTAAAGTAGGCTAATTAATTACAAAACTCAGAAAAAACATATACTAAATTTATTATGTTGAGATATGCTAAAAATATAAAGTAAAACTATGCTAGATTTTGTAATGACAATGAAATAAAGATACATAGTTAGATTTAATGCTAATACAGATCTAGAATTGGAATAGACATAAAGTAGACTAGATCTAGATTTTGAATTAGTCATCTAATTCTATAAATTGTATCTCTATGGTAGTGGACACTTGCATTGACTTGGGATGGTTACGTCGATGATTCTATCTAGATTGGACATAATTATCTATTACAAAATACCTACTAAAACTAAATATGACCACATAGATGCTTTTAGGATCTGTGTTGCATTCATTTTGGTGTATCTAGATCTATCCCATGTAGTGTCTCTCCTTATCAAATAATAAAACCATAATTATTCATCTTTATAGTGGTTATGATAAAAATAGGTTAGTGATCACATGGTGTTGAGTTACTCTAAAGACCCCTTTATTAATGAGCACTACCTACATAGCCAATACTCTGAAGAAGGCCTCAGACTTATGTAATTTTCCTTTGTGTTAGATTATGTGTGAATCTTGTAATGTGTGATAAGGAAGTACATTGAGTGACCTAACTTGTAACTTTGTAAATGTGGCTCATAACATGCTCCTTCAATACTTCAAATATGTAGATGTGATGTCCCTATAATTGATATGGAAATAGGAGAAAATAAGAAAGCTCTACTCACTTGAGTGCTTGATTGCATGTTTTTTGGTCTGTATTAGGTGAGGAATAAATGAGGATAGATCTTATATTTATAAAATCCCCTTTGGAGAATATACCACATTAAAACACTTAGGCAGACCATAGGTATACATTTTTATTGTAGATTGGATGACTTTAGGGCACTCTAAACTTGTGTTAGGGTAGGTCACTTGCATCAACATAGGTGTTTAACTAAGATGTAAGTGTTTAGGTGGTTAAAAAATAGGTACAGGTCCAATACTTGTAGAGATGAAAGATAAGTAGGTTTACAACATTCTAAGAAAGATATAAGATCTGATTCATCATAATAACATTAGTTAGACTAAGAGATAAGTAATTAGGCACATAAATATTATGTATGTGAGCATTTTGACAACATAAAATAAATATAATTATAGGTACATACATGATGTGTATTTACCAAGTAAACAAGACTGAGGTGTTATATAATTCATAAATAGTGTCTAAAATAATCTTCCATTATTTTGTTTATCATGTCATGAAAATGATAATCATCACCCTTTGATATGTAGCACTAATAATTTTTAGGCCAAAAGGCATGACCTAGTAACAAAACATTCCACAAGGAGTTATAAACATTGTCTTCTATTTATATTCATGTGTTATCTTGATTTGATTGTATGCATAAAATCCATTCATCAGTGATATCATCTCATATCATGGTGTGAATTAGACAATCATATCAATTTGGGGCAATGTAAAATCATCCTTTGGATAAGCTTTGTTTATATCCATTAAATTTGTGCAAAGGTGAATGTCTTCTAGTTTCTTGATGATGGGAAAAATATTAGAAATCCACTCTGAGTAATCTATAAACATTATTTTTTATTAGATTAGGGTGAACACTTTTGAAATTGGAGTTATGAATCAGTCAAGTGAGGGTTTTGATTACTAGACCCACATCCAAAGAGAGGGTTTTGAACAATGGACCCATAATCAAGAGGGTTTAGAGGATCCCACAACCTTAACAATTAAAAAAAAAAGGGTTTTAAGGGTCCCACAACTATAACAAGCACAACTAGAGGGTTTGAAGGATCCCACAACCTTGAAATTTCAAATAGAAAGAGAGTTTTTAGGATCCCACAACCATAACACTAAGAGGGTTTGAAGGATCACACAAATTTAGTACAAAAAATGATGTTACTTCTAAACAAAACACAAATAATGGATGTACTTCAGCATAACTTCCCTGAAACTTCCACTCTCGAAAAAGAGCTCACCAAGAGCAAAAGGTCTACTACTAGTCTTCTACCTTTTGGTAACCTCTACATATCCTTCATGAAATTGAAGCAAAATAAGTAGGTTTTCCCTCCTACTGAGCTAAGAAATATATAAATAACTATTAGCAACCTAGATAACACCCATTAGAGATTAGATTACTCAATTATGACTCATATTTGGACTAACATTAAAATGATCTAAGGCTGTGGGATACCTATGTCTAGATTAGACCTCTAGTTTTGAGGCTAGATCATTTGAAATATAACTTTTAAGATCAAATACTAAACCTAATTTATGTTAGGGTGAAAAGAGTAAGGAATAAACTCAAAATTAAACCTATCTATAATGGTGATGCACCTGAATATTGATTGATCCTCTATAAAGTATGAAATTAGACATACACACACATATCAAGATTGAATAATTTATCAAAAAAACTCTCTTAGATCAGTTCTAAAAATAAATAATTCAAATGGAGGTTTTAAATAAGCTTTTATATTGAATGTGTGTGAATGGAGGTCTCTAAAGACATTGCATACTAACATTCTCCAACTCAAATTTTGTTCTAACTCTTCAAGTGACTTGTAAAGGATGAAAACATAGTGGTAAGTGTAGAAAGGACCTAAAAAGGAGATATTGATCACATTTATATGCAAATAAAAAATAATAATTACACACTACAACCATGAGTGATCTGCAAGAAAACTTCTTCTTTATTGATTCTGGTGCAAGTTACAATTTTTGCATAGTCTTCCTATACCAAACTAAGGAATGATAAAAATGGCTTCAAAAGCCTACATATATAGTCAAATTGAAACACTATTGAAAATGTGTAATGGAAAAGAGAAGGATTATTCTTCTTGAGTTAACTCGAGACTAAAGTCCTTTTACAATATTAATTAAATTCTTTAAAAATCATCCAAGTCTTCAAAAATTTGCATGGCCTTCACTTTGGCATTGAATTGGAGGTGGTGGGCCCAAATTTGAATTTTAAACCTTCCTTACATGAAAATACATGCCATTAATTGGATTATAAATCCATATTTAATTTATTTGAAACTGAATTGAGGTCCCCCTTTGCATGGAAAGCATGAAGAATGCATGAAATGTTTGGTCAACTCAAGACTAGTCAACTAGAGTCATTTGTAGTTAAGACTAGTTAAATGCCCCTTTGAGCTCCTCTTGCATGAAATAAAAATTTAAGGATAGAATTTAATGATATCTCCATGTAAACATAAGATATGAAATGTGGTAACTCCAAAATTAACTCATTTGATAGATTTTTAATGCCAAAACATCTTTAATTTATTGACTAATTAGGCTTATTAGGCCAATTAGGCCTCATAGCCTATTTTATTACATGTGATGACCTTAAAACTGCATAAAAAACCCATTAAAACTTGAAAAAATGATGATATTAGATCTTTAATAACTCATCACACCATGATATGGGTGATTTTGAAGAAGAAACTCTTTCCACTTAGTCAACAAGGTTGACTAGGTCCATTTTGCCCCATTTTCCTACAGAGTGGATGTTTTGAAGGAGATATTTGGGGAACTTATAAGAAAATTTTTTACCATATGAATATTTTAATATTAATAAAATTTCTCAAGATTAAATATCTATGAATTGGTTTCATGTAAACTACCCTATACCTCATTTTACATGCTTTTTTCTCCAAAAAACTTGATTTATGCCATGATACGTATAAATGAATAATTTTTTTTGACATTTATGGAATAATATCTGAGTTTAATTGATGTTTTTAAAGTTTTTATGTTAATCCATGGTGTTTATATGGAAATAAAAACCACTTTTCTCAAAATTGGTCACTATGAGGGTTTTAGAGCTGAATCTTGTTATTGATGATTCATGAAGCACATACCTCCATATCCAAACTTATTTATATGAATGTGTATTATACTTACCCCCTCAAAATACATAAAAATATTGGGTTCTCATGAAAAATATATGATAAGATGTCACATGGAGAAAATTTGCCTGTGGGGTTTTGCTTGCATTCTGGACTGCCTACGCTCTTAGTAGTTGATAATAAATAAAAAACCCTCAATAAATATCAATTTTTTATTAATTATAAGTATATAATGGTCCTAAAATCATTTTAAGAGAATTTGGATAAAATCATCACAAGGTGAAAGATATGAGCATCTGAACAGGTGGGTTGGAAGGGTGTCTAGAACTGTAGAATTTGAATTTACCCTTAGACTGAAAATGAATTCTCAATTACTTATCCATGTCTTAAAAAATCATATTTGGAATTTTTACATGTCATCAAATCAATTTCAAGGTGCCATCTTGCTTGATAGGTCAAAAAATGCTCTTTAGTCCAAAATAAGCTCATTTGACCAGCTTGGCAAGGCTACTAATAGGACACTAGAAATTTTTGAACTATAAGGGTTAGAATTTGGCCTTAACAGGCCAAATTACCAAAATTTATAGCATCCCATAAGGGTTGACTAGCTTGACAATGATAAACTGAAACATAACAATCTTGACTTAATGACTCTCTTGATTAGGAAACACATTCTTTTGGGCTTTGAAACACCTCTTCTAACTGTGACACAACAAGAATAAAGGAAAAAAACATATAAAATAGAAATCAAAGACAAATAAACTAAATAAAATAGGAAAACAATGAGAGGGAAATAGATTGTTGCTTGTGCTACTCACTTATTGAAATAAAACAAACCTAGAACAACTAACCTGAATTGACAAGCTTTCCTCCAAGATCAAATGGAAAGCTATTTGATCCACCATAGAACCTTGAAACATGATTAATTATTTTTGATGTCATATTCTTGTAGATATGATAACTTGTATGTTCATGCCTTTTAGATGATGCAGTTGGGCCTCCTACTTCCATTCTTAGGTTTATGGTTTGAAGATATGGATCCAAGACCCAATCCTCTTCCTCCCAAATTCTTCTTTCTTGCATCAAAGATACTAATTATGCATCATTCATAGGCTGATCATGATTTTTCACATTTTCATTGAATGATTTTATTGGTAATTTAGCTGGTATACTTAGATTTATATCTTCATTATGATCCATTTGAGGTAATGCCTTGTCATGATTTTCAGATTCTTGATAGGTATACAAACTTGGATGTAATACATCATTAATTTCTTCTTGAAGAACAACTTCAATAATATTTTTTATAAAAAATTCCTCAATCTCCATATGAGGTGGAGATGGACTATTAATATTTGCACAAAAAATCTCCAAATCATCCCAAAAGGCCTCTTCATCATGATCAACTGAAAGGACATGAAATTCATTTACAATCTTACCATTTGAAACATGTTGATCACATATTTTTACCTTTTCAATGGAGTCATATGAAATTTCTTGATCTTCTACACTTGATTCATCTTCATTTTATGTAGAGAATGACATCTCATCTTCTTCATGGAGAATATCCTGAATCTCATCTTTTGCAAGTGTCTCAATCATGATATTCTCAACTAAAACCTCTTTCTCATCTTCATGAAATTCATTCATCTCAACTTTAACTTCTTCATTCACCTCATAAAGGAGAGGTTATTTCTCCAAAAGTGGCATGGTAGATCCCTAAAGGTATTCAATAAGATGATAAATTTCCACATAAGCTACCATAGATACCTAATTTTGTTCGTGGAATTGTTCTTCTTGGATCACCTTCACCTCCTCTCTCTACTTGACTTCATCATCCTGAATGATGCTTGCATTTTATTTTTTATTAATGGACTATTATACTTGATTTAAAGTCATTAAATTGGGGTTATATACTTATTTAATTGGAATTGTGGAAGCCATGGGTGGTAAAGAAGGAATTTGCTATTGTGTTGCTTTTGTAGCTGCCATTGAATGTTGAAGATGCTAATTTACAAGCTCAATCTACCTGGCTAGATTAGCCTCAAAATCACGAACTACATCACTGGATATATCTTCCTAAAAAATTGAATATGTAGGCTTGTATATGATATATGCAATGTGAAAATTAATCTCCTCAAAACATATTTGGTTAGCCTTTGGAGCCTCTCTTGAATAGACTTCCAAGTGGGAAATCTAGGCAAGGTTTAGATTAACTCTTGAGGGCTATGATAAGCATTAGTTTGCTAATCATGAAGGGAAAAAGTGAGCTCTATGGGAACATATTGCTACAAATGATGACCCTAGGGTTTCTCATAAACCACCAACCTCTCTTCAATGTTTACTATTAGACCACATATGTCTGAAATATCAACACTAAACTTTGAGTGACCTTGCCTTATGAAATATGAACATATCTATTTAGCCTGCTAAAAATTATCTCTCATGATTTGATATCTCATATATATAGATTTTCTTAGTGTCTATGCTTATCATCTATTTCTCATAGCCAAATATAGTTTGTTTGAAGCTTGGGATGGACTGTTTTGGGATCTGATTAGGTTGATCAAAAGGATATCAAGATTCCTATTATAGGACTGGTATGAGCTTTCATACTTTTGATAAAACTCTATATATTCATCATATGGCTGATATGGATCATGGTAGGGTTGATATGGGTCATGAGGATCAGACTAGAAATGTTTAAAAGGAGAAGAATGATGGAATTCTTCTTTGTAGTCTACCATAGCCTATAAAAAAATGAATACAACTAAAATCATGGATAAGAATATGTATTTTACTTTGAGATAAGGACTATAGGAGTAATGGAAACTCTTTTTGAAGATGAATATAATGAAATATATGTATTGTAATGGCTGAATTTGTGTCCCATTAGGCATGCCACAACTATTAACAACCTAAATAACACCTAGTAGAGATCAGATTGCTTAAATTTGACTCATATTTAGACTAACATTATAATGATATAAGACTATGGGATACCTATGTTTAGATCAAACCTCTCATTGTGAGGCTAACTCCTCTAAAATATAACTTTTTGGATAAACTACTAAACCTACTTGATGTTGGGGTGAAAAGAGTAAGGAATAAATAAAAAATGAACCTATCTATGATGGTGATGCACTTGAATATTGATTGATCCTCTGTAAACTATGAAAGTTAGAAACACACACACACACACATAGATCAATATTGAATAATCTGTCAACAAAACTCTCTTAGATCAGTCTTAAAAATTAGTAATTCAAATAGAGGTGTGAAAGAAGCTTACAGATTGAAGGTGTGTGAATGGAGGTCTTTAAAGACATTACATACTAACATTTTCCAACTCAATTTTTGTTCTAACTCTTCAAGTGACCTGTAAAGAATGAAAACATAGTGGTAGGTGAGGAAATGACCTTCAAAAAGATATATATATATATATATATATATATATATATCACACTTCTATGAAAATCAAAAATAAAAATTACACACTAAAACCATGAATGATCTACAAAAAAACTTCTTCTTTATTGATTCTGGTACAAGTTATAATTTCTACATAGTATTCCTATATCAACCTAAGGGATGATTAAAATGGATTCAAAAGCCTACATATATAGTCAAATTGAAATAATATAGCCAATGTGGCATGGAAAATATAAGGATTAGTATTATTTTAGTCAACTCAAGACTAAATTCCTTTTACAATTTTAGTTAAAGTCTTCAAAAATCAACCAAGTCTTCAAAAATTTGCATGGCCTTCACTTTGCTATTAAATTGGAGGTGATGGGCCCAAGTTTGACTTGTCAACCTTCCTTGAATGAAAATCCATGCCATTCTTTGGATTCTAACTCCATCTTGAAGTGATTTTAAACTGAAGTGAGTTCCTCCTTTACATGGAAAGCATGAAAAATGCATGACATGTTTGGTCAACTTAAGACTAGTCAACTAGAGTCATTTGTAGTTAAGACTAGTTAACTACCCCTTTAAGCTCCTTTTTCATGAAATGAAACTTGAAGGCTAGAAGTTAATGATATTTCCATGTAAACATCAGATATGAAATGTGGTAACTCTAAAATGAACTCATTTGATGTATTTTCAATGCCAAAACATCTTCAATTTATTGACCAATTAGGCTTATTAGGAAAATTAGGCATAATAGATTATTTTATTACATGTGATGACCTTGAAATTGTAAAAAAAACATTAAAACCTAAAAAAATTATGATATTAGACTTGTAATAACTCTTCACACCATGATATAGGTGATTTTAATGAAGAAACTCTTGCCACCCAGTCAACAGGGTTGACTAGGTCCATTTTGCTCTATTTTCCTATAGAGTGGATGTTTTGAATGAGATGTTTTGGGAAATTTCAAGATGATTTTTTAACATATTAATATTTTAGGATTAATAACAAGTCTCATTATTCAATATCCATGAATTGGTTTCATGTAAACTACCTTGTACCTCATTTTACATTTTTTTCTCCAAAAAACTTGATTTATGCCATGATCCATTCAAATCCATAAAAAAAATTAACATTTATGAAATAATATATGAGTTTAATTTATTTTTAAAAATGTTGTAAGTTGATCCATGGTGTTTAGATGGCAAGAAAAATGAGTTTTCTCAAAACTGGTCACTATGAGGGTTTTAAAGGGTTTTAGAGATGAATCTTCTTATTAATGATTCATGAAGAAAAGACCTCCAAATCCAAAATTCTCTCCATGAATGTGTATTATACTTACCCCCTTAAAATCCTTGAATTTATTGGGTTCCCATGTGAGCTATATGATAATATATCATGTGGATGAAATTTGCTTGTAGATTTTTTATTGCATTATGGACTACCTACACTCTTAGTGATTATTCATAAATAACAGACCCTAAAACAACCTAAATTGTTCATGAATTGTAAATAAATATGGGTATTCAAATCATGCTCATATATTTTTACCAAACTCCTCATGTGGTGAAATATATGAGCATCTAAATAGTTGGCTTAGAAGGGTGTCTAGAACTGCAGAATTTGAATTTCCCTTTGGAATAAAAATGAATTAACCATTGCTTATCCATATATGAAAACATCATCATTGGAATTTTAAAATTTCATAAAATCAATCTCAAAGTGTCATCTTGTTTGATAGGTCAAAACATGATCTTTAGGCCAAAATAAACCTTTTTGACCAGCTTGGCAAGGTTACTGATAGGACACTAGAAAGTTTAAAACTATAGGGGTTGGAATTTGACCTTAATAGGAAAAACTACCAAAAATAACAAGGAAATATCCAACTCATCCTCAACAATATAGTTAAAAATTGGTATAAAATAGGGATTTTAAGCCAAACATAATCAATACATAGATTTTAGGAAAACCCAAGAAATTGAAAGAGATAAGGGTACAATCCTCTATCATCCACTCTAATAAGACAAGTTTTGGTGTGGTTTCCCCTATCCACCACAATTAAAACTAATAAAAATATTTGGTAAGTGACCAAAAAAACTTCCCTTTTTTAAAAACTATCCCCAGGGAACCATGCCTTCTCTATCAAGTATGTATAGGGTGCTCAATTAAGTTAGCCACAAGGCATCCCTTCTACAGCCTTCATGAAGCATATGCTATACCTAAATTCAATCCCCCACATATCTAGCCTTTATTTAAGTTTCTAAACTTCCTTTTCATAACCTGAGTGTAGAAAGTAAACATACATACCCACTCAACCTTATCATGACCCACAAAGAGGGCTCACAAATATCAGATTAGATTCCATATAGCTATTATGCATCAAATTTGCACCCTTTAGAAGGTAGTTTAAACCTTCCAAATTTGATGTAACATGGAAACACCTCAAGGTTGTGAGTACCCTATTAGAGAGGTGAATCTATAGGTTAAAGGGATAGCTCCCCTTGATAAATCAATTAGGCTCAAATACTACTCTAAAACTTGATAAGAAAAGGGAGAGAAACCTACTCTAATAGATTTGATGCACTAAATATGAATTGATCACTATTGAATAATTGCAATTTCACTTCAAATAAGGAACTAACCTACACATGAAACTAATCCAAATCCACCTTTCTACATTAGTATTTTTCATGGAGGTTTGTGAATCAAGCTTAAGCTAGGAGGACTAGTCTGTTGGTTCTAGGAATGGGAAATAAAGATTCAAAAATTACATCATGAATATTATTTTTCCACATAAAATTTTATCATATATTATTTCAATAGAATATTTAAAAAGTATGTGAAAGCTTAAAAAGCTTCATAGGGTGGTTACATAGATGAAACCAAATTTTTATGTAAACCAAATTTTAATAAACAAAACAAACTAACATTAAAGTAAAAACTAATTTAAAATAAAAAAACCTTGGATCATAAACCCAACAAACTCCCCCTTGATCCAAAGGGTTATAGATGATGAAGATATGACTATGAAGTCATAAATGAATGTCTACTACATCTACAAGATATCACATTGTACATCATGGTACTAATAAAAACCAATACTACTCCATATAGAAGCCTACCCTATGAGTTGTGGCATAAAAGGCTGATGAGCATGATCAAGGCCTGCTCATCCCCTATGATCATCGTATCATACTATAGTAGAACCTGATCAAAGCCTATCCAACTACATCAACCCAAATAAGGTCCCACATAGGAACCTATCCAAGTGATCCTCTATTAATATATATGGCACATATCTTACATGCCCAACAATCACCAACATCACATACATGCTTTTAATCAACACTCAAAATGCTAAGAAATCTAATGCTAACTCATACAACCACTGACGACTGATCAAAGGCCACTATGCAGTATATTCTCCCCTATCAAGTTAGAGGTGAGAAAATATGAAACATAAAAACAAATTCAAATTACTCTATTTTATCCTTGGTAATCATATCAATGCACTGAAATAAAATCAAAACTGAAAGCAAAGTACATAAACCAAAAATTGCTATCCTAGTAGTGAACCCATACTTTGAGCGAATAATGAACTAGAGAAGGGGAATTATCCTCCAACCTTTATGGAACCTCCAACCTCCTATTTTTACTTATATGGTGTCAATAAAAATGATCTTGGGACTTGTAATGGACAATATTATCTCAGAGAGCATAAGCATGGGGTGACATTATAAAAAAATTCATTTTTAAGGTGATGGTTTCAATTGAAAATACACCTTTATACATTAGTTTCAATAAATTTATTATACAAAGCATATAAGGACACTTAAAATTACAAAATTAACCATTCCAATATGTCCAAAACATCCAAAAACCTATAAATCACTTGGTCATATGACTACATTCAGAAAAAAAAGTGATTTGTCGAAAAAGGTATCATAGTACAAATAACTCAATGTCAAATGTGAAAAAATTATGACCACAAATTTGACCAAAATTTATGCTTTGGAGATTTGAACTCTTAACCTCTCCATTTACATGTGACTACCAAAATTACTCTATCTACCTTACCATCAACCAATTTGGTGATATAAACAGAGAATATTCTATTTAACCCACATTTCTTTGATTTACAAAATTATATATATATATATATATATATATATATATATATCTATATATATACATATATATATATACATATATATATATATATATATATACATACATACATATATATATATATATATATATATATTTGTGTGTGTGTGTGTGTGTGTGTGTGTGTGTGAAAGATTTTTTTTACTTTGCTTTACTTCATTTAAAATGTTGTGCCTTTCTTCCTCTGGTGGGTCTAAAATAAAATAACAATAGAAATAAAATATTGAATAAATAAATGAAAACACTTCTACACTTTATTTCCTTCTAGCACACTAAACAACTACTACTCTTTATTTCCTTCTAGCATAACATGCCATACTACTGCACTGTACTACTATAAATTTCAAGCTTGAAAATTTTGTGAAAATCCTAGATTTCAAGAAATGGCCATAAAATTTATTACAGGGGTATACAAAAATATTTCTCTATGTTTTCAGACCATTATTTCCTCTTTGGTATTTAACTCTCTACGCCATTGTTTGGCTCTACATAATATTTTAATGGACCACACCTTTATTTCTTGAAGTCACCATTGGTCATTGAAGTTGTTATGCACCATAAAGGTACCAAAAAAATAGTTACAATAATTTGTTTTCTCTTTAGCCATATAAAAAATAGTGTACATCTCAATCATTCAATTATAATATAATCTATTCAAACCCTTGTAATGCAAGCCCATTAAAAAAAGTTTCAAATAAATGTTGATGTATGTCTGTAACAAATGCTCACCCCACAAACACATAAAAATAGAGTGTAACTCACCTCAAAAACATAGAAAAATAGTGCAAGATGAACATGAATAATTACTTGTCCATTATCTTCAAAAATTTGATGAATGGGCTAAATTTTTTCTCCAATTGTTGGTAAGATTATGACGGAGTTCAATGACAAAAATCATGATTGTGCCATATTTTTATAACACCTCCAAATCTTCTTTAATCAAAATTCAGAAAAAAAATCTTATATCCTTCTTTCATGTTTCACTTGAGCTTTAAAACCACTATTGGCTCCAGGAAAGGGAAATGAAGATTCAAAAATTATGTCATGAAAATTGTTTTTCCACACAAAATTTTATCATATATTATTTCGAGAGATATTTACAAAGTATGTGAAAGATTAAAAAGCTTCATAGGGTGGTTACATGGGTGAAACTAACTTTTCCCATAAACTAACTTTTATTAAACAAAACAAACTAATATTAAAGTAAAAACCAATTTAAAATAAAATACCTTAGATCATAAACCTAACATAGTCAAGACGTCATGACATGACACTAGTGAAAATTAAACTTACTAAACCCATAGACACTCTATTTGAACACATCAAGAGACCTGCGAAGAAGTTTCAAACTGAATATGAATGTAAAACAAGGACAACATGTCGAGGAAGGAAATTGATCACTTATCAAGATCAAATAGTCTAACATGCACATTGAAATAGTCCATGAAGAAGGTAGAACTAGATTTTTATTCATTGATCAAAGGCTAAAAATGGGCAGGGCTTCACCATACCCAAGAAGAGGATATAAACTTAGCCAAATTAAGCTCAATATATAACACAAATTAGAGATAAGAAGAAAAGGGTGTAGGGGAGAGAGAGATGGCAAGTGTCTCATGAGTTAAAAACAAGAGAGAAGTTATGAAACTATCTCATTAGGTCCCAAATTCCATGTTTATCTCCTTTGAAGATGATCCCTTGCTCTAAGTGGCATAGGAGTTAGAATGCTTGCTTAACACCTTGACTAGTTCTCTAAAACTACCTTTTACTTTAGAATATTAAATGAAAAGTGGCCTTATTAAAGGTGAAATAATTTTGAGTTATGTATTTTCTCTACTTTTAACACCTCTTAACTTAACTCCTTAGGTTCTCTTTGACACACCACTTCCTTTTCTTGTTAGGTGTCTAGAAGACTCTTCATCTCCTTAGGCCAATCTTGCATACAAGTGTAAAAACTTGAATTAATATTATTTATCTCATCCTATATTCATGAATGTCATATTAAAATAATATTGGACCTATAACAATCCATTTGGAAGTCTCAAACCAGCCCCAAGAACTCATTCTACACCAAAAACTCTAAATTGGCTTTTTTCCTTGTAGCCCTAAAATCATGAAAACCTAATTATCTATAAAAAATTATGTATGGTAATAATAATTTAAAGACATATTATATGACAAATTATGGCCTTAAAACTTCATTCCAAGTTTTAGAATTAGATGGTGAGTGGAAGTATCCTTTTCTACTATTTCTCTCTCCTAACTAAGACTCAATTAGGCCTCCCTGCCTAGAAACTAAAATTTAGCTCCTCAAGATTCCCTCATGTGAAAACATAAATAAATGTGTTATTAACTTCAAGGACCTCCTACCGATTCTCCATGTCAATTTTTAAGTTCTAACACCTTGTACGAACCTCCCAAGTAGTTAAAAATAGTCTTTTTTACCTATTTTGTATAGTTTCATACTTACAAGTACAAACCAATGGAATGGGGTGATGATTACGAGAGTCTTAGAAATATTTAAAGTAATTTTTAATTTTACCCAATCCATTTTTATCCATATAAATCATTTTATCTCTCATCAAGTTGAAACTAGCCTGTTTGGACAACCTGAAAGTGCCTCAAGGTCTTAACAATTATTCATACAACTCAGGACATTAATCCACCAACCAATTATAAAAATTACAAGTACACAAGGTTAGTGTTATCAACAAATATTTCACCTTATAGGAGGATTTTAAATCCTCCTCCAAATTTTGGAAACATGGGAATACTTCTAGGTATGTTGGTTTACCTATAGGTAGAAGTAGACCTCTAGGTTTAAGGGCTAGCTCCTTGAATATACCTTAAAATGCTTATCACCTACTTAACTAGTTGCTTGTGGGAAAATACATAGAAGTTTACATTAAATTAAACTATTATAAGTTTGTGATACACTAATATTATTTCCACAAGACCATCATGCTTCTCTCATAATGAAATAAGATCTACAAATCAACTTCCAAATCCTATGGGGTTCTAACATAAGTGTTTCAACATAGAGGTGATATGCATGAGATAAAATAAGGTAAGTGAACCAGAGGAAATATTTCACACTCTAAGAATAGTTTTACACTTGAAAGGATCCTAACACACTAACTACACTCTATATGACTTCTTATAATAGGAACCATTACATACACATGAGAGGATAAGGAGAAACAAAGATAGAAAATTATCATTTAGCATCACCATACAACAATTTGCACACTTAGAAAATTATTCGTTAACTCAAAACCAAAATTTTAATTATTTTTCAAAGGAAAAATAAAATGTCATTCTAGTAGGGCTTCACCATACATGGTGTGGTATTAGTCTAGAAGAGCCAAAATGGCTACTAATAAATTGGAGAGAGAGGTGAGAACAAATAAGTCCAAGAGTCACTATGACATATGTCATGATAAGGAAAGGAGTTACACATGTAGGAGAGAGGAATATGAAATATAACATGTAAGGTATACTTGGATAATGTCCCATAAAAAATGAAACTCCTAAAATGTGGCATAAAATTCCTCAATTGCTTGCTCACAAAATTACCTCTATAATTTGGCATTCTTGGAACATATAATAACTAACTAGGGATATATGTTATGATTTAACTAAGATGGAGGGGTTTTATAAATGATCCAACATGCATTGGTTGCATCCCTAATCATCAAGATTCTTTTGGACATGAGTTATCACTGATTACAGTCTAAATAACTCCTCTTTCACTCACCCTTCACACTTGGCACAAATTTTGGTCTAAATTTTTCCAATATATCCATACAAAATATTGTATGACAACTCTTAGGACCCCTCATGGCCTTATATTGCTTAGGTAGACCTTAAAAGGTCTCATACTTGAAGTTTTCACTGATTCACTACCTTGTTCACTATGCCAATTTTGATTGGCTGAGATGAAGGCACTTACAGAGATACTTGTGATATATTATATGGAAATAAATGTATATTTTTGGCTTTATTAGGTCCCTATATACCCCCCAAGTTATTTTCATCTCTTGAAAACCTTCCATACCTGCACAACACACAAAATTGTCAAAGAAACCAATTTTGTGCCCTATTCGTATAAGTAGGGTTAGAGTGAAATTGATGGGAAGGAAATATTAGGATTCCTATTCAATATAAAAATCATTTTCTTGTAAAAATATCCCTCTTAGGTGCCTTTTGTACTTCACCTTTTCCATCGGGTCAAGAACTAGGGTTTTAGAGGGTTTAGAGCCATTTTTCCCTCTAAGGATTATTCATGAGGATGTGACATTCAATCCTTTAAAAAATTAAACTAAATATTTATTATGGACACTATCTAGGATTACACAACTCATTAGACTCCCATTATACGTGTTTGTACACATATGAGCTCTCAAACTTACTCTCTCAAGCTATTTCCTGCATTTTACATACCCTGTTAGGCTCTTAGGCCAAGAAATGACCTTATCATGTCTTACTTTTAATTTTAAAGGTTTAAACACACCTTATGACTCCATATTAAGGTCTTTTAAGTATATACAAATTTATTTGGTCCTATAAGTGATATTTTAACTCCTTTACACACTAAGTCTGGACTAAGCCTATGGATGTTGACTGTGTTTTATCCTTCACCACCTATTTTGAGTGTTTTTTCATGTATGTGAGGGCCTTTTCAAGTTTTAAAATGTCTATTTACACTATTTAAACCTTAATATATCATTATTAGGACCCTTATCACATCTCTTCATCATTTGCTTACCAAATTTGCAATTTCCCTATTTCCTAGAGGACCCTCTATCTAAGATAGAATAGAGGGTACTTACTCTATCTTCTCAAGAAATTGAAGATATAGAGAGCTCAAAAAAAGTCATGAAAGTTATTTTTAACACTTTTCATAGTTAGACTATGCTCATAGATCCTCTAAACCTTCAAAATCTTCTAAATAGGCTTGTAATTGGTTGGCTATGTAGTCTTAGAAAGTATGAACTATGTATTGCATTATTAGAGCCTTTCCATACCTTTTTTCTATTGTATGAGGGACTAAAAAGGATATTTTATCAATGATTAATGTGGTTCCAAACTTATCATCTAAACCTTACCAAACACTCCAACATACACTTTGATCTTTGATTGAGTACTAGAGTTGACTGTATGCTTACTGTAGGTTTCATGAGAGCATCTTTGGCCAGATTTTCCATTGTCTTGAATATCATGAGGTGGTCATTATTTTTTTTGGGAGAATCCAAATGTGTTCATATTTTAAATCTCTGCTAGATTGATCACAATAGACCTTCCACTTGATAGGCTTAATCATTAGTCAACTATACATTATGTTCTTGCTCAGAAAAGATACCTTCTTGTAGGTGAGTTTTGAATGTTTAGGTCATGTGTCTCATTGTATTTTATATTTTAAATCCTTAAATATAAATTAATATCTAAAATTGTCTTATTTCACATCTTGAGTGAGGTCAACACATTCACTATCTAGTCCAACCTACATGGTGACCCTACAGCCAACCTGTAGGTATCCATTTTCTGTGATCAAGAGGAAACTTGTAGGTGGGAGTCTACATCAAATGTTGAGTATAAAACCTTTTTATTGTCCTTATAGAATCAAGATGTCCTTTTTATTCACAAGGAGTCCCCTATCCAATAACTAGTCTTTCATTTCATCTCAATACATTTAAAAACTACTTAACTATGTAATTATTGACCATTTTTACCTCAAAGTCAAAATGGATCAACCCCCTGTGGTCAAAATATTGTATAAGGGATTTTTATAATGTCATATGGTATGATTTTAATTCATTTGATGTTATTTCATATGCCATTCTAGCTTTGGTCATAGTTTAGCTTAGTCCTTGTGTCATTTGGTGTCAAAGGGATCATTTTACAATCATATATGCAAGAAGTAGGTTTTCAAGGATCCAAATAGGTTTTAATCATGATCAATGCAAGTTTAGGATCATGGAGAGCGTTTTAATAAACATCAAGAAGTTCATTAAAGTTTTTAAAGATCAAGCAGTAGCTTAAGCACAAGCCTAAGTGAGCCAAAATGTCATTCAAAGACTAGACTGGATAACTTGTGTAATTTATAAATATGCTCAAAAAATATCATGTGAAAATCATACCATTCATGATCTATTTAATTAGTGTTTATACCACCCCATTCAAGTTTTATATCTTGATGAGTCTTCTATCTCAAGATCTAAGATTTTAAAGTTTAGGAATAAGTTTTGTGAAGCTAGGCCATCTTGCACATCACATAGAAACACACTGGTTAGTTTGTTTGTGTATTTTATAAATGCACATTAGAAAGCCTCATGAGCCAAAGGATTGCAACACTATGGAGATATCTATGTTTAAATCATATCTTAAAAGTTCCATGTCTATGCAATATTTTTAGCTCAAGTTATGGAGCCTCAAAATGAAACCTACAGAGCAAGATGTCCATATGAGTGTCAAGATTAACATCCATAAAGTAACCATTTGGTTTCAAAAAAACCTTTAAATTTTTTAAAGTTGATCAATATATAAAGATCCATATGTACTCACATACTAAAAACATAGATCTAATAGTTAATGCTGAGGTCAAATGAGTCAAAAGGTCCCTAGGTTAAATCCCTTAAAAGGCTATAGATCTAATGGTGTAGATTTACTAAGCAGAGATTTGATGGTATGCATTCACTGATAGGAAAGTGGGCCTAATGATATCTACAGTTAGTGCTCACTCATACATCTTTATCTAATAGTGAGAGATGAGTCAAAAGGTCAAGGAGCTTGAGAGGCCATCATGTGGCATAATCACATGAAGTAGGCAGACTAATAGTGGTTCCTGAGTGTAAATGTGAGACTGCCAAGTGGCACCATCTTACAATTACCAATGAAATTAAAGTTCAAGAAACTAAGGAACCTCACAAAGGTTTAACACATGACCAAGGTCAAACCAAGGCAAGATTTTCAAAGGGCACATGCTATCATTAATACTCAAATAAATACCATTAAAGGGATACATTGAGATAGTTAGGTTAGAGGACATAAGGGGACTACCATTAAATCTTAAAATGTACCTTTGGCTCAAGGGTTTATGTCTTGTAGGGTTTGTTCTATGACTATGTTTGTTATTTTTAAAGGAAATATCCATGCATATGGTGAACTCTTGGTTCCCACAAAGATAAAGGGGGTCTTTTAGACCTAATGGGAGTCTAGAATGAATCTATGTGGTCTATAGATCCCCATCAACATAATGACTATAGGAAAACTAATAGTTTGGTCTTGGTTTTTGTCTATAGTGGACCTATGAACATGAGGACAAGTTTGAACATGATCTAGTTTGGATAAGAGCTAGCATTCCAAATAATGTCACAAAGGCATACATGTGGACCCTAGTGGTTTCATCACTAGGACTAACTACATGAAAGGGACCCTTATCTCCACTTTTGTATGCCATGACAAACTAGTTAGGAGTAGCTAACAATAAGACAAAGCTCTAACAGATTGATTTGATGGTTGTAACTGCATTCATGCCAGGACCTAGCTTGAAACAACTTGATCCCATTGTTCCAACCATTAGGGAACATCAATCAGGGAATAATTTAACTATGAAACCACTTGAAGTGACATAGATTAATTAGGAAAATTGAATGAGCATAATTACAAAAGTGGTTGTAACTGTAGTTTAAATGAGGTTAAGCTCATTTGATTCCCCTTTGGACTTCTCTTTTCCCACTTCTCTCTTAAATGCTATAAGTAGCTACCATTTTCACCTTTGTAAAAAGTTTCATGCCATGTATGGTAGATCCCTACTAGAATGATGTCATATTTTGCCTCTGAACATTAATGCAAATCTGATTTTGATTTCTTCAACAATTGTCTAGTGTGTAAGTGATGTATGGTGATGCAAAGTGAATCCTTTCTTCCCTCATCCTTTCATGTTTGTGAAAGAGTTATTATTATAAAAAGTCATATGAAGTGTTGTCAAGTGCATGAGTCTATATTTTAAGTGTACAATGAGCCTTAGTGTCTACAACTAGCATATGGTTCACTTACCTTGGATAGCTTTCATACATCTCACCTCCATATTGAAATACTCATGTTAGAATCCATAGGACTTGGGAGTTAATTTGTGTGCCTTATTTCTTGGTGAAATAAAGTGTGATGATCATATTAAAGACATATTAGTGATCACCCCCTTAGATTATTTTCAATTCATGCAGATTATAACTCTTTCCCCCATAAGTGACTAGTTAAGTAGGCATGAGCATTTCAAGATACATTCAAGGAGCTAGTCCTTACATTTAGAGGCTCATTTACAATATAGGTACACCCACATACCTAGAAATGTTCCCATGTTTCCCAAATTTGGAAGAGGCTTAAACACCTTCTTCTAGCATGTGAGATTTAGTGACAAAAATTCTGTCACACCTGAAGGGACTCGAAGGTCCAAGAGGTTGGAAGGATTATTGGTGTGTTTTTCCTCTATTAGCTTTTGAAAGCAAACAATCTAGCACCAATGGGGAATCCAAATGATAACTTATGGTTGTAAGCAATCCAGGTATTTTTAGTTGAAGTTTGATCAATTTTTTTACATTTCCTTTGATACATGAGGTTAACATGAACAACTATGATGAATATCCCTACCATAGACCCCCTTATTAGCCTTACTATGAACCGCAATATACTCCCCAATATTCCTATCAAAATGGATATCAATATTATGATCCATGGTGGCCCTATAATGCTCCATCCCCCCTCCCCCCATATAAATACCATGTTATCAAACAACCCTATGAGGAAGGTTATGAAGAAGCCTATCAAGAAATGCCTTCCTATCAATCCCAATATGAGTGCTACCAACCATAGCATGATGCCTATGAAACTCAAGAATATTCCTATGAGTCTTGTTATGAAAATTTAAATGTTTACATGAATTGTACATAAAGGTATTATAAGGTAAGATATAGATTCTTATATACTTGAATACAACAAAATGAAGCTGGTATTGATCCTCATCATTACCCTCCTCCTCCACTTTTTCCATCTTATATCAAGTCCTTGTTGGCTTCCATACCGTAATTACTAGATAATAAAGATGAAATGAGTACATGGGATGATGAGTATGATGTGATCCCTGATCATCTCATGGAATGGTTAAGAGGTGCTACCCAAAATTATATGCAAAAGTTGGAGACATTTGAAGAACTAGAAGGAACTTAATGAGAGATCAAGGAACAAATGGACTTGGTAAAGAAGTGCCTTTAATGTTCAATAGATAGATTGAGTATATGGGATGATAAATAACTCAAAAATGAACATGATGCTATGGAAGAAACTTAAGGAAATTATTGGTAAGATGAAACTCCTACTTATGTATATGTTTGTACTTATAATCAACCCAAGAATTCACTTCCCTATGAGATTAATAGTAATTTTCTATTTCATGAATCCACTCATAAATCCTCTCCTAACCCTCACACTTCATATCCAATTCATCATCCCCCCATCACATCTTAACCTTCCACTACAACTCATATTCTAGACTTGTCACATGAGCCTATATTGAGAGAATCAAATGAAGAGGAGAAAATCCAATCCAAGGTTGGCCAAGAGGATGTCATGAGTGACTATGAGGAGGAAATAACCATAGGGACTCCCTTTGGTGAACAAAATATCTATCCTACCTTCTTGAATAAAGAGAAACATATTGAAGTCTCTTTTATAGCTGCTCATAAGGAATGTGGCCAAGACTCAAAGAAAGGGGTATTTGAAGAAGACTCCATGTCCAATCATGAAGTTGTGGATGACCATCTCAAGCATGAAGTGGAGTGTACTATTAGGGAAGAAGGTCAAGTCACTCTTGAAGAAGTTATAGTCTTAAGAGAGTCTCATGAGACCAAGATAGATGAAATGGATCTTGAAGATGACACTCATGAGGTGAATGAAAATGACTTGTGGCAAAAGTTTGACTTCATATGTCATGAGTTTGATCAGCTCGATAAGGTTACTTCTCCTCCCAAGAAGTATACATCTAATTTGGATAATGCCTCTAACAAGCATGTTGATGATTGTCTCAATAATCATGGAGAAAGGTCTCATGTTATGAATGAAGAGGAACTATGGTAATATCCCAATGCCATATGTAAAGAGTTTTATAGGTTGGGTAAGTCTATTTTTCTCCAAGAGATTCTATGTCTCATGACAAGGTTTCTAATTATACTAAGGATCATGTTGACAAGTACTACATCAAGCATAAAGATGAAGGTTAGTCTACTAATCAAGATTCTACTATCATAAAGCAATCTAATGATGCTAATGACAGAGATTGTAGAAATGAAAAGTGAGGGAAAAGTGGAAGTTATTTCACCTCAAAATTAGTTAAGAGACCCCCTGATATTGAGACATATCCAAAGGTATTGGATCATGAAGAAGAAGAGATTGATGCTTCTAAACATCAAGTATAATCTGTCAAAGAGAAAAACAAGGCTAAGAGGACTATCATATTTTTAGACTTGTATATTAAGGGCCAAGTACTTGAGAAGATGGAAAAAGAGTTTCCCATGGAGGATAATGACCAAGATTGGGTGGACTATGCAAAGATCATTGATGAGCTTGAAGAAATTGTAGCTGAGAATAAGTCCAACCTCATTGAGAAAAACATGGAAAATAAAAAGGTATGCATTGTTCAACCACTATTAGAGGTCATAACTGAGGAGACATATGAGAAATTTGGAGCTATTTGGATGTAAGAAGATTTCATTTCCATAGATAGCCTATTTGGAGCTGCTTGGTCCTCATTGAACGTCATACCAATAAGGTTGAAAAATAACATAAAGAAGGTGGAAACATCAATGCTAAGGATCAAAAGGATACATGTCTCATTCAACCCTTCATGTCATAAATCAAGAGAATTTTCAAACTTCCCCTTTGATCCTAGAGGAAGTTCTCATCTCAGGTTAGTTAGTGCTTATGTCAATTTTATAAATATTATATTAGGTGTCAATTTGTTTAGTTGTCTGTGTTGTGTTCCCTAAGTGATCATGAAGCAAAGTGTGTTTTTCCTTAAGTTTCTTATCTTCTATGTTGCTTCTTCTTTGCCTTTCCTTATGTTTTATGTGTTATTCAAGGAAATTTGTATGTCAAACTTACTATAAATGTGACTCCATGTCCCAATGTATAGGATTAGGCAACTGGTCGGCATAGCAAGCATACCATCCCTAGGAAATTGCCAAAGATGTTGACCATTTTTACCTCAAAGTCAAAATGGGTCAACCCCCTATAGTCAAAGTCTTGTATAAAGGGTCTTTATAATGTCATAAGGTATGATTTTATTTCATTTGATGCCATTTCATATGCCATTCTAGCTTTGGTCATAGTCTAGCTTAGTCTTTGTGTCATTTGGTGTTTTAGGGGTCATTTTAGGGTCATATATGCAAGCGGTAGGTTTTTAAGGATCCAAAAAGGTCTTCATGGTTGTTAATGTAAGGTAAAGATATTAGAGAGGGTTCACACATGCCTCAAGAATTTCATTCTATCTTTCAAAGATCAAGCAGTAGGCACAAGCCTAAGTGAGCTAGGACATCATTCAAAGACCAAACTGGACAACTTGCTTGTGCAATTTATAAAGATGATTAGAAAACTTTGTATGACCATCAGACCACATGTGATCTATGTCATTAGTGTTGAGACCACCCCCTATAATTTTTATATCTTGATGAGTATTCTATTTTGATATCTAAGCCTTTAAAGTTTTGGAATAAGCTTTGTGAAGCCAAGTCATCCTATACCTCACATTGAAAAACACTAGTTAGTTTATTTGTGCATTTTATAAATACACCTGAAAAAGCCTCATGAGCTAAAGGAATGTATCACCATGGAGATATTCATGTTTAGATTATATCTTTAAAGTTTCATGTCTGCACAAGCTTTTTAGCTCAAGTTATGGATCCTCAAAGTAGAACCTCTAGAGTAAGACATCTGTATGAGTGTCAAGATTAAGCTCTATAAAGTAATCATTTGGGTTAAAAAAAAACCTTAATGAGTTTAAAGTTGATCAAGATATAATGGTAAATTTTCAATTTCATATTGATAACATAGATCTAATGGTTCGTACTAAGGTCAAATGAGTCAAAAAATCCTTGGGTTAAAGCCCTTAAAAGGCTATAGGTTGGACAAGATCTAATGTTACAAATTCACCAAGCAGAGATTTGATGGTGCATGTTAATTGATAGGAAATTAGGCCCAATGAGATATATAATTAAAACTCACTTGCACATCTTGATCTAATGATATGTGATGAGTCAAAAGGTTAAGAAACTTGAGAGGCCACCATAATGCATAAATATGTGAAGTAGGTAGACTGATAGCATATCCTAAGTGTGAATACGAGACTGCCAATTGGAATTAGTTTAAATAGAGTTAACAAGTTGAGGGTAGGATTAATGACTCTCACTCAACTTTACTAATCAATATCAATGGTGCGTAAATGGGTTAAAATGTCAAATGATCCAAGTCATAATCGATGACCAATGAAATTAAAGGTTTAGAAGCTAAGGGACTTCATAGAGATCAAACACATGACCAAGGTCAAACCAGGACAAGATTTTCAAAGGACATATGCCACTACTAAATCTTGGATAAATATTATTAAAGAGATACATTGACGCAATCAGGTTAAAGGACATAAGGGGACTACCACTAAAGCTTAATATGAACCTCTAGCTCAAGGGTTTGTGTCATGTAGGGTTCACTCTATGACTATGTTTGCTATTTTTAAAGGAAATATCTATGCATATGGTGAACTCTCAGTTCTTATAAAGATAAAATGGGTCTTTTTATACCTAATGGGAGTCTAGAATGAAGCTATGTGGTGTTGTTTTAGTATTTTTATGCTTTTCAATGTGGACTAATTAGCTACTAAAAAACAAAGTACATGCATGGTTTTGAGTTACTTCAAAAGGAAGATAGGTTGTGCACCATTGATCAAAATTTTTGTGAACTCCTATTTGGTTGGGGAGGAATGACCTGTAATTCACCACACTTAAACAAAAAATGGATTAATAGAAAAATGAGTGGGCTGCCTAGTAAGAAACTAGTCCCAAGAAGTGATACACTTCCTTAGATTGATGTTAGCCCACATTAAACATTCAAGTTTATAAATAAACAAGAAATTATAAAATATGTAGAATATGGATAAGCAATGCTAAATTTAATTAATCAACAACAAGATTTATATGATTAAAATAAGCATCCTAAAATTTAATAACAATATCTATGTCTTTTTGGATTATAACCAACTGTTCTTTAATGTATGTAAAATCATGTATGAAAGCCATGAGGAAAAGTCCTAACTCAAATAAAATATCACTCTGATCAGCAAATAGAGGTTGAGGGACTATAGGAAGATCAAAAATGCTAACCGAATCATGTATTAATCTAGGCAGGGTAAGCTACATGCACAAATATATGTTCAACAAACTAGAATGTAGGTTTTAATAGATTTTAAGATAAAAATAGATGATAAGAATGTTTTAAAATTTAATCAGGGATCGATGGTGATCTACCAAGATCAATGTTTATTTAGATGAATTGATGTTAATTCTATATAAAATCTTAAATTTTAAAAATAGACTATAATAACAACCTATATTTTTGATAAAATGATAAAAACTAAATGTAGAATAGATAGAGACAAAATACAAATGATAGTATATTTAAAACAAGTTTTTTAAGACTTATGTTATGATCTGGCAAAAGATCAATGGTGATCCAATAGGATTGACATCGATTTAGATGAATCGATGCCAATTCTGTGTAAAAGTGATTAATACTAAAAAGACTATATTGATGGCCTAGAAAATTGATAAAATGAAATAAATAGAATGTAGATAAAAGATAGAGATGTAAAATTAAATAAACTCTTAAATATAATACAATACTGACCTTAGATGGTTTGAAGAAAATGACATCAAAAACAATAAAAAATGACCTTCAAAATCACCTGACAATTATCACTTATCAAATGTTCTTCAAAGGTAACAAGATGTTGGTAAGGTCTATGTAGATTCACAACTAGTTTTGATAGAAATTCATGATCAAAATGGTCTCCTTCCTTTCATGTTCACTCCTCCCAGCAATGGAGGTCTACTGTGTTTTTGTGGATCAATGTCGATCTTGGAGGATTGATGTTGATTTACCAAAAATGGGTGAAGATGAATGAAAAGCCAGTCTAATGGCTTGGAATAGGGTAAATGAGGGTTAAAATGACTTCTAAGTTTGTTTAGGTTGTTTTAACCATGGGATAAGTTTTTTAGGAGGTTGGGTAGATTTGGATTTTTATTTAGTTTTGAGATTTTATGGTTAAGGATAGTATAAAGGGGGTTAATTATTGTTTAACTATAGTAATTAACTCATTTAACCTATGTGGTGAAAGGTAAAGATGAAGGTAAAATGTAATTATTTAAATAATTACTCAATGGGGGGCATTACAACACATATCATGATGACATAATATATAAGGTGTATAAAAGTAATGTCTACATTTGCCCCTTTTTGTGGAGTGGTATACAATGGTGTGTTATGAGACAAAAACTAGTAGGAGTCTACTACCCCAAGTTATTGTGAAAAGGTATTCCCCTTCAAACTAGGTGTCAAGAAGTGAAATGGAATGAATGATAGGTTTGAACAAGATGGAATGGAGAACAAAAGTGGTCAAGGTGAAAGTGACAAAAGGGAAGTTAGATAAGGACACAAAAAAAAGTGGATGACTACAAAAGAGTTTGATGTTTGCACTTAATGGAATAAAGAGTAATGCAGGCATTAATTCCATAAAGACTAGATCAAATAGGAAAATGCCATAGCTAAAATAGGTAAAGCTAGCAAAAAAGGCTATCAAGAGAACAAGAGAGAGGAATAGTAGACCAAAGCATCCAATGTACATATGATGTATGTGTTACCTATAAAAAATGTTCTCAAGATAGAAAATACACCCTTGGGGTCTTACATGGGGTAAGATACCAAAAAAAACAAGGGTATAAGTTAAGATATTAGAGAATTGACAAGGGGTCAAAAGTCTCTAATCTAAAGGGTAATAGAGAAAAAAATGGGATAGCTATGACAAAGGCAATAAGACATGGCTTAAAAACCAAATTGAAAGCATGGAAAAATGATCTAAAAAGCAAACATTGATCAAACTAGGGAAATTGACATTGATCCCAAAGAATCGATGATGATCACAAAAAAATGGCATCGATTGAAAGAATCAACATCAATTATAAAAATGGCTATAAATACACACAAGATGATGGAGGCTCAGTTAGCTATCAAGTGTAGAAGAGTTCTTTAAGTGAATTTTGATGGTTTTTTAGCATTCAAACATACACATAAGATGATGGATACTAACGGGAGTGGATGATGATGATGACAGGTTCATTATGAGGTAGGTGACATGCTTTTGGGTAATTTTTGAATTTTTATATATTTTACTATTTTTTTATGTTTTTTTTGGAGTTGTTGGAATATTTAGCTTAAGGGAAGGGGAGAATTGAGGATATCAGGGGGTGTAGATTAGGAATTCTTGGGGAAAAAGGGGAAAAAATTATTTTAGGGGAAAAGGGAATCGATGTAGATCTAAAAGGATCAACTATGATCTGGAAGAATTGACACTAATTTTGATAGGATTGACAATGATCAGAAAGAGATGACATCAATTCTTAATGGGTTGATAACAATAAAAAGGAAGTGACAATGAACTATATAATGTTTAGTATTTAGGATTTAACTGACAAAAGACTATTGTGATAGGCATGTGAGCTATTAATTATGAGGGATAGGGTCCTACTATTGCTGAGGGAGCTACAAGAGGATATGGATGATGAGGAATGGACACATCTAGAGGTGGTGGGATTTGGAGGGATCCACCATTATCACCATGTTTATCAGGACATTGGCATGATAGTGGCTTTGTTAGAGTGGTGGGATTATACCACCAACACCTTTTAGCTTATGATAGGTGAGATGACCATTACTACTGAGGACATCTATTAGATTTTGGGACTATCGATCTAGGGAGCACCAATTTATATGGTTGAGGAGATTGGGTGTATGAAAACACTAACATGAATATATGGTGATGATGCTTTTGATATTATATTTTTGGTTGGAGATTTTTCATTTCAGCCCCTTTACGAATAAGCACCAGTAGAAAGATTAGTGCTAACCATGCTTATGTTGGCATTGACTTGCTATGCACTACTTGATTTTAGTGGAGGATAATTTCCATGGAGCTTCACTATAGTTATAGTAGATATTCTGAAGTATGAGATAGTGTTTTTTTGGGCACCTACATTGATAGGGCAAATTTATAGATAGTTATGTGTGAACTAGGAATTTGAAAATGAAAGGGAGATTAGTATTGTGTTAGTGGATAAATCAAATCAAAAGCACACTAAACTAACACCTTCATGCCTAGTTACTAGGGTGAGATTAATAATGAAGAAAAATGAAAAACACAAATAAAAAGTAAAAAAAAACAAGAATCCTTCATCCTCCTTGGATGCTCTAAATACTTTGTTGTAGTGGCTGGCTTGGTTTGTGCTCATCAAGTCTACATCAATGGAAGCTTGAATACCTCCATGTCTCCTTGGAACCTTTCTTGGATTTGGATTCAATATTTTGGCATCATAACTTTGGCATGTGAGAGATCTTTGGAATTAATTTGGCATGGTATCTTTGCACAAGTTAAGCTTAAAATTCATGTGGCAAGGCCTCTTATATATAGATTTTAGAAAATGGCTAGAATCAATCGAAACCATCCATATCAAGATTAAGATGTGTGGATAAGGATTAATCCAATTATATAATTAAAAATCCATAAACAAGCTCATCAATATTTGGGATAAATGGAAATTTAAGAGGCATGGGAGGCATTGATGAGGCATGGGAGGGGTTAACCTTGATATTTTATGCATTTATGGCCTAGGGATGTCTTCCCAAGAAATGATGTCACTTGATGATGCAGATATTTAATATTCATTTCTAAAAATAAGTATTCAACAAGTTTCCATAGAATCCTTAATTAGGCTCTAATTTGGTTTAATTATCTCTTAAGCATGATTAAGCACTTTGTGCACAAATTATTCAAATTGATCAGAATGCCTTGTTATTAGTCCAAAATTTGACTAAATTGGAATTAGAATGTGATGTTAGATATGTTGGATCCATTATCCCATTTAGGATTTTTTCAACACCAAATAACAAAGGCATGCATCTTGTGTAAGAGTTTTGATAGAAAAGAGAAATCTAAGGTACCTAATTGTAAAATTGGCATTTTGACTTGAAATGATTTGATCAAAGTTAGCTAGCCCATAAATTGCATTACTTGATCTAGGGATACCCTAACCAAAATTGGCACTTGAATATATCAATTTCAACTCATTAATGTGTTTTAGTATTTTTAGGCCAAATTGTGCATTTTAGTAAAAGTTGGTCAAAACCCTAGTTGGAGGTTATCAGTGGCCATATTTAGGTGTCTACACTATGGAGAGGGAGTATTGGGCACCAACTAGGACTCTACATTACATTTGTTCTCTACTGCTGGGCATATGAGCACATTTAGGTGATATGCTCTCTTGAGAACCTAGGGGTTGGTTTTGGAGACATGGTGTACAACATAGGGTTTTTATGATGGGATGATAACCTAGTAATTCCTTATTCAAATAGGATAGTACGTAATTTAGCATACTATAGATAGGTATTTGAGACCTTGTACATTAAAGACATTATCTAGAGACCATATATACATTTTTTAGCATGGTTAGGTCTAGAGACAGAGTTAGGAGATGCTACCCAAGAGTGATGGGTATATGGATGATAGATGGACCATATGGAACTATTTTTTTTTATAGGGTCTTCTATAAATTTGATTTACTATAGGATGTACCATTATCTCCATGTGTATATAGGCAAGATGATACAGATCTAGATTGGCCAACACCAAATACCAAAGTTATCTAGATGGGAGCATTGGAAGAGCTACAAACATTAGGTGTGGATGATGTAGGCTATACAAAGGATTACACCACTTGGTTTATGGGAGAGATGGTGAGGTGACAACATAGAGCATTGAGGCCTTGATAGGAGGTGGTACAAGATGAGGTGAGATTAGAGGTAGAGTAGGAGGCTCTAGATGGACACATGGAGGAGGTACCAATACAAGATGCATTATGATAGCATGAGTAAGGGATATCACATGCTAAGCTATAGATATTATAGAGTGAGATTGATAGTATAAAATGAGAGTGAGACCAAGCCATTTAGGAGAGGGATCAGGCTATATGGGAGAAAAATGGCTATAGGGTAGAGTTGGATAAGATGAGAGCTTCTGTGGCTGAGAGGCTAGCTCTAGATATGGTAGGATCTATCACTGTATCATGAGACATAATACCACTTCACCAGTATAGAGACCTACTTGATGAGATGTCATACTATGATAAGATCATATAGAGGTGGCTACCAGATGTTCCACATTTTTCTTCATATGTGGCTAGCCATCGTAGATTATAGAGGACTCTTGGGGCTATAGTTAGTTCAGGGAGTATAATAAGTTGAAGAGGGGATGAAGAGGGAGGTGATAATATTCAACTCAGTAGGATTGAGTTCATATAGTAGAGCATATTGTATGGGATGAGAGTTAAATTGTATTAATATTATGATATTTTTACAAACTTTGATATATATAGACATTTATGGTTATGTTTTATGGATAAATCATGTGTATATATTTATGGGTTTAATGATGTTTATGGACATTTTATATTTTTATTGATGATGCAATGTGTTAGACTATAGATTAGATGTTATTTAATTTACTTTGTGCTAATATGATTATACATGTTGTGGATGTTTATGGGTTATGCTTATGGATTATTATGTGATGTTATGAGATAGAATTTTTTATGTTTTAGGATTATGGATTATGTGCTTATACTATTATGATTTAAAAAATTTATTGATTTATATATTATGGATTTACTCAGCATTAATTTAGACCATAACCAAAAGAGGACTTCTCATCTACATGGCCTATACATCCTTTTCTAAATGATAATAGATTATGACATAACCTAAGTTAGCTAAATCTCTGACCTTAGTTATTAGGATCATATGCTTGTGACAGGATGGGGATAATCCATTTTCACCACATATTTCAAAATCAAGATTTATCTTTTAGGAATCATTTTTATGCCAAAAAATAGACTAATCAATATGGGAAGTCTACAATTAGAAAGCTAATCAATGTGGGAAGCTTTCTTGGGATCTACTTTTCACAATTTATGTTATTGTTTTTTTTTAGGGCTTTAAAATGGCATATTTTAAAAATTGATCAATGCAGGAAGTTTTCTATTTGGTAGCCATCCTTCAAGGGAGTGGTATAAATTTTGATGTTTTTACATAGCTATCCTTCAAGGGATCATTTTGTTATTTTTGCTTTACATATTTGATTACAACTGTCCTTCAAGGGAGTAGTCTATTTATTGAGCCCATTTTGATACTTTTGCTTTTCATTAATTTTGAATCTCAAAGAAGTTATTGAAAAATGGCATAAAAGATACATTAGGATGGCTTCCATGAATTCATCATATGAGATGATTGGGTTATCTTAAGAAATTAATGGTGTTTAGGAAATAAGGGAAATAATGATGTGGGGTTTCTCCTATAATAAGTGAAACTTATCCATGAGAGAATGCTATGTATAGAACCAGGGTATACATATTCAAGGCTAAATTTATAGTAGCTACCAGATAACCACATAACTCTCATATCATTATTTGGTATTTTAGCATAAAGGGATAAAACTAGATAAAATATAATCTAACCAAGATGAGCCAAGATATGTCAACTATAGTAAGGACATAGATGCAATGCATTGAGAGGTTCTCGTTTTGATTTTCCATAAAGAAAAGCCAAATGATATGCCCCAGATTCATATTTATGGGTTATGACGTATGGTCTAATCCAATTAGGAGTAAATTTACCCCTTTTACTTTGTTCTAGATTAGTTATATGTTGATTTTATTTAAGCATAAGATCTCCAATATTAAATTCATGCTCTCTTACATGCTGATTATATGTTCATTTTAATCTTTATTGATATATACAAATGTGGTCAAGGGTTAATGTATGATGCTCATCTAAGAGTTTGAGCTAGGATAAATGATCCTAACAAAAATCCTCATAAAAAACAATGTCTTTAAGGGATAAGCAAAGAGAGGGAATTTTTAATTATAATGGAAGTACAACTTTCATAAGATAGACTAGGGAAAAAAGAGTATCACTTGTAGGGGTTTGAATACTAGTTCGATATGCCCATAAAGTGAAAGGGATATGAAGATGCCAATCTTTACCAGTTTCATTAACAACTTTATTTAGGATTTTGACTAGATTTTTATTAAATGCTTCTAATTAACCATTATCCTAAGGATAATAAGGCAAGGAAAAACTCAATTTAATTTTAAACGAATCACATAATGCCTAAAATTTTTTATTTTTAAAAGATTTTCCATTATCTATTATCATTTTATATGGAACTCCAAAATGACAAATAATATACTAGTAGATAAACTCCATAATTTTTTTTCCTTAGTCGAGATAAGCAACATAACTTCCACCCAGTTCGTGAAGTATTTTATAGTGATGATAATAAAGCTATGAAATTGGGAGGATTTAGGATTGATTTGCCCTATAAGATCGAGCCCCCATTGGGAGAATGGCCAATTTTTTTTTGCTACCTAAAAGGATTTACTTGGGACATGGGATAGGTTTGCATGCTACTAATATTTTACAAACCTCTTAATATAGGTGTAACAATCTTGATTTAAGGTGGGCCAATAACCTCCTAAATGTAAGATCTTCTTAGTGATTACATGACCATTAAAATATCCACTACATGACCCATCATGGACCTCCTGAATGGATAGGGTATCTTCATGCTTTTGGAGACAATGGATAAGAATGCCATCAAAACCATGCTTATAAAGAACACCCATAGTATGATATAACAAGCAAATTTCTATTGGAAAACATGTTTGACACCTTTAGATAGATGGGGAGGAGATAGTCCTATAGACAAATAAGCAAATATTTGTGCATACCATGGCTCCTCTAGATTTTCCTCAATATTATTAATGGATGGAAGATTAGTCCTTGTATAAGAATGCTGATTAACTTGATAGATAAGGATAAATAACTTAGATTCCTGAGTTGAGGCTGGGATAAAAGAGGCAAGAGATGCCATAGTATCAGTGAATTTATTAGTTGATCTAGGGGTAGCCTGGATGGCATAACGTTTAAAGGTAGATAAAATATAATGGGATAACATCTTATATCTTTGAAGGATATCATTCTTATATTGATATACACTAGTAATATAATTGACCACTAGTTGGGAATCATCATAGATATTAATTGACCTAACTCTTAATGTAAGGGCAGTCTGAAGCCCTATAATCAATGCTTCATACTCAGCCATATTATTGGTGCAATTGAAGTCTAATTTAAAAGACAAAGGCATGAGAATACCTTGAAGGGGGATTAATATAATTCTTGCACTGCCTCCTCACTCACATTTAGACCCATCAAAGAATAAAGTCATTTGATACTCTAGAATTAACTAAGAATTGGAAGTGATAGATTCATCAAGGAATTCAAAATTGATTGGTTGATTATCACTTAGAGGTGCTTCAACCATCTAATAAACAATAATCTACCCGTTAATAGATTTTTTTTGGATAAACTCCAGATCAAACTCAACTATAAGCATAATCCATCTAGCCATCCACTAATTTTGATAAGGCTTAGAATGCATAAACTTAAGGGGATCAATACTCGTAAGTACGTACATCTTATGGTTAAGTAGGTAATGATGAAACTTATAAGCTATAAGGACCAATCCTAAGCATAATTTTTTGGTATGTGAATAATGTGTTTCATATTCTATAAGGGTATGACTTATATAATAAATAACATTCTCTTTGTGATGCTCATCTCAATGGGCAAGCATAGCACCTAGAGCATGGTCTGTAGCTGAGATATAAAGGAAGAAAGACTGTCCTTCCTTAGGAGTGAGGATAAGAGGCAATAAAAGATAGTATTTGAGCATGTTAAAGGCTTCTTGATAATGAGAATCCCATATAAAGTGACTATCCTTCTTTAATAAATGGTGGAAAGGTTGACACCAATCAGAGAGTTGGGAAATAAAATGATGAATAGACTAGAGCTTGCCTTGTAAACTATGAAGCTGCTTAAGGTTGGGCAGAGGAGGTATTTCTAAAATAGCCTTGATTTTAGTAGGATCCACTTCTATTCCATGAATAGAAACAATGAAACCTATAAGTTTACCCATCAAGACACCAAAAATTCACTTTTTTAGGTTTAGACACACATGATACTAGAGTAGATGATCAAAAATAATATTAAGTACAGATAGGTGATCTTTGTAGAGCTTTGACTTCTTGAGGAGATCATCTACATAGTCTTCAAATTTTTTGTGGATTATGTCATGAGATATATAAGTCATGGCCCATTGATAGGTTGCTCCTACATTATTTAGGCCAAAAGTCATAACATGGTAGCAAAAATTCCCTCAAGGAGTAATAAATGTAGTTTTATGTTGGTCTTCTAGTGCAATAAGTATTTGATTGTAACCAAAGAAACCATCCATAAGGGATAACATTTCATGACCAGTAGTCAAATATACTAATTAGTCAATGTTAGGGAGAGGGAAATCATCTCTCAGATAGATAAGATTTAAATAATGAAAGTCTATACAAATATGAAGTCTTTCTAAAGGCTTAGTGACTAAAACAATGTTAGACATCCACTGAGGATAATCAATGGGTTGAATAAAGTTAGCAAATAAAAGGCACTGTAGCTATTATTTTAGTATAAGTGTGATGTGAGGATGCATTTTGTGGAGCTTTTGCTTCACCAACTTATCATCAAAAAAGGTAACAATGTTATGGATAATGATCAAGGGGTTAATACTAGGCATATCACTATAAGACCAGGGAAAGGCTTTACCATGGTCTGATAAAAAAGTGGTAAAATCATGGTTTTATTATGGATCTAAAGCTTTGATAATAATACTTAGGACTTCCTAAGACTAAATATTAATATCAATAGTGGATTCATTTAATAGGCTAGATGTTTTAGATGAAAGAGAATTGTGTAAATAAGAGTTTTCAACACCCAAATGAGTCAAGATTGACTCATCATCCTGACACTAAAAAATATGGATGGTTGGTATATCACATCCTATTAAGCTAGGATATACTAAGGGTATGGTTTAGATTTCACCATCATGGTGGAAGATGATGGGTTCTAAAGAGATCATATTGACTAAAAAAAGTTAGGAGGATTGGATACGATATCACTAGTCGAAGAAAAGGTGTCAGATGAGGAAGATTGTAGAATAATATGTTTGGGGGTGGATTTAGAATCTTTATTAAAACCTAAGATATGATTTTCATGTGGTTTTATAAAATATCCTAATGTGACATCATGGAGAACTTGCTCATATCGACCCATGCCAAAACCTTTCCAAGTATAATGATAAAGATAGGTTTGAACAAATTGGGGATTTATAAGAAAGGAGAAATTGGATGTAAATGGTTTATCACAAACATGATCATCAGATTCTAATGTAGATTGATTGATCCCACCATATATAAAGTGAGTATGCAAGAAAGGTGGTCCAAAAGGAATGAGCTCACCTAGACTGGGTGAATACATGGGTTGCTTATCAGGATGGCTATATTTTCTAGGAGTGGGTAAGGTATGAAGAGTTAATAAATGGTATTCTCCCATCAAAATCCACTGCATCAAGGAGTCAATGGACTCTAGAGTAGGTAGTTTTGAGGTAGGGATCATCGTGCTAGTCAAAGCTCAATTGGAAGATGGAGATGGGATAATGTTAGGTGAGGTTATTATGACATCACTTGGTATAAAGGTGAAGTTACATGATTTAAAGGGATGAGGATCAATAGGGATGATGTGTACCTAACCTTTATGTTCATATTTAAGGCATTGATGGATTATTGAGTGTACACATCACATCGTACAAATCCATAGATGCCCTAGTATAATGTTATATTAGAAAGTCCCTTCTATCACATAAAAGAGATCATTAATGGTGTGAGGATCTACACAAATGGGGAGATTGATTATTCCTACCATGGGTGCTACCGTGTCATTAAACACATGAAGAATTGCTGAGGATTGGGAAACAATGGTTTTTGGTAGTTTTAATTGTTGGAATGCATGTGAGGAAATAATATTAATACTGGCCCCATTATCAATCATAACTCTTATAATTTGAGTCTAATTTATTTGAGATGTAATGAAAAGGGTAGGATCTTGATCTTCAGGTGATAAAGGAACAACCCCATAATCAATAAAACTAAGATTCAAGATCATTTGAAGGGTTCTTATTAAATTTGACAAAGGTTGATGTTTATTTGGTCAGACCTCAATAGCTTGGAGAGATTATATCATTGCCTATCAATTTTGTAGAGAATTTTTGATAAGCTCATATAATGACATATTTATAGGTGCTTGGTGGAGTTATTTTAATATGGAGATTTGTACCAACTCGTTGGCTTCAGCTAGGGTAGTTCCTGTAAGAGAAACTTTAGGATTTTTATTATATGGTTTAAGCATATTAGGTGTAGAGGCTCCTATAATTGAAACCTTATATTTATTAGGATTTTGGTTTTGAGAATGGGTGGTTACATAAACAACATCGATGTGTAACAAAGGTGGATTTGAAGAGGCTACCGACTCTTTATCACTTATATGACTAGTAGGATTATGGGTGGGTGGAATGGATGGAATAATGACCTTTTGCTTAGGAGTTTGATAATTGAGATCATCAATTAAGAGGTAATCATATTTGATTAACTATTGGATTATAGCCTTAAGGGATTTGAGATTTTTTGTATCATGCCCAGGTACTCTATGATATGCACATATTTCCCAATTTCTATGACAAGCAGGTCTTTGGGGGTGAAGGTTAATAGACCATATAGGTGGTAATGTAATGAGGGATGTATCCAATAATTGTTTCAAGATTATAACATAAGATCCATTCAAAGCATCATATTGTGGTTTTATAGGGGTTTTGATAATAGGCTCTTTTGACAAAGTATTTCTCATTTGGTTTTGTCATTTAGCCTTTACAGGAGGGATAAATTTAAGTTATTTTATTTTAGGTTTTTCTAATGGTCCCTTAACAAAGGACGGTGTAGATGGAGGTGTGACTAATAATGGAGGAAAACTTTGCATTTTACCACATGTTTGGGTAGAAGTACCTATGATAGGTTTAGAAGATGGATGGGGACCTAAAATAGATAATGGAGATGGTAAAAAAGGGATACGCCCTTTGTTCTTCCGTGTGTTAACAACAAAGGGGGTATTTAGACTAAGGTTTGTATCTTTTGATGTTTGAAAAAGATTAACTTCAATATGAGGGTGAGCTAAGGCTTTCTTTAGTGGAATACTAAGATAATTGTCCCAGATATTAATGATAGGAGCTTTTACCTTTTCCTTTGGTATCTTTGAGGTAAGGAGGTGTTATAGTAGAGGATGGTTTTGAAGGGTCAAGGTTTTGGGAAAAAGGATAGGATTGTATTATATGCTTTCCAAGGATCAAAGGGGTAGAAAGTCCAACTCTAGAAGTATCAAGATGTTTATCTGTGACATCTCAAGGAGTAGCATCATTTCCCCTTTAGGAGATTTGATATGAGAAGGTGATGTTTCATGCGAATGATCCCATGTAATGAGATCAGGGAGCTCTATAGGGATTTCAGGATTGGTTTTAATAATCTCAAGTTGAATCATATCAAAAGCATCTCCTATAAGGAGATCTAAGACTGAAGGTTTCTATGGGACTTATTTAGGCAATAAATGATCATAGATTGTGTCAATCATATGAGTAGCTTGTTTCTGTGTTTTTTTAGGATTAGTTTGGATTGTGTTTGATGTGGATGGATGGTTTAGAAATGGCTATTTAAAAATATCTAAGGTTTGGTTAGGAGGAGCATTTGGATTGTCCAACTAAAGGTCCCCCTTGTGAATGAGATTTTGTACCAATCATTTAAAGGATTGGCATCATTATATGTCATGTCTTATTACCCTGTGATAAGCACAAAACCCATCTTCTTTATACCAATTGGGTTTAGGATGCATATCATTGAATGGTCTAATAAGAGGGAGTTTAATAACATTTTATTATAGGAGTTTATCTAATATCAAAGTATAAGGCTCTCTTATGGGGGTATACTTCTTAGGGGGAAGATGAGTAAGGCCCCTAAGCTACTAAATTTGAGAAGTAGAAGACCCTGATTGGTTGGATGCTGAAGGGGAAGAAGTTTTTATAGTAACTACATTTTCTACCCCTTTTGGTTTAGGATTATTGCTATTACTTTTAGAGGGATCAGATTTGAAGTTCTTATTATGTTACTTAACTTTTCCTTATTCAATGCCACTGAGTTTAAGCTTATAGGCCATGGTAAAGGCTTTGTCAAAAGTCTTAAAAGTTCAAATTATAACATGGATGATGTATGTTTTGGATAATAATGTGAAAATAATTCAATTAATTCTATTTTTGGTAAGGAAAAGGTTAGTTGGTTGATTAAGTTATGCCATCAAGTTACAAAGTCTGATATGGATTCATCGTCAGACTATTTAATAGTGTAAAGATCCATAATAGTAATTTTTTGAGCAATGTTGATCAAGAAGTATTCCAAGAAAATTTGGGCCAACTATCCAAAGGAAAAGAGGGAATGCCAAGGAATGAAATTATACCAATCCAATATAGATCCCACCAATGATATGGGAAATTTTCTAAGTAGGTGGGCATCATCATGTGGTATAAGATAACATGTATGTCAAAAGGCCCTAAGGTGTTGCTTGGGATCTTCTTTGTTTTAGAATTTGGTAAACTTAGGAAGCTCCCATTGTGAGGGATACAGTTGAATAGGGATGAAGGGATGGATTAGCTCATTACAAAATTGTTCATATGTGAGCATTGTATTATGTTCAAAGGTAGAGGTTTCCAAACTAGCCATCATATTCATAAAGATGTTCATGAGATCTATTTAAGTATTAATCTGTGGCACACTTCCTAAAACACCTAATTGAAGGGGTTGATAGCTTAGTAAAAAGGTAGCCATAGGCTGTGAAGGAAGGTATCTTGTTGTGGTAGGAATAATAGGTTGAGATGCTACTACCTATTTTAGGACTTTTAGTAGAATATTTTTCTATGGGAAAGATTGTGAGTGGTTATCACTAGTTGTGAAAAAACCACATACTAGGTGGCCGAGGAGACATAATGTTGGAAAGGTTAGGCATAAGGGATTTGTTGTGCTGAGTGATTCACTATGTAATATATGCCAAAGTCATCCTAATGGGTGGGAGACTTACAAAAATTGACACCACTAATGTTTGGGAAGGTATAGTGGACATAGACTGAGTGGTATTTTGATCTGAGTAATGATTGGAGAACTAGTAGATACCATAAATGGTTAGTTCTCTAAAGGGTGTGATATATGAGCATTAGAGCCAAATGGAGGAGATTTATTATTAAAGGTTACCATGGCCATGGTATATTCTCTAGTTCTCTCAATTCCCTTGAAAGGCATCCCATACCTATGTGGAGAGTTTTGGGTATGGGGGAAGAAAAAATATGTATTGCTCAACTATTTAGATAATAATTAAGAGTAACAATGTTATTGTCTAATATTTATCTAAAGGAAGGTTCTCCTTGATGATAAAAATATGGGAACACATGATTCTCAAAAGACTCAGGGGAAGAGATGGGACTAGGTGTATGCTCCATAGGAGAGGATGTAACACCCTCCTTGGATTCTTTCTTTGATTGTTACCTAGTTAAAACCATGAAATAAAAAATAAAAACAAAAATAAAACAAAAAATTCTTTTTAAATTATCTCGATTTAATGATGGATGAAAGACATACACAGTAAAGTCATTCCAAATAAGTTTTGTTTATCTCTTTTAACTTTAAGATGTGAAAATAAAAATATAGAAAAAGGATAATGAAGGTCCTAATAAATGGTAATCTAAGGATAGTTTCAAGTAGTTTTTTTAAGCACTCAAGGAAATATATACTGGTATCGATACATGGATTGATACTTAAGGCTTGATCCCCTCATGTCATAATCCCATAGCCAGTATGAGTGCTTAGCCAAAATATACCAATGGTCTAGAGATTATACTTAGCTGGAGAACTGAGTTGGTCCTCCCCTTGGTGGTGAAATCCAAGTAGGATCATTGAAAAGAAGGTTTCCATGAGGTGATGAAATCCCCATAGATTTCATTATGTCAGGTTTTTAGATGTGTTAATTGATATTGTGATTTGGTTTGTATGTGGATAAAGTGATAACTATGATAGATTGCCGCTTAAATTATTCTATGTGAAAGAATCTAAATAAGAAAGATGAATGCAATTTATTTCAATTTTTTAAGAAAAGGAAATAAAATGTAGTCCTAATTTTATCTTTGGATGAATGCACACAAAAGAAAGGGAAAGAGAGAAAATTCAATGATTTTGAATTTAACAAAGAAAAATGAGACCTAGGTCCCACCAGGCATGCCAAAATGTTTTAGTATTTTTATACTTTTTAATGTGGACTAATTAGCTACTAAAAAACAAAGTACATCTAGTGTTTAGAGTTACCTAGAGAGGAAGATTGATTGCACACTATTGATCAATCTTTGTGTGAACTCCTCTTTAGCTGGGGAGGAATGACCTATAATTCACCACACTAAAATAAAAAATAGATTAATAGAAAAATGAGTGGGATGCTTGGTAAGAAACTGGTCCCAAGATGTGATACGCTTCCTTAGATGGATGTTAGTGCACGTTCAACATTCAATTTTATAGAAATTACAAAATATGTAAAATATGGATAAGCAACACTAAATATAATTAATCGACAATAAGATTTATATGATTAAAATAAGCATCCCAAAATTTAATAGCAATATTTATGTCTTCTTAGATTATAGCCAACTGTTCTTCAATGTATGCAAAATCACGTATGAAAGCCATGAGGTAAAATCTTAGCTCAAATACAATATTAATCTAATCAGTAAACTCAGGTTGAGGGACTATATGAAGAACAAAAATGATAACTAAATCATGTATTAATCTAGGTAGGATCATCTACATACACAAATAAATGTTCAACAAACTAGAATATAAGTTTTAACAGATTTTAAGATTGAGAAAAATAAATGATAAGAATGTTTTGAAATTTAAGTAGGTATTGATGATGATGCAATAGTATCGATGTCAATTTAGATAAATTAATTTTAATTCTATATAAAATATTAAATTTTAAAACTAGACTATAATAATGACTTGTATTTTTGATAAAATGATAAAAATTGAATGTAGAACATACATAGACAAAATATAGATGACAATAGATTTAAAACAGGATATTTAAGACTTATATTATGATATGGCAAAGGATTGATGGTAATCTAATGACATTGACATCGATTTAGATGAATCAGTGTTGATTCTATGAAAAAGTGTTTAATACTAAAAATACTATGTTGACAACCTATAAAATTGATAAGAAGAAAGAAACAAAATATAGATAAAAGATAGAGATGCATAATTAAATAAATGCTTAAATACAATACAATATTAATCTTAGATGGTTTGAAGAAAATGACGCCAAAAATAATAAAAAATGACCTTTAAAATCACCTAACAATTATCACTTATCAAGTGTTCTTCAATTGTTAAGGTCTATGTAGATTTGCAACTAATTTTGATAGAAATTTATGACCAAACTAGTCTCCTTCCTTTCACATTCATTCCTCCCAACAATGGAGGTCTTTTGTGTTTTTATGAATCAGTGTCGATCTTGGAGGATCGATGTTGATTTACCAAAATGGGTGAAAGTGAATGAAAAGCCATTCCAATGGGTTGGCATGGGGTAACTGAGGGTTAAAATAACTTCTAAGTTTGTTTGGGTTGTTTTAACCATGGGATAAGTTTGTTAGGAGGTTGGGTAGATTTAGATTTTTATTTAATTTTGAGTTTTTATGGTTAAGGATAATAAAAAAAGGGTTAATTACATTTTAACTATAGTAACTCATTTAACCTATGTGGTGAAAGGTAAAGATGAAGGTAAAATGTAATTATTTAAATAATTACTCAATGGGGAGCATTATAACACATATCATGATGACATAATATACAAGGTGTATAAAAGTAACATCTACAGGTATATAGGTCCCCATAAACATAATGACTATAGGAAAATCAATAGTCTAGGATTGGTTTTCCATCTATAGTGGACCTATGAATATGCAGACAAGTTCAAACATGATCCAGTTTGGACAAGAGCTAGTATTCCAAAGGATGCCATAAAGGCATACATGTGAACCCTAATGGTTTCATTTCTATGACCAGATGTATGATAGGGACCCTTCTCTCCACTTTTGCATGCCACAAAAAACTAGTTAGGAGTAACTAATAACAAGACAAAGCTCTAAAAAATTGATCTAATGGTTGTAACTACATTGATGTTAGGATCTAGCTCAGAATAACTTGATCTTGCCATTTTAATCATCAAAAAGCATAAATGAAGGAATAATGTAACTTTGCAACCACTTGAAGTGACTTGGATCAATTAGGAAAATTTAATGATCATAATTTTAGAAGTAATTGTAACTATGGTTCAAATGAGGTTAAACTCATTTGATTCCCCTTTGGACTTCTCTTTTCCCACTTCTCTCTCAAATGCTAGAAGTAGCTGCCATTTCGACCTTTGTAAAAATTTACATGACATGTATGGAATAACCCTACTATAATGATGCCATGTTTTGCCTTTGAACATTAATGCAAATCTGATTTTGATTTCTTGAATAATTGTCTAAGTGTGTAAGTGATATATGGTGATGCAAAATGATACTATATCCTTTCTTCCCTTATCCTTTTATGTTTGTGCAAGAGCTCCTATTCTAAGAGGTCATATAAAGTTTTTTAAAGTTCATGAGCCTATATTTCAAGTTTACAATGAGGATTAGTTTTTTCAACTAGCATATGGTTCACTTACCTTGGAAAGCTCTCATACATCTCACTTCCATATTGAAAGACTCATGTTAGAATCTATAGGATGTGGGAGTTAGTTTGTGTGCCTTGTTTCGTAGTGTAAGAAAGTATGATGGTCATATGGAAGACATATTGGTGAATCACCCCATTATATTAGGTTTATTTCATGTAAATTCTAACTCTTTCCCCCATAAGATACTAGTTAAGTAGGTGTGAGCATTTCAAGATACATTCAGGGAGCTAGCCCTTAAGTCTAGAGGCTCATTTACAATATAGGTACACCCACATACCTAGAAATATTCCCATTTACCAAATTTTTAAGAGGCTTGAACACCTTATTCTAGGGTGAAATATTTGGTGATAACAACACTATAAAGAATACTTGCATTCTCCAGTGTAAATGCATGGAATGGGAAATTTATATCATCATGCTCCTTTGACTAAACCCTTTATTTATTTATCAAGGTGTCACCCTTAAATAAGGGCTAAAAGATAGATAAATTGAGACTATTCAAGAATTTAATATGACCTATTTTGAAAATATCCAAAACACTGTAGGGTCTTTGTTTGTAAATTTCAAGGTAAGTCCCTAAACCTAGTTTATCCCCTTATAAACCATAACTCAATTATACGTACTCTCTATGACTTCAAGCATGGTTATCAAGGTGATTTATACTTAATAAAACCTATTTAAGGTTTCAAAACATGTTAAACTCCTCTATAAAACACCTTCAAGTCCCTGTGTAAGCCACTGTAGGTGTTCATTTGTAGGTTGTAGGGCAATGAGTAGGGATAAAAGAAATATGCATAAAATATGAGCTTATAACCAATTTGATGCTATATAATTTTTTTAAAATGAAATATTATAACATTTAAAATTTGAAACAAGTTTCCACACCCCATTTTAATGTTTTATTCTTCTATAGGTACCTGTAGGTGCATATCAATGTATATGACTATGTGTATAACTTGTGTTGACTATCATAGCTCTTCTTGTGTTACTTGAGAGTTTATTTTGATGGATTATGATCCTATAAGGTACCCCATTATTTTAAAATCTTCAAAACATCTTCATTACCATGCTTAGGGCTCAAAACACCATGACTGTAAGTGGGAGTAGGTAGAGAGTTGACTGTGTGCAACATCCTTGATTGTGTGCTTGATCATCCTTCAAGATGCTAGATTTAGAAAGTAAGCTTGGGAAGAATGAAATTTTCATGACATTTGAGATGAATTGAACATCATATCACACTAATTTGAGACCATTGTAGATAAAATAACCTTCTACAAGTAGTGAAACTAGACTGTAACCTAACAAGTGACATCAACCTGTAACCTAAACTATTTAGCTCATGAAATCATATTTGAACATGGATAAAAATATGGGAATAATGGGAGGAGATTAAACATCATATTTAAGCAAAATCACCAACTATATTATATGGACTAGCTCATACATAAGCAAAACTTGTAGGGTATGGGAAACATCATGTATAAATGGACAATCAAATTCTAAATGATGGTTCATAAAGCACAAGTGACCACTTATTGAAATACTATTATGAAAAAGAAATGGATTTAGTGTAATATCCACTACAAAGATAATTATACCTAGAAGTCTTCCTACTGACCATAATATCCAAAGACCTATTGAACAATTTTATATGCATAGTGGAGTGATTGAGAGATATAATGGTTTTTAGCCTTTTTTGAGCATTACAAAGTAGGTAAAGTGTTAAAATGAGTATAATTAAGTTGAATAGCCATCCTAAAATATATTCCCACGTGCCACTCTCCTCATGGTCCGTATAACCTTTGAAACTCACTCTTATCCACTTGTTTTTTTGATTTTTAGTTAACACCTACAAGTTTCTATTAGTATTAACATTCTTGATAAGGAATTTGATAAGGAATGACATAAGGGGTGTTGAAAAGGAGTTTAGAGAAATTTTCTTGTTTTAAAACCATACTACCTTCATAAATGACCCTAATATGGTCCATAAATGACATAAAGACTAAATGTGACCATGACCAAAGCCAATACCACATTAAATCACATCAAAAGGACTATGATACACCTTATGAGATAATAATATACCCCTATATAAATATTTGGACTATAGGGGGTTGAATCATTTTGAATTATGATCAAAATGGTTAACAGTTAGATAAGTCTCCCTAGGAGCCCAATGTACCATGCAACAACTCCGTACTGTACCAAGCGAGCAAAGGTGACCTCTCAAGCTGGTATGCTGCATTTGTGAGGGACGAGATAGAATGAGGTATATGAGATATTTCATAAGTTTTTATTGGGTTATAAATGACTTACATAGGTCCATGACATCCACCTTTTCTTATGCCAATGTTCATCGTCACCATTTTCTTTCACTAGGTCTCTAACCAACTCATTTACTCAAGCCTAGGGTTTGTGAGTAAGCAAAGCTAAGAACGCTCATGGATGTATTTAATATTTTTACTCCTCTATTATGGATCTAAAACTACATATGATTTATATTCATACCCTTCTCCATCCCTTCAAAGTCCTCAAAGCTCTCAAATCACTTAAACTAGCCATTTCTTTAGGACTGCATATAGAATTGTGTATACACTTAGGGCTATTTGAGGCTAAACAAGGTATGTTAACATTTGTTTAGTTGTTACATGAGTATGAGGGATTTTATGGAATAAATTTATCACCATTTAGTCATGTTCAAATATATTACTTTGGCTTAGGCCTCCTAACACCTTTAGACCTCTCCATATAAACATAAATTTCTCAAAAGGCAAACTTGTATCTTGCCTTAGTTGTGCAGGTAGGGTTTTAAACTCTTTTTTATCTCAATATCATTGGGCATACTTAATTTTAACCTTCATCTGACAAAGTCACCATCTAGTTATCTTTACCTATGCCATCATGCTTGACATTAGACTCCACCCCTTCCTCTTTTGGGCTTAAAACTACCCTATCTTTAATTGTAGCTTATAGGTGTTTGTTATGAGTAATCTTGGTTCATTTGAGGGTTTAGGGTATTCATTTAAAAAAATTAAACCTCTTAAAACTCCTATCATTATATTTATATTTTAGGACTTTCTTCAATGCCTTGAAACTCTATTCTTCATCAATCATCATTGTTTAAGATAATCTCTTCAATAGGTAGTTATAGGTGACTGTTTTAAGAGTTTGACTATGTTTGAGGATTTGTTGATCTCCAAAGCCAATGCTCAAGAATTTTAATGGATATACCTCATTTTTTTTGATATATTAAGACCCTCCTAATGTATTAACACTGCAAACTTCACCAACATCACTGTCCAAGGCACTCTTCTATATAGGTGGTTACCTGAGCATGTAGCTTTGAGTTTGGGATTTCTCAATTCCACTATGAAACCTATGGTATCCAAACCTATTTGGGGGATCATTCTCACTTTATACAAGGTTTAATTAACCTTTTTTCATCACCCTCAACCTTGTATCCAATGACATTTTCCCTCTTTCTCACTTGACTACATGTATACAACTGAAAGTGGCCATTTTGATGATTAGGATGTTAAGTCCATAGAGTGTGACCTTATTCAACTAGGTCAATGACCATATGAAAGTGAATAATAATAATTATAGGTATCATCTCATTTAATTACAAGTTCTATATTGGATTTTTAAGGCATCTTACCACATCTGCCTTCACTATTTCCCTACACACTCTTGTAGGTGTGTCTTAGGATTTTTAGCTTAGTCCCTTAACTTGAAAGAACTTAGATGTTTTAATGAATTTATGACACTTACTGATTGCAATGTATGGAGTTTCCTTGTGTTTTTTCTTGTTTGGAAAACAATAAACCTAAGTCCATAATGAGGACCTATAGGCCTAGGGCCTGTAGGTCTCTTTTGATTTCATAGGCTACTAGAGAGCACTTTTTAACTTTATTAACCTTTTGACACTATCAAATTGATCACACTTCCTTGTCATCATTTCAATGTATCACATATATTATGAATAATAATCATATCATCTTCCACTTACCTAACTACTGTGTAGGGATTGTGAACACAATAAACCAATAAATAAGGTCTATATGTTGAGAGTTGAGTCCCTTGATGATGTTATAAGATTATAAAAAGGTCAGTGAGTATCTTATGATTTTTTTGGCCACATATTCATAGATAAAACACATTCACCATGGATTGAACAGGGTGAAAACTAGACTTTTCAACTATTGTACATAGGCAACTCTAAATACACAGTCTTCAAGCTAGGAGCACAATGACATTTGGAGAGTGGTATGACCAAAATTCAAGTGATTAAAATATTTGATTGAAATGAAAATATGGATAACATGTTAAATCAACATTTTCACACATATGAACCCTGTATAAAACTTTATAACAATGGAAAACACTAACAATCACTTGCACCATTTAAAAAAGTCACTTTCCTTGTCAAAAGACCTCCCACATATGCAAACCTGATGGATGAACATGTAATATAGTTATATAAACCTCTGATTACCTTTTCCAATTGTTTTAATTTAGCCAAAGATCTAACACTTGCATTGGAGTTTCACAAAACTCAAGCTATGAGGATTTAAGCCTAAAAAAAGTAGTCTATCTTCTTAGTGATTATTAATAAATTTAAAGATCTCAATCCAATTAAAAATTCTAAAAATTAGAATTTCATGTGGGTCCCAAACTATGGAAAAAATCTTATCCCCCAAATCTACATGTATGACTTATACCATTCGTCTGAATTAGGCCTTCATGAGCTTGTGAATGGAGTGATGGAGGAGAGAGATATTTTTATAAGATTTTTGGACTTGAAACTTCTTTAAAAGATTTAAAAGGACCTATGGAATATTAAGGGACGTTTTGAAACTATTATGACCTTTAATTGATCTCAACAAGTATATATAAATCTCTTAACTCTCTTCTTTGGTGATGAAACTCAAGATTCTAACCTTTGTTTGACTTTATGATAGGTGTTTTAGTTATGTAAATTATCCAAGGTATTTTTAATGTGTTTCTTATATGTTTTTCACTTGGGTAACTTTGACATACATGAATGTTAGCCAAAAATCACCTTTTCCCTCATTTTCACTACTTTAAAGTTCATAAATGAACTTTAAGCACTCCAACACATCATGAAATGTTATGACAAAGTAATTAAGACATAAAATGAATTTTATAGACTCCTCAAAACCTATGAAACCTCTTTATCAAGCCTCATCTCTCTATGACATGTCTATACCATTATATGACCAAAAAAAGACATTACCTTAACTTCTCCAAACTTACCTTAAACAATGCTAATAAGGTTTTATGATGACTTTTAGGGACCATATATCACATTAAAAGACCACATGAAAACCCTATGAAGTTTTTTATTTATATGGGTTGACCCATTTTGATTTGAGGTCAAAATTAGGTCAATAATTTGGTGATTCACAGGGGTAGCAAGTTTGCAATGCTAATTGGACCAATAGCCTTGTCCTTCTATTAGGCAATGGAGTCATTTACACTCAATTTCAGACCTAAATATAAATTTAACATGACATAAAAAATTAATTTGACCTTCAAACACACCAAAAAAAGATAAAACGCATAAATCAAAGAAAAAATACTCACACATGTGCTATCAAGCATTTAGGGAACATAACAACAACAACAACAAGAAAGTAAACTAGCTATATACAACTAACCTAAAAGCATCTTCTTCCTCCTGGATCAAAGGGGAATCTAGTACTATCTCTTGCTCCATGAAATTAAGGGTGACATGAAATAATTTTCCTCTAGGGCCTTACTCTTGATGTATTCATCTTCTCCTTGAATGTCACTTCTCTTAACATGCTCTCAAGTTAGGTGGTGACAAAAAAATAGTCACCTATGAAGGTGAATTCATCTTGTGTTTCAACAACCTTCTCATGACCTCTCTTTATAATTGTGTTTATCCCAATCATGACCATATCTTGGCTTATGGGAGTAGATTCAATCATGGTACTTTGGAGGTTGTCATAGTTTCCTTCAAGAAGTAATGCATCTTCAAGAACATATTCAAACTGACTAGTAGGAGGTGTAGGCCTTTGAAGAGCCTTAAATTCATCACAAATCTCCTTGAACTTCTGCCACATATCATCTTGATCTATAAAAGTAGAAATAGCTTTTTAGTTTATTGGTTTTTCAAAGTCAATCTCTTAATCATTCTCATGAGTGCCATCATCATAGATTTCTCCATCATGTATTTGTAACTCTTGGTGATATTATGTAAGACATGTTTGTTTAATAGGAACTTTACATTCCTCCTAAATAATCTCATTTTTCTCTCCTAGAAGTACTAAATTCTCAAGACCTTTATATTACTTGAACATTTACAAATAGGTCTACCACATGTCCCTCACATCTCTTTGATCCTATTCATGAGACTCAAAAAACTTAGATAATATGATATTCTTCTCAAAAGCCTTTTCTTCCATGTCTTGATTAACCTCCTCATTGACCAAGGTAGAAATATTGGCATTATCTTCATGGGTAGTTACAAACTGATCTGATAATCTCTTTTTTCATTTAAGAATGTTAATTTATGTTTGTTTTTACTAAGGGGAGTACCAATATTGAACTCTTCATCATAGACACTTGAGTCATCTTCTTTAGCTACAATTATAATTTGATCCTCTTCACTTATCTCCCATAGGATTAATTTGTCTTCAAGAAGGGATGTGGTGGGAGGGTGATGGATAAGTTCATGAGTTGGAGAGGGAGTATGAGGTGTGGTGGATGGCTCATGAATGGGTATGGTAATGGTAGATTTTTGAAGGAAATATTGGAGAGATAGTAAGTTGAGTTGAGAAATGGAAGGGACATCTTCTTGAATAAGAACCTCATATTTATCATGGACATCTTGAGGATCTTCAAAAACTACAATGTCATCGTCAACTTTCTTAATTATAGTCTCATTCTTATTTTGAATACACTCTTAGATAGACCTCTACGATAGAAAATTTATAATTTATTGGGGAGAGGACAATGGGGTTTGATTATGCACAAAAATCTTCTTGTCTTCAACCTCTTTATTTTGGCTTGGTTCAAGTCCATTCATCTTCAAATCCAAATATTTGATTTTCCTCTCAATACTCTATTGGAATAAATTCTCTTAAAGGTGGTTAGTGGCTTCATGAAGATAAGGGACACAAGAGGGATGATATGAAGTACAAGGGGGTTATTGAGAAGGAATGAGAGAGACTTCCATAGGTTTAGATTCTTCTTTTCCCTCAAATCCCCAATATATACTTATTTCACCTTGTCCACTCCATGACTTCACCATTTGATTCCAACTTGGAATCTTGAAATACTTCCTAGTGGGTTCTTGAAGAAGAGGAGTGGGATCTTGGATTTTAATAATGGGCTGATCAACAACAATCTCCTTCTCCTTTTTAGTGCTCTCTTGGATTGAATTCCAATAAGGAAAGGTTTGAGAAACACATAAAGGAGTTGGAACACTTGAAATCTCAGTTGGAGAGGTCTCTTGGGGAAGAATGGGTGGCATATATGAGAGCTAATATAGATTGTAAGAAAATAAATAGGGTTGATGCCATTTTACCTATTATCCTTCATAAACTCTTAGCATATATTCTATTTTTAAAATGATGCCACTTACATCCAACATTCCATTAGAGAGGCTTTGCCACTTTAATCTCTCAATAGGTACCCATTCTTCTTTTAAAAGTTTAAATGAATCCCTCATGTCATGAATGAGATGACTAGGGATGTCTTAATCATATTCCCTTTGTATATGAAGGTATAACATGTATCTTTCATAACCTAAGAGAATTTGTTTTAGACTTGAAATGGATTTGTTTGATGGGAAACTAAGGACATTTTGGGCTTGAGAAGGCTGCTCATATACAACATCATGGTCATATAGAGGGAGAAAAGGCTGACCATAGGATTGATATGACTTATAAAGAGAGTAACAAGATTGATAAGGCTATTGAGGTACATAATTGGGGTCACAAAAATGCTGATAAGGAGGTATAAAATAGAATTTTTCTTCATACCTAGTCATCCCGAATTCATGAGTCAAAGGAAAACAAAAGATATTATCAAATACTTTTCAAAATAAGTGGGCTGCTAGAACTAGATATTTACACTCAAAGTCACCATTAATGTTTATTGAATACCTTTAAAGGTTGATAAGTATAACACACCAAGAATTCTTTCATAAATTTGGACCTTAGTCCTATCGAATATGCCAAAACTATTATGCATCAAATTTTCATCCTTTGGAAGGTAGTTAAAGCCTTCCAAAATTGATGTAATATGGAAACACCTCAAGGTTATGGGTACCTTATTAAAGAGGTGAATCTCAAGGTTAAAGGGATAGCTCCCCTTGATGAACCACTTAGGCTCAAACACTATTATAACACTTGATAAACAGAGGGTGAGAAACCTACTCTAATCGAGTGATGCACCAAATATGAATTGATCACTACCAATCAATTGTAATTACACTTCAAACAAGGAATTAACCTACACATGACACTAATCCAAATATTCCTATCTACATTAATATTTATCATAGAGGTTTGTGAATCAAGATTGAACTAGGAGGACTAGTCAAGAGGTCATGACATGACACTAGTGAAAATACAACTCATTAAACCCATACACACTCTATTTGAACACTTTAAGAGACCTACAAAGAAGTTTCATACTGAATATGAATGAAAAATAAGGACACCATGCCAATGAAGTAAATATATCACTTATCAGGATCAATAAGTCTAACATGCATATTGAAATAGTCCACAAAGAAGGTAAAACCAAATTATTCTTCATTGATCAAAGGATGGAAATTGGCAGGGCTTCACCATACCTAGGTGGAGGATATAAACTTAGCCAATTTAAGATTAATATATAACATAAATGAGAGAGAAGAAGATAAGGGTGTAGGAGAGAGAAATGATAAGTGTCTCATGAGTTAAAAATAAGAGAGGAGTTATGAACTTGTCTCAATAGGTTCCAAATGACATGTGTAGCTCCTCTGAATATGCTCTCTTGCTCCAAGTGGTGTAGGAATTAGAATGCTTTCTTGACACCTTGACTAGCTTTCCAAAGCTACCCTTTGATTTATCATGTGGAATGGTAAGTGGAATTATTGAGGGTTAGATCTTATTGAGTTACATCTTTACTCTAATCTTAACACCTCTCAATTGATCTCCTTAGGTTCTCTTTGACACATCACTTCTTTTTCTTGCTAGGTGTCTAGAAGACTCTTCATCTCCTTAGTCTATATTACATACAAGTATCAAAACTTGAATTCATCTTCTTCATCTCATCCTATCTTCATGTATGTACTATTCAAATCATACTGGACCCAAAACAATCCATTTAAAAGTCTCAGACTAGCCTAAATAACTCATTTTACACCAAAAACTCCAAATTGGCTTCATTCCTTGTATCCCTAAAATCATGAAAAACTCCTTGTGTGAATAAAATTAAAGATGGTACTGATAATATGAAGGCATATTCTAGCACCTAATATGTCCTTAAATCTTCATGCCAAGTTTTAGGATCAGAAAGTGAGTGGAAGTAAACTTTTTTGCTATTTTTCTCTCCTAACTATGTCTCAATTAGGCCTTCCTACATAGAGACTTAAATTTGTCTCCTAAATATTACCACACATGTGAAACCCAAAATAAACATGTGATAAATTTCAAGGAAATCCTCCCCATTTTCCATGTCAATTTTGAAGTTCTGACACGTTGTATAGACCTCCCAAGTAGCTAAAAATAGTTTTTTGGCCTATTTTATATAGTTATGTACCGACAAGTACAAACCAGTGGCATGGGGTGATTCTCAATGGAGTATTAGACATATTTAATGTCATTTTTATTTTTACCCAATCCATTTTGAGTGATATAAATCCTTTTCTCTTATCAGGTTGAAACTAGTCTATTTAGATAGCTTGAAAGTGCCTCAAGGTCTTAATGATTGTTCATATAGATTAGGGAATTATTATACCAAAAAATTAAAAAATTACAAGTAAAAAAGGGTAGATAACTCTCCCTAGGATCCCAAGGTACCATGCAACACCTCCATATTGTACCAAGTGAGGAAAGGGGACCTCTTGAGTTGACAAGTTACATTTTTGAGGGCTGGGATAGAAATGAGGTCTGTGAGAGATTTCTTGAATTTTTATTGGGTTGCCAATGAATTACATAGGTCCATGACATCCAAATTTTCTTATTTTAATGTTAATATTCAATATTTTATTTCTTATGACTCTAACAAACTCATTTACTCAGGCTTAGGGTTTGTGAGTAAAGCAAAGCTAAGAACCCTCATGGATATATTTGATCTTTTTCATTATCTTTCAGGGATCTAGGGATGCTTATGATGTTTGTTTATACCCATCACCATCTCCTCATATTCCTAAAATCTCTTAAATCACTTCAACTAGTTATCTCCTTAGGACTGCATATAGAGCTGTGTATGCACTTAGTATTATTTGAGTCTGAACATGGTCTATTAACCTTTGTTTAGTTTGTTGTTTAAGTCTGAGGGATTTTATGGAATAAAGTTATCATCATTCAGTCATGTTAAAATATCCTTATTTATCTTGGGCCTCCTATACACCTTTAAACCTCTCCATACAAACATAAACTTCTCAAAAGGTAGACCTATATCTTGCCTTGGCTGAGTAGGTAGGGTTTTAAACTCTATTTTACTCAATCTCATTGGGAATAATTCCTTTTGACCTTCACCTAACCAAG